>VSDK01012116.1:40124-52373 GCA_009767595.1 Symbiodinium kawagutii
CAGCAGGAAAACTGGCGAAACCGCTGGTGGCAAAGGAGGAGATCGGTGAAGCTCTTGCCCTGTGTGGCAAATGCCGCCCTGTGATGATTGCTGAGGGTCTAATTGACCCAGGGGCGCCTTTCACCTTTTAGGTCTCACAATTCGTATAATTAGCTACAGTGGAAAAGGTGGCAGCCGGTGCTGAAGAGTCAAAGGGGTGTGATAAGGGCAGTACTTCCTGGTTTCCTTGTGTGAAACCCCACCTAGTTCTGATGGAGTGCAGTGTCACTCGTGTGATCGTCAGGTAATGTGACACGGTGTTGTCATGTTAAGGTGTTGAGGAGGTTAGGTGTCTGTTACCCCCTGTCCTGTGTTGGACTGGCCGGTGTGCCATGCAGTCACTGTACTGCGACTCTTCACCACCAACCGAAAAGAATGCTGCTGCTTCTGCTGTTCTGTCTCTTAAGTTTCTTTCCCCCTGTGTTGGGTGGTCGGGAGGGGGGAAAGTTTGCAAGGGAAACGAGCTTGTTGTGGAAAACAGAATGTTTGTAAGAACATTGTGAGTGGACCTTGCTAATTGGTGGTTGGGCTCATCCCCGTGTTGGAATGTTGTGTGCTCCTCTTGCCATTTTGGCTCAAGCTACCTGTGTGTAGCAAAGCTTGGCAAGAGGAGCGCCCTGTTTTGTCCCACCCACCCACCCTGTTGATTGATTGTTCAGTCACGGGGTGTGATAAGGGCAGTACTTCCTGGTTTCCTTGTGTGAAACCCCACCTAGTTCTGATGGAGTGCAGTGTCACTCGTGTGATCGTCAGGTAATGTGACACGGTGTTGTCATGTTAAGGTGTTGAGGAGGTTAGGTGTCTGTTACCCCCTGTCCTGTGTTGGACTGGCCGGTGTGCCATGCAGTCACTGTACTGCGACTCTTCACCACCAACCGAAAAGAATGCTGCTGCTTCTGCTGTTCTGTCTCTTAAGTTTCTTTCCCCCTGTGTTGGGTGGTCGGGAGGGGGGAAAGTTTGCAAGGGAAACGAGCTTGTTAAGGATGATTTGGGGGTACTGCTATCTTGAGAAACCACCACATGGTATATTAGTTGGCTTTGAATCGGGATGGCCCACCTTGTACAGTAGGTAGATCATCAAAATTGTTTCCAAAATTTCAGGTGCCCAGAAGCAGAGGGTAAATGGTCGACATCGCCAACATAGCCTCATGATCCACATTTCAACCATGGTCGGAGGATCCAAATCCATACAGCCGCCACCATTCTATTGACTACCGACATGCCTGCTTGGAAGGTTGATAATTCTCTACTGTTTAGAACCACAAAACTATTGTTTAGGCATTTGTTACCATATACTAGTTCAGCATTTAGTTGCAATGACACCACAATAGTTACCAGAATAGCTGCCCTATACAACTCATGAAATTCCCATGCCATTGCTTACCGTTAGTTCACCATGTCTACCATAGGATTGGGGCTACCTGTTTGGCGACCAAAGTCTAAAGCAAAGGATTTGTCCCATCCTGAGTGGCCCGCCATGTGGCCATCATTTTAGCGTCACTAATCATCACTTATCCATCAACTAACCAACACAAACCATCACAAATAGCTGGTTGTAACCATCCATCATAGGTTCCAACTGTACAGTTGGTCACCATTGGCTACCATGGGTTAGAACCCAAACCTGCTTGCAGCGCTTGGTGAGATTACCACGAGCAGCGCAAGAAGCCGACGTTGGCCATGGAGAGTCAGCACAGTGCTGTTTTTCGATGGTCCACATGTCGTGGTACCATTGGGTTTTTTAGGGATAAGGAGAAGCCAACAGTGAAACATTGTGAAACCATAAGTTTGAATAGAGAAATCAACCGTTTTTTTTTAGGGACCAAGCATTGTGAATAGAGAAACCACGAGTTTTATAGGGATAAGGAGGGACCCTATCAGTTGATAAACCATTGTAAATAGGGGAAACCACCAGCGACTTGGGGGTTTTGGGGAATGCAGCTGTACTGCTGAGCCCCGCCCCTCAGCAGCTGTAGCACAGTTTAGCCACTGATCAGCTGAGATTTGTCTTGACATAGACTTGCTGATTCAATTTGGCGATGGTAAGGTATCCTTTGAAGAAATCGTGCTGCATCATATGGCTACACGGACTGACAATGAGACATACATACATACATGGCTGTGGGTCAAAACCCTGCACCCCTGGTTCCCCCATCATCAACCATTGGTTTCCCTTATTATTGTTAGTCATTATCCCCCATTATTGGCTGGTTAAGCTTGACCCATAGCCATATGTCCGAGGATGTCACCTCACATGTGTTCTAAACTGTCCTTCATGTGTCGTGCAATGGCATTTGACGAAGCATGTGTTGCAGGTTCTGACACTTGACCCGACATGGAAGGGGTCAGATTTTGTTGGTTCCAGTCATGTCACATATGGCGAGCTGGGTCAAGCAGTTAACCAACCAATTTCATGGGGGATAATGACCAGTAATAATAGGGAAAACAATGGTAATGATACGGGAACCAAGGGGACTAAGGGTTTTGACCCACTGCTGTATAGTTGTATGAAAGATAGCATGATGTGTTGTCCGACAGTCCTACATGCATGTATGTTTTGTCCTTCAACATTCTACTTTGGCCATCCCAGTTGGCAGGTATTCTAATATGATTTCGATTAGCAATTTGACATGTGTTATAAGGCCTTATTGGCATTTGATGGTGGTTATCAACTCCTTAACAAACCCTTATTGGGGGTTCACCTACAACCTCTATGAGTAACCGGACTGACACGGACACCTGCACCTGTCAATCAGAAGTTGATGAGGTCTTCAGGGAGGAGGTGAAGGTTCAAGTTCCCATTGGCAATTGATGGATGAATCTACCATTTGGTCAGTAGTTTCCTTATTTATCGGAGATTCTAATGGTGAGTAATAGGGATGAGGATCAACAACAATGGTTAAACTACTACTATATGGTGTCTCAAGTCATAGCAGACACCCCCATTTATCATCTAGCTATAAAACATTATCGATAATACATCAACCATAACTTTGGGGGTACCCTTATTTTCAGAAACCTCCATTTGAATCAAGACCTCAATCCAATTTGGAGGACTACCATGGACTACCTATATATGATTTTCTACCCTTGCTTTCTTCTTCTACCATTTGGATTCTGGATTTGAGTCAGGCCGGAAGTCGGCCGTCGCAAGGGGTACACGGGTCGAGCTAGAAAACATGTCGCCCAAGCCATGCAGGTCGCTTCCAAGTGACCGGTTCAGTTGTGTCCACTTGTGTTCGCTTCCAAGCGCATCTTTTCTGATGGTTTCGGTGGGTTCGTAACGGGGTTCCCAGGGTTTCCCAGGGTTTCCATGGTTAACATCCATTGCCGACCATGGTCAAGTCACGACTCCACTTCCATAGAGGTGATCAGCTGTTCGATTTGTCTCTCCATCGCCACTTTCAAGAACGAGCTAATCGAAATGGTGGTTTCTCAAGCCATAGGGGATCCCCAAAAATTGGATGGTTTATTAATTCCCAAAAATTATAATCGTGAATGTAAAGGATGATATGAGGGGTCCCCTATTGTGAGAAACCGCCAAATCAACGTGGGCGTATTGGCCACACGGAACTCCATTCCGCTACTCTTACTGGCCGATGTCCAGGGTTATGCGGTACTTTTTGACAACAGGCATGGTGTGCCCTCCTGACGATGGAAAGTAAAAGCCAAGATGACGTGAGGGAAAGCAACCTGCTGGTATCCAGGAACTGTGTCCGTCATGTTTCTTGTAAGCCACGAGGCCATCAGGTATAAACAAACTGCTATTTTAAGGGCCTGCATTTTCACATGCTGGTCTCATCCATATGTGTTTTTTGGTGCTCATTGCATTCTCCTGTAAACATTACCATGCTGGTTCAACCCTGCATCAGGTTTTGATGATTGGAGATCAGAGATTAAGCATGTACATTTCCAAACTGTATGGGTATCAACTTCTACTAGTGTTCGGCCCTCAAGAGGTTTATGAACCAATTAGACTGTTGTTTGTGATCCCAACTGATGGTCAATTGTTGCTCAAGACACCATTTGAACCATCAGTTAAGTTAGATCAGCAACGTTAACTTGGTTTAACTTAGATCAGTCAAATCATTGACCAACTGTGATCCCATTTGACAGCATAGTTCGCCTAGATCAGCAACCAAGACTTCCAGCATGGACCAGAGCCCCCGACAGCAAGCGGGCAAGCCGCGCTGCCGTCCGTTGGAGGGAGACCATAGCGCCGGGCCGGCAGGACTCGGGTTGTGGTCACGTAGCAACGTTGTTGGCCAACTTCGGAATTGACTTTAGCAAAGGTTAATGGTTGATGATGGTTAATGATTGGCCAGGTTAAGAACGGTGAATGATGGTTAATGGATTTTTGCCAACCTGGTCAATGATGGTCAATCAACCACTGTGAATGATAATGGTTAATGATGGTCAATGATGGTTAAGCAGGTTAAAAACGATTCACCGGGTTAATGATGGTTAGCAAGTTGGTTGGTGTGAATTACAATGGTCAAAAATCATGGCCAAGGATGGTTAATGATGGTTATGAACCTCGAAAATGCCAAGGATGGTTTCTGATTTGTGTTATGTAGTATGTTATGGTCACATATGGATGGGTCAATACCAACCAACCAACTCATGAGGGATAATAACCGACCATTTGATAGCGAAAATAGTGGCCAATGATAGGGGAACCAGGGGTACAGGGTGAACTGACCCATAGCCACACAAACAGTCGCTAGCATCCATGCTATGTAATACCTACCATAGATACCGCAGTAACAGTGATCCACCTTTCGTTTCAGCAACTGCTTTGCTGCAACAGTCATGGATTGACGCGAATTCGAATCCTGCTGTTGAAGGTCTTTGCTGTTGAAGCGTTTTAGTGCCTTCGCGACCCATGAATGGTACCCCAGGAGTTATGGGTGGAGCTCCCAGGAAAATCGTAGCCATGGTGACGACTGGGGGTACCAATCACGGACCCAACCTCCCTTTTTGTTGGGTTTCGAACATATCATGGACCAATTGCGGATGAAAATGAGTGTGCTGGCAACACAAAGGCCGTCGGCTATAAGGCATGGGCCCATGCGTTACTATAGCTGGGAGATCCAGCAATTTGAGGTTAACGATTGACAATTCAGCTGTACAACTGAGATTGGCTACCAAGCAGAAATTGGAAATCAAAATTTGTCATGATTGAATACTTGAAATCCAGTTTGCTACATCTCATGCAGCCGGAAATGTGTTCATACACGGCACCATGAAAACGATAAACATAATGGTTCTGTCAACTTGAAGACTGAAACGACCCTCATGTTTGCATGGTTTGCACAGTTGTGGTTGAACTGCCTCAAGTGTTCTGGCTCCTGTGGCCAAAACTTCTGACAATCCATCTGGTTAGTCTTTATTTATGCCTTCATGTTCGTTGTCCAGAGGGGATCATTGATGAGAACGGTCATTCCATAGTGGCAAGACACCAATAGCACTGCTTCAGTGTCCAGGCTTTTGTTCGTATAATCCAAATTTGACAAACATATATTTGCATGAACCCTGAGCTTTGGGTCAGCTGAACTGCCATTATGTTTGCAGACTCCAACGTTGTTGGTCTAGCCCCACTCGTGCTGCCTATACCATGTTGCTGCCCAGCCCTCCGCCTCCCGCAGGTGCACAAGTCGCGTGGTTTCGAAACTGCGGAGCTGTTCATGAAAAAACGAATGTCCATCTCACAGGCATTCTCCAAATACACCAAGATGGCTATGGATCAACATTAACTGACCAATAATGGAGGATAATAATGGATAATAACCAACAATGATAGGGAAAGCAATGGTTAATGTAGGGAACATGATCTATGGGTGCCAAGTCTTTGGGTAGCCAATGGGCCCCACCAAGCTGCTGATGACCATTTTACGACGGAAAACATTGGTTGGTACGACATGACTTGGCACATACCCAGATCATGCTGTTTAGTAGAGAGAATCTACCACTTTCTTGGGGGTAGAATGGACAGCCAGGAAGCTGCCAACTGTTGGCTAGGCGCTGTAAGCCCCCCATCATGAGGCAAGATCTTCCATGTCCATCCAGTTTCAAGATGGGGAGCCGGGTCTAGACTTTGTTGGGATGTTCGTGTGGTGGTTTCTCCGGTCATAGGGGACCCCCAAATCATCCAAAATAAATCAGCTACAATGATCAACCAACAAATTTTTGGGGGTTCCCGAATTTTGAGAAACCGCCATACACATCTATATATATACTCATTTATTGGATGGTGGGTTATGACCCATCCCCATCTGGCGAGCTAGGTTATTGCCGAACATCCAAACGCCATGGGCAGCCGTTCACATCCCAGCAGGCACCTATACACCCTATATGGCTCGGTCATGGGATGTGAACAGCCAGAACAACATGGTCTTGACTCACACTGTGTGGAACAGATTCTACCTAATGGATCCTATTGGTGGTTTCTTAGTGACTGGGGGGAATACCCCAAAGCTGGTTGGCTGGTTTACTATTATAAACGATTCATATAGATCAGTTGAAGGTATCCGTGTAACTCAAGCAACCACCATTGGAGGATGATTGGGATGGCCCAGTTGTTGCTCCGCAACGGTGGATCCAAAGCCTCGGCCACGTCGTTGAACGCCATGCTGGGATCCCAAGTCGTTTCATGTGCCCCCTTGGTAAACCGCTGGCTGGTTGTGCCATGGTCATTGCCTTGCTAGGGTTAACTACCAGTTGTAGGGGTTAGCTACCACTACATATATACTGGTAGTTAACCCTAGTTAGAACCCCTACAACTGGTTGTGCCAGCTGCCGACATGGTGTCATGGGTTTGCTTTCGGGCTACTGGCCGACTGTCTTACTCCAACAAACATTCAGCCAGGTGAACACAGTCCGAACCATTGCAAAGCAGGCGCATACCCCACCCCCCCCGTGATTGGTGAACGAGGTTCAACTGAAATTGATGGATTCCACACAAGTTTGGGGCTCCAGACATCATGTACTGCTAAGGAACCTACCTGGGAATAGCTGAAGCTTGTGCCAAGCATCACCCAATGGTTCCATTTTGGCGGACCCGCATGTTTTGCAGAGCAGGCTTTCTTCTGCCTGGAGATGCCCGAAGTTAATTGTATGGATCCGTGTGGCTTTGGCTCAAGGAGGCACCAGAGAGCCCCAGGTGTTCAAGCAAAGTAAGGATCGACGGAACCAACAGCAACCAACTCCTATGATATTTTAGTTATGGATGGTGAACGAAGGGTAGTAAGCCCTGATGTATGATGCTTAATGTTTGCAAATCCAGAGCAACCATTGATCATTGGACAATACCATGGCGCAAATGAATCACACGGCAATCGAGGGTTGGCGATAACCCTTTGAGCATTCATAATTGAACCATCATCATCCATCATCAAGTGTCAAAAACTATATTGTTAACCATCAATGAACCCTTAGTGTCCGTTGGTTCAACCATATGTAACCACTGTACCACTATTCATGTACCAACATCCCCACATCTACAAACGTTGATGGTAACATTGAACTAACATGAGGGTTACTTTTGGTTACATATACAAGGTGGGCCCCCAACCACTTATAAGTTGGTGTATAACTAACTAGGGTTAACTACCATTTGTAGGGGTTATAACCCAACTTATAACTACTGGAGGCCCACTTTGTATGGTTGAATATTCAACCAACTATGATCAACCTACCATAACCTACCAACATCTACCGTAACATCACATGGGAAGCAGTACCCCTTGCGCCCCAGCCAAGCAACACGGCCGGCGGTTCGATCGCTCCCAGCGCGCATCATGGCGGAAGCCACCTCGGTGGTCGCGGAGCATCCCAAGGCGAAAAGCAGTGGCAAGTTGAGTGTTGATGTTCCAGTGGTGATCAGTGATTTATAGTGGAATTTTATGGTACTGGAATCATAATTGATAATGGTTTATAGTTATGGTAACGTGAATCATGCGTAATCTGTAATTTATAATGGTAAGCTGATTCCAATCACCACTGCACGAGTTGTTTGGTCGATATAAATATGTAGTGATTTCTGATGGTTCAACTAACGGTTCATTGACGGTTGACAGTATACCCAAGCCTTCCACTCGAAATAGGGGCTGGTAACGGACCGCAGGACCAACAATGGTAGAAACCAGCTGGTTATTAGCCCCTTTTTACTGGAAGCACGGGGTTCGTTGATAAGCCTTGACAGTGGTTAATCATTCAGCTTGATCTAGTTAGCTAACCATGGTTGGCTAGTCTATATCTTGATGAATCTAAGTGGTTGGTGGTTGGCATTTGTCTTTCACGATGATCACTTCTAGTTGACTACTGTTTTTTTGGGATGGGTTGGAACTACCAACCAGCAATTGTTGACAAGAACGAACCATGAAGTACGGTACTATACAGCGCTTCCCGCGATTCCTAAACTGTGAGCTGACAACTGTTGATCAAGAGTTGACTAGTATTGATTTTGAAGAATTGATAAGTTCAGATGTATGAAATATTGATCAACTGTTGATAAATAATCACAGTCATGTATCTATACTTGTTTTGATCAACAGTTCTTGCATCAATGGTTCATGCATGACTCTTACTCAGTAATGAACTGTTGGTTACTGAGCTATAGATTCAGTGATCAAGAGTTTCTTGTCCACAATGGTCAATACCCATGGACAGTGATTCGGGGACACGCTATGGCGTGCCTGCTTATCCATGTGCTGAGTTGAGGCTGGTGGATTATCCGGAGCAGGTGACGGTGAGCGATCGGCCAGTGCTGAACGGAACTTGGGCAGTGCTCAGTGGTTGATAAGAGGCTCATGTGGGAGAACAAGATGCTTCACACGAAAACAAGCAGAAGAAACCCAAGTCTGCTATTCTTTTGCAAGATCCGTGGGGGGCTGGCGGAAGCCAGTGAGGATGAGAGATTCTCAATTCTGATGCATCAATGCCAGGTCCAGGCAACGCTCAGAAGGCTCAGAGTTTTAGTGAGGCCTTCTATGAAGTGGCCACCTGCGTTGGTTGCTGCCGTGAACCTTTCTACAGCTGGTGCCGGTCTGCGGATTTCTGCTACACATCGATGGCCTGATGTGAGCTTCAATTCTTCATCACTGATTTGATGAGGGAAGACTCCAGATTCTCAGGATCGAGCTGTGAGTTTTCGCAAGGGAACCTCACTTTGGATGTTTGGGGAAACCCACACTTCAATTGGTTTGCACTTGATTTCTGCCATCAACATGAGTTTGCTTGGTTATTATTGTTTGTTATGAACATTCATTCAGCAGTATTATTCACCATGATTGCTCATGCAATAGTATACGATAGTATGTGGCTTTAGCTGAATTTGTCGAAGGAGATGCGGTTGAAGCCCCATGCATTCATCAACTCTCAAGGTTTTGACCACCAGCCATTCATTGTTCACCATCACATGTTGAAGCGGCCGGTTTGCCTTTGAGCCCACAGCCCGTCCTGCTGTGGGGAAAGCTAGGAAAAGCATTTCTTTGGAGGGATGTATGGCTTGAATTGACGATAGCTTATTCTATCAGTGCATCTAAATGATTGTTTCTTTTTACTGCTTTGTTTTTATATAGATGTTTTGTGCATGGATGCAATCATTTTATCATATGGCTGTTTCTCAAAATAGGGTTACCCCCCATTTCATCCACTATTAAGCATTTATAGCAACAAACCAACCATTTGTGGGGGTCCCCCATTTTAGGAACCCCCCCCAATATATGAACTTTTGTGCAGCATCATCCCTAGTATGACTTTGCGCAGGGTAAAATCCCTCATTAAACAGCTGTCACCAGTCAATTTCTTCCATCGACAATCTTTTGGTTAGTCATTGTAGGCTGAAACTGACGTGTGTTCCATTTTCTTCGGTCAACAATGCCTTCACTTTGATTGATCTTGAAATATTGAAAATGAGATATCAGCAAAGCTGTAACATCATTTTTCCAAACCATGGCTCAGTGATGGTCGGATTCGCAGTCGATCGTGGTGAACAAATGGAAAAATGACGCTTCATCAATTGTTCATGGTCATTTTTCATGCTTTGGCAAACTCTGCAGAGTGCTGACATGTGGTAACTCCGCATTAGTTAGGCAATATACCATTGATAACCATCAACAGCTAGCATAGCTGATGAGCCGAAGATCATGTACAGTAATTAACTAGTGTGAACATGTATTAAACATGTATCAACTATGGTTGAAACCACCAACCAGATTAGCCCTTGATAATCCTACTAGTCAACCATTATGAACCATCATGAACCATTAATCAACCACCCACCAGAAGCTCAAGATTGACGGTGGCCGATTGTGGTGGTAAGCCCAGCACCCAGCTGTCCTCAGAATCGATCAACGGCTGCCAGGCAAGTGATGAAGCTGAGGTGGGCGTCGTTGCCAAGCTAGCGGCAGGGGATGCAGCCGAACAAGCAGTCCTTCTGATTTGGTTATGACCATGCCACTCTTTCGAGGGCATCATTTGTTTTTCAAGGAGTTTGTTCAAAAAGAATCACCACTGACTCATAGTCCAGTGGCCATTGCCATTGATGTTGTTTTTCGTCAATCTCATCTTTCCCTGTGATGAACCCATGGCTAAATCCGATACAGCTGGTCCATATCATCCCTTCGTCAAACGGCTGCTCGTGGCCCCGTCACCCTGTCGAGGCCGCCAGCCACCCGCTTCAGTGCAAGAATGCGCGCCTCAGCCGCGAGCAGAGCAGCGATTTCCAACGACCAGCTGCTGCCGGTGGATGCATCGTAAAAAGGTTGGTGTGTTGTTTTCCCATTGGTTCATGACGTGCTAATCATGGGCAGGGAGCAAACAATACTTGTGAAACATGTTTACCACCATTGACCACCATTCGCTGTTTTATTCTCCGATTGCTGATGGTTGTTGCCCCAGACCATCAGCTAGCTTATTCACCCATGTCATCCATCATAAGCAGCACTATTATTCGCTATTGCTGGTATGCTGCATGCCCTTATTATGTTTTCTTTCTTACCCTTTGGTACTAACCACCTTGAAACATAAGGAAGTTAACCTAATTAAGCATTGCTACTACTATAAGCCACTGTAATTGTTAAAGTAGTTCCTAGGGGTGTTTATTCAACATTTCTAGCCATGAGCGACTATTACGCAGTCGAAGCCATCATTGAATATGGGTCCCCCCAAAATGGATGGTTTATTGCTATCAATGATTAACATTGGATGATTTGGGGGGTTCCCCACTATTGGGGAAACATCCATGTGCAACCATCATTAATTACCCATCATTGGACATAACAGATCAGAAACAAGACTCTTTGTCAACTAAATGATTAGTACGCAGACTAGCAATTATTATTGAAAAGGTGCATTGGCAGCCATCGCTTTTCATCATGATAAGCATGATACCGGGTAGTTCATAAAAAACAGCCATCCTTCAAAAACACAAGTGAAAGTTGTTAAACCCCCGTTCCCCCTTTTTCAATGTTGGTGGAGTTTTTGGGTTGCTGGCGGCGTTCAAAAAAAACAACCATTTATGCTCTTGCTGCGGGCAGCCTTACCGTCAACATCGACATCGGGGTGCAAAGGGTTGCCATTGTCTTAGCGGTGGTTCATCTCGGATGGCTGTTTTTTCTGAACTACCCGGTATGATATGTATGTATGATTCTTGCCCATGCAAACCCACGGTCAACCATCACTGCCTTAATGCACCATCATTACTATCCGCAATATAGTTGGCTATTGACCAATTGCAATCACAAACTAGCCATATCGCGTATTAATAATCACGAACCATTTGTTTCCTTTGCTTAGCAAACTGTTGGTTAATCATTAGCCACGGTTTTGACCATCACATTGTTAATCCGCAATTGCTGGGTTGTCAACCATCATTACTCGTACCCATCACTGGCCGTTGTTGATCATCCATAATCGTTGGTTGTTCACCATCGCCTGACCATCACTCACCACCAGCTGGCCGCCAGTGTCCATCAGCTGCAGCAACTTTGCGAGGCACCCCTTGCAACTCTGCGGCTGCTTCGTGGGCACTCAACTCTGCGACAGGTGGGCACCCATGGGTTTACAGATGGGTTTCGAAGTCCCAAAACCTATGGGGTTTGACATGTTATACCCGGTGGTTATACCCTTAGGTTATTAACGATCATTAATATCGGAGCAATCGAGAATTGTTGGTATTGGTTCAAGATTGTAGTGGCTGGGGGGCCC
>VSDK01012116.1:52383-62579 GCA_009767595.1 Symbiodinium kawagutii
AGCGCCAGAGAATGTCTGAGTCCGTTCTGGCTTTGAAGGGGGCAAGTCTGGTGGCGGCGGCAAAGGCAAATCTGATGCCAAAGGTGAGAGTGGCAAAGGCAAAGGCCCGAAGTCTTCTGGCCTGGCTCCAATGGCCTTATTCCCTACATCTTTGAGCAAGCTCGGACTTTCTTTCGTCATGCAGGACGAAGATGTGAACATCATGGTGCCTCCGGGAAACTTTGAAATGGCCGCTGACATTTCGCTGGCACTGGATACAGGCTATTGAGCTAAAATCGGATAAGGTGAAGAGTTGCCCATTTGTTGAAGTGCTCTCTGACTTGAGCGCAATCGGCGTTGCAACCTCTCAGAACTTTATCATGAAAGAACATCCTGCTTTATTTACTCCGCTTCCAACTGGCCATGGCGGCCATCTCGATCAGATTCAGACAAGCTTCTACTTCTCTGCACGTTATCTTCGATCTGCAGGGCTACTCAATGTTGAAAATCGGGTCGTAATCGGCCCTACCCTATTCGGCACAGTCCAGGCTGACACTCAACCACAAGTGGATGCGGATGTGCTGAATAAGGGGACTTGTGATTTGAGGACCCCGATATTTTGGTTGTAGCCTTCTGTTGGCTTTTGGCGTAAGTGGCTGCCTCATAGAGCAGGCTGTGTTTTTCATAGTCCCCTTTGTTTGGTCTTCCATTTTTGGGCCGCGCTCCTTGCTTAGCATGGGGCCAAGCATCCACTTATACCATAGCCAAAGCTACCGGTTGCGAATGTCCACGGTGACCGTTACCAACGTGGAGCTCCCAGAGATTGGCCAAGTTTGTGCCTATTGGGACTGTACTCGGGTACATTGACTATGGTTTTGTAGGTGGGTATAGTCTACTATAGTGATTATAAGTTTATAATGCTCTAGTGGTTCTATAGATTCACCATCGTGTTGTAGTGGTTTTAGGTTTTACACTCTGGTGGTTTTATGCTATAGGCGTGATTATAGTGGTCTATAGCTGGGGTAATCAGCAACAATGATGGTTAAACAACTGCTAGCGGTTCCAGTACCCTTTGGTGAACTAACCTGCAGCAATTATTGCTGATTTCCCAGGGTTTCTCCACCAACTATGGTGATTCTCCATTTCAAGATTTACCTCAAGGAAACACCACTTGTCAACCAATCAATCTATCCGCATCTACTGTCAGTGAATCCTTATCATCATGCACCTATCAGCTAGCAAACTATCACCCTCAACGCTTGATGGACATTGGCAGAACTCAGCATTGAACGCATGGCGCCTCGGGGGTTCAGGTGCTCGAAACGTATCGATTGCAACTTCACATATCGATGCAGGTGCTGCGGCTACGCGGCAGCGGGGGATAGTGCCCCCTGCGTGAGTCGGTTGGTGTCGATTGTGGGTCATGTCACCTCCAAGGTCCGTGATGTCTCGTGAGAGTTGATGAGTCATGAAGTTTGGTTCTTCCCTGAAGCATTGAGTTGGATATTGATGGTTATTGATGGTTATTGATGGTTATTCAGAAGTCATGGTATGTTCCATGACTGCTTGGTTTTGCATCCGGATTGTTGGTTATTGACAGTTTTCAGTTACTTCTGACAATGATTTTAATGATGATTTCTTTCCGGCTGACTTGTAATTATCCCTTCGCTGTTGGTCATGACGTCTCAGGCTTGCTAACAATCATGGTTACTGTATCTATAATTTGCAGATTACTACCAGATATTGATACAGTTTGCTACAATCAATCCATAGTTGATGACTGGTTTTGACATGTTGACACCACCTGCATGTCCTTCTCATGATTTTCAGAATCTCACAGATTATCATGACTAATTATTGGTCACCCAGAACCAGCTGATTGACTGGGTCATTTTGGACAACATTAATCTACCATGATCAATCTGGTACATACCACAAACACTTCTACACATCATCAAGATCTACCATTGTCTACCACTATGGTTATACAGATCTACCATATACCCACCGCTAGAACCATCATCACGGTCCTGGATCTCTTTAACCAACATTATCAATCCATTCACCTATCCCCCTTCAACATCATCAGGTGGTGCAAGTTTAGCTGTTCCTTTCCAGCCCTGGCAGTATCTCCCCGTCCCCGCAGGACCTGCGATTACGACCTTTGCGAGCGCTGCTTCTCTGCTGCCAAACAGGTCCAGCGGCGGCGCTGCCCCATGACTTCGAAGGATATGGGATGATCAACCTGGTGCATGCCATACGCTTCCGAAGATGGGGAAACTGATGGTTCATTACTGGTTAATCAGTTTCTCAAAATATAGGGGACCCTATTTTTCAAGATAGGATGTCTCAACATAGGGGACCCTATTTTTGGTAAAACAGTTTCTCAAAATATTGAGAAACCGATCATCCTTATTGGCATTATTGTTTCTCAAGCCATAGGGGACCTCCAAAATTGGATGGTTCATTACTGGTCAATCAACTGGATGATTTAGGGGGGTACCCCTATTTTGAGAAATGCCCATGTGCACCTAGGGGATCCATTTAAGAAGGAGAATCAACTTCGGGATTATTTGTTTGATATGTAAAGAGCGGTGGTGGATTTGAAAATGATTTTGGGCGTTGGAGGAAGTGATCCATGCCATTGCTGCCAATCATTCCTGTATGAAGACCTCATTCCCATTTATTAGATAGTGTGCATCATAGATCATCATAGAACTACCAAACTCAGAAAACGTCAGAGGTCATGTGTGTTTGAATGGCAAGTCACGAAAGCTAGCGTCGGCTAGCTGAAGTTGCTCTTGCTTTAGCAAGTACTTGGCAGGGACGGGACCTCCAAAAGTCACAAACAATTGAATCATTCATTTATTCCCCCCCTCGCTGGGCTAAATCCCCCCAGGGTCGTTTTTGTTGCACTATAGTTTCCGTTTCTTAAGGTTTTCTTCAACTAAAAACGAATGCATGTTTTATCATTGTGTGTTTTCCAATCAGGTCAGTTGCTACGCTAGCTTTCGTCACTTTTCCTTGGCCTCAAGTATTATTGACCATTGCTGATCATCATGGGCTTGCTTTAACCACCATGTGGGTTTGTCCTAAAAAGGTGGACCAAAAAAAATCACCAAGACTGTGTTTTTTCCCTGTGAGCAGTGGGTATGAACTTGGATGGTTAGTAGGTACCATCATGTTTATGCTGGCAAAACCATTATTGTCATAATTTGTCACTAGATGCAATCACAACCATTCACCATAGTACCGACATAGTACCAACATTTGACAATATAGTACCAATATTAGTTATTATGCTTGACAATCATTGATTTGAGTTGTTAACTGACTGGGTGATTATCAGGTTTTGTCACTAATTGGTTTTGTTTTGATGAAGTAATTGGTTTTATAATAACATATTGATACTAAAATGATTGGTGATAATTATAGTAACAAGATTTGATGAATTGGCTGTGGGTCAAAATCCTGTACCCCTGGTTCCCAATCATTAACCATTGTTTTCCCTTAGAATTGTTGGTTATTAACCCCCATGAAATTGGTTGGTTAACTGCTTGACCCATAGCCAATTGACCAAACCTGATCATTACCAGCATTATTCCCGACACATCACGCACTGCTCTCCTGCCACCTGGCAACCAGTGCTTGGAGTTGGATCGCCGCCAGGCGGTTCGGAAGGAGTTGCAGGTACCGCCATTCCACACCGGTGGAGGAATGGCATGGGACACCCATGGGGTCGGGCGCAGATGATAAGCTGAGCTGGTCATGAAACAACCAGGTCGTGGTACCGACTTGGACCTCGATCTTAGTCACGGGGTCGGTCGCAGGTGATCAACTCAGCTGGGAGTTGTGACTGGTAGTTGGGAGGGTAGAGCTCCTTGAATTTGGCAGGTGGTTGCATGATTTATAGCTATTAAAAGGGGATTACCACTCGGCGGTCCGAAGAGGTTGTTCATCCAGATTTGATGATAGGCTTAATGATAGAGATATTGGGATTTCCCTGATGTTTATCAACAATCCTGTTTTATCTCAAGTGCATACTTTTTGGGATTTTGGGGATTGCAAGCTTCTGAGAACGACTGTTTGGCGCCATTGACTGCTTGACTTCTTCGATTTCAGGTGCTATAACAAATGGAAGTCATTGCTGCACATATTTAGCTGTTGGTCCGGGCATCAGTATAGCTAAGACCAAAGATGGGAATGTGGGAAGATGCCTATTCCAAGCTTTATTGGACAGTCCGTTCCTTTGTTGTGCGCAAGTGTGGAAAGCTGGGAATGTTGGTCATGGAATGGCAACTCTTTGGCTTGATGCTGACGCTGGATGCACCACCTGAGCTGTGGTTTTGTCAGGCTTCCAGGAGAGATAATGTCTCCCATTCAGTGGGCCTTAACTCCTTTATGGGTGTTTCTCAAAATAGGGGTACCCCCCAATCATCCTTTATTAGTTATTTATAGTCATAAACTGGCCATTTTTTGGGCTCCCCATTTTGAGAACCCCCCTTATGATCCGAAAGATGTTCAAGTTAGTAAGTACACCCTGGAGATTTGTTGCCATACACAACGATTGTCCCAACAATGTTTTTGTTTGTTTATCACCAGGCGGGAATTGTGATGCTGCTGAACAGGAATTATCTGCAGGACATCAAAGCAGTGCACAGAGTGAGGATCAAACCACAGCAGTAATGCCATGGCCATGGTGGTTGATGACCCATGACATGGTTCATGGTAGTGATGTGCTTCGCAAACATCTCAAAGTTCAGATCCCTACAACTCTTGTTCATCTTCAGATGATTCTGATCTGATAGCCTGATAGCATGGGGCGTTGGCAGTTGAAGCCTGTTGCTTTGATGAACACTGAGCACCTGCACCGGGGTACAGGAGGCAGACCATGATGTGAGCTGCAAAACAACAGCGGCGTGGCACTGTTCAAGCCAAGTAGGATTGAAGATATTGAAATTGGCCACCAGCGTATGAGAAACAGACCTATCCATTGCAGATAATACCTCAGGAACATGAAAGCCATGTAGCATTGAAGATGTTGAAGAAAGGCGACTCTCTTCAATCATGCGGCATTAAAACCATGAGTTCGAACCAATTCAAAGTAGGATTATTGGAGTTGCTGTGGAGCTATCCACATTTCATCCATTCGATCAATCTACCTGGACACTATGGCGGTTAGGGTGTCCCCTGTACTCCTGGCTCCTGACTGTTCACATCCCACGCCCAGGCTAGTATTTGTTTCGGTGTTCATCTAGCCATTTTTTTGATGGTGTGATATGGTCGGTTATGAACCAGACCACACCCATATTTGCATGAACAAGCACACAACTCTGCCTGGGCACTTGGCCGTTGCAATGCCTTCACGACATTTCATGACGTCCAATCTGAGTTCTTACGACAGACACTCTGCGCTAAGCAACCTTGGCAACGGCTGCCGGCTCGTCATGTGGGCCGAGGCGGCCGGTGGGATCTGTGCTGCACCTGGGGCTACAGCAGGGAACTTGACACCATGGGAGATTCGCAGTGTTTTCCTATCCCATTTTTTGCTACAGATCATTCTGCATCTCCCCTCCAACATGGGTAGCCAGTTTATCCCCGTTGATCTCAAATTGGTCGCCAGAGTGTTGAATGTGGCCAGTCATTTATCAAATGATTACCGTCCTTTTGCTGAATAGGCAGATATGGTGAAACGGTTGTATTTATTAGGTAAAAGCACAATGAATTTGCTTCAAGTTGGCCATACGCAAGACATTTCCATGCCTTACAACATTTACCAGCAGAATTATGCTGGTTACGACGATTGTATTGCGATTGTATGCCAGATGAGTGCTAAAGATATCTATTTAGTTGCATGGTTTCAACCATTCAACAAGTGGTTTGAAGCGATAGCAGTTGTTTCTTCTCATTAAAAGTGCGGTCAACAGCACAACGAATGACTGGAAGCCCCATAAAGCTGTGCCTAGTAGATTTCGATTGTTGCATGGCTGGTTGCTGTGTCAGTAATCCAACTAAATTGGTACTTCCTGCAGCGGTCATCTTGCTAGGGCGATCACTTCCCATACTACACAATTGATTATAGATCTAATTTGTGATAACCATATTTTATATTGCATTGACGCGATGCCAGTGATTCGTTGTTGCACATGCCTCCATTAGTGATTAATTATATAATTCTATCAGATACGTCCGGAAACGGCAATACTCATTGAAAACATGGTACCCGCTGTAACCATGAATCTTGTAGGTAACACCTACTTGGGAGTCACTTGCATGTTGCACTAAAATCGTTGAAGGCCTACGTTGCTGATGCACATCATAAACCGAGAAATATCATCCAAGACCTAGTCTAGTATGGTCAACAAATGTCAACAACCTGGCATTTTATCACTATGATAAGATGAAAATAACCATAAACAAGCTTAACAAACAGTTTGTTGGTTCCATGATTATGTATCATGTTTGTTGATTCCATCATTGAAGCTATGTTGCTCATCCTATGTTACACCTTTGCTTCGTCGCAGGTGATCACCCCATGGGCCCCCATTGTGATCTGTGCTCCTTGGCAGACTATGGCAGTTGAGCATCCGGCCGCGCTAAGGTGGTGGATACCAGGAATGTGCTATCAGGTTTGGTTGGAAAACATCCAAGTTCATTAATATGGCTGTGGGTCAAGCAGTTCACCAATGGCTAACTAGCTGGTTTAGCTGGTTAATGATAGGGGATAACAACTAGCAACTAGAGGGGATATACCAACTACAAGGCTATGGGTCAATATTAATCAACCAACTAATGGGATGTTATTACGCAACAATTTCATCGGGAAAACAATGGTTAATCATGGGGGAACCAGGGGGACGGGGTTTTGACCCACAGTCATATGATCAATATGCAAGACTTATTGTTTGAATACTGTTACCACATGGACGTATACTGAAGACTGCCGGAACAATTGGTTGAATCACCACGGGACCAATGCTGAGAAATCAATGGTGCCTTTGGGTCATTGTCCAGTGTGGGGTCGCTATGGCCATCGCAACTGTATGTCGAAGTGGTGTATGCATTAGCCTGCATGAAACATGAAGGGAAGTGAGAAGAAGACGCAAACTTGTGTAACAGCACTTTTGTTTCACCCAATGTACATATCATATCACAGAAACGCATGCGCACTTGATCACATATCCGTGTGGAAGTGAAACCTACATGCCTGAGCGCATTCGATTTTAACGTTGTGTCCAGAACATTGTGTGTGTGTGCGTGTTTACGAATGATCTCTTGTGTCTTCATTGAAACGTCATGTTGTCCGAATCCGCAACCACCAAACAATATCAATCGATATCAAGCAAAATCAAACAATTGCTATTTGGCAGATTCCGAAACTGGCAATAACACAGGCTCTCTTTTGAACATCCACATTGCAACTTGAAGGTTGTGGTCAAACGATGTCGTGTTCTCTTAGATTGATCCCATCATTGCTTGCTATAAGAAGCAATCGTCCTTCAAAGTGTCCTGCTGATTTGCTTCGAATGCAAAGTCTTGAGTCAAAGGCGGCTGTGGGGCGTAGAGAGAATGCATGAGAAAGCTATAGCAGATAGATTTCAGCAGTTTTGGACCCACTCCACTTCATCCAAACATCAAAAATGCATCCAGCACCATTTCGCGATTCGCTCATGCGCCAAACAAGAAATGTCAAGTCAAGTCCATTACGTAGACTTGCGGTATCCTTCATACAAGAAGCAACAAGCAGATACACAGCTGGAACTCACTCAGAAAGCCAAGTCATGTCTTGAGCAAGCCATCCCGTAAGTTTCCGCTGAACATATGTCTTTAGATTTTGGCAACCAATATCCGTCTATCAGTATGTTTGCTTGTCATGTGCCAAACAAATGTGCAAAATAGCAAAGATGATATTTTTCACATTTTTATCATCGCAATCATATTTTCTTTGGTTATCAAGAAATTGTTAGACACATGCTATTTACAAGAATGTAAACATGATAGCAATAAGTTCCTCCGAAATTGGGCAACAAAATGTGAAAACCAGGAAACACTTTTGTGCTTCGTAGCCAACTCCAACTCCGCCATGACTTGGCTGCAGAAGCTCTCCGACTTGGAGGCACGACGAGATTGGACATTCACGTGGCTACCAGGGGTCGCAAGTTTGGAGGGGTGAAGCTGAGTGGAATTTCTGGTTTTGATTTTGGCTGATTTATGGTTGATTAATGGCGGGATATAGTTGACTTATGGTTCGTCAATGGTGTTTTTGTGGTTGATTAACGGTGGTTTCATGGTTGATTCATGGGATGTTCATGGACCGGAAGCTGGGAGCAACTAAGCTGAAGGTATGTGAAGCTCAAGTCACCCACGGGTGACCAACATCAGTGTAGCCCCGGAGATTGGAGCGCCACCCAATGTGTTAGCCATCCATGTCATCAACCTACAGTCCAAATTCTGGTGGTTGCATGGTATGGGTTTCTGGTGGGTGGTGATAAAGCATGATAAAGCTATGTAGTTAACGACCAACAGCCATGATATGTAATTGTTCAGTTTTACGATGAAGATATCGTAAGCTATTAATTGGTGGGCGATAGAGCCATGGTATAGTTCGATAGTCAATAAGTGGCTTTTGACCAAGGTCCAGGCAGCCAATCTCCAATTCTTTTGCTGCGGCATGGCCAGGAGACGGGCCTTTGTGGCGTGCGAGTGCAGAGCCTTCGAAGATTCACAGCCGAGCCGGCCAGTGGAAAGGAAGGGTGCGGGGGCCTGGTGGTGTCAGAGATTGGCAGCACTTCAGCTTCACCTCCGGGAACCGCTTCACCAGTGCACGAAATGATCAGTTTGTCACCCATGCAATGCTGGATTGAAGCCGCCTACCTCGTTGCCAACCCTCCTGGTTGGGATACCAACTGAATCCGACTAACATCAAGTAACAGAACTTGCCTGCAACCCACCCGCAGCTGAACGGCAACCGTCTCCATCGCCAACCCAGCAGCTGAGGCCTGTGCAATGGCAACAGACCATGGGGTCCTGGGCTCGGTCATGAGGTGATGGGGTGCTTCCACCCAAGAAGTTCAGCCAAGATGAGTGACCCAACAATTTCATCAGATCCATCCGGTTGCATATTTCATCATGGTGCGTCGCACTTTTCATGAACAGGCTTCCAATGATTCTTGCAGAACATCCAACAAAGATGAAGAGACTCTGATTTGTGAACGTCGCTCTGCAGAGGTAGACCTAGGAGGTCTGGTAGAGCCACATGCATTCTGGGCCATACTTGATCGAGCAGCTTGCTGAGGAACATGACCTTGACATGCCCATTGCTGCAGGGAAATCTCAAGGAGGACGTGGACCCGGGTCTTGCAGTGTCGCTAGCTTTGGCGCATATAGCTGCTACATAGGTCGATAAACAGTTAAATTGATCAAGTAGTTTGCTAAACAATAGATGTGTGTGATCAAATCTTATGATAAGAATAATCCGATGTTTGATGCAACCCTTTGATGAACAGAATATAACTCAGAACTGATAGACAATTCATGACTAATGTAAATTCATTAAAACATGATACTAGTGCAGACTCAGACACTTCATTGATGAACTTGAGTGCAACTCACCAGTTTGCTTTCGGGAATGGTCAAGAGAAACACTACACCGGCGAGTGGCAACTGAGGGGCTCATCCTTGATGGGAATGTCACGGAATGTCTAATTATTTGGTTACAACAACTTGTGGAAGCGCGAGTTTATGGGTAATTAGGTCCAATAGTCGCAAGAATTGCCAAGGCTTCACGTTCGTGTTGGAATATTTGGCATAGGAAATTATTGCGACTATTGTAAGTGAAGCAACCATCGCCTATCAGTCCTGGCCAATCAATACTTGTTCGTGAATCATCACCAATTGTTTGGATTATAATTGATCATGTTTAAGATAATCATGTATCACCCACTGAAAGGTTTCTGTTCATATACTTCGTCATCACCTTCCACTGGTGAATGTGACAATGTACGTGTAAAACATGCCAACATACGCAGCCGTAATCAGCTATCAAGTTACCCGCACCCTGCAGGAGGATTTGGTCGTTCAAGCCTCGACGTGTCAGCTGCAGGCACCGAGCTGCTAGCAGGCTGCGGTCATGGTGAGCCGCTATGAACCAGCTTGGAGTCACCATGGTTGACGCTGGTTGATGGTGGTTGATACTGGTTGGTAGTGGATCAGGAATG
>VSDK01012116.1:66669-80021 GCA_009767595.1 Symbiodinium kawagutii
TGGACACCTGCCATGGAGGCTGGACAGGCGCCATGCATATGGCCGGTGTAGGGAAACATACCATGCATGGGGCCACATTTAGGATTTGCCTGAGAAGGAGTAAGAAGGGAACAGTTGTTAAGCTTTGCAGAGGATTAAACTTTGCTGAGCATGGTTCTAGTTCATTCTGTTTGTCGACCTTTTCGTTCTTCACATGATACTTTTGACATTTTGAACATGTTGCGCTTTTTTGAATTTCAATCAGATGTTTGTTGGATATGTCTTTTGCTATGAGTTTCATGTCAATGACATGCCCAAATAAAGAAAGACTAATAACGCATTTGGGTTATCCAGCTGAACTGCCTTTGCATGGACATTGTGGTCGATCTTGTTGTGGTTGTGCTGGCTATGGATGTTATTTGGAGGTGCTTTGCTTTGACAGTTGCTGTTGGCCATGTTCTAATTCTGGTCAATCTCATCCATGCAGCATGAACAAGACTCACCTTGAAAGTCCTTGGATTGCTGCTGAGTGCCAGTCGTAATGCAAGGATTTTATCATAAGGTGTGTTTTGAT
Source organism: Symbiodinium kawagutii (assembly GCA_009767595.1). Taxonomy (NCBI): domain Eukaryota; class Dinophyceae; order Suessiales; family Symbiodiniaceae; genus Symbiodinium; species Symbiodinium kawagutii. The sequence goes on from VSDK01012116.1 coordinate 67,223, forward strand.
TAAGGGATCATACATAGACGTCCCAACTCCACAAGAGGTGGTGAACGACGGTTCATTTTGTTAAGTAATCATACCGGAATCATCCATATTGATAATTAAACTGGTTCATGAAGTCATTCAACTGGTCAATGATGGTGATTTGATACTTAGTCATGGTACCCCAACTGGTTGCAATCGTATTGAAATTGACCGTTCTTGGATGGTTAGGCAGGAAGATGGTCGAGGTATTTGCAAATGGTCCTGGTGGCACCCTTACGATAATTCTGTTTCATCATCCTTTTCAAAGCCATCAATACACCAACAGTAGTCGCTACCATTGGTATTCCCTACTATTGTCCCTTGGCGGGGATTATTGAGCATGAGCCATTGAATAACACAAAAAGAGCAACACATACCATCAGATTACCCAATAAATACCACTTACTTAACCATAAATTCATCCTAAGCCATTTACTGAGCCATTTTCTATTAGCAACTCCCAAATCACCATAAAATCAGCGCATCACCAATCCTTTTGCTGAGCACTACGGTGTCAGGACACCGCAGAGCGTACGGAGCTTGTCGACCTGCACCAAGGGCCTCCGCAGAGACAACGAGATGGTGGAGGTGAACCCAGGGATTTGTGAGCCGAAAGCATGGCCAGATGTTTGTCCAAGGGAACCGTTGGCAGGTTTGGACTTGTGAAGCATAACCATGGTCATGTATTTGTTGAAGGGGTTCAATCGCTAGCTTGGTCTCTCTTGGTGACTCCAAACCAACCATTGACCAGTGACAAGTTGTAATCTCTTGGACCAGTGGCTTGCAAGTGATTTTGAGATCGAATCGACCCCTTCTGGCTAATAGATATCAATGATATCAATGGTTGGCGGTTTGAACGAGACATTCTATATTTGAAATAATTCACCATACACTCTTGCTGGGGGAGGGCATAGGTTGCAACCCCCAAGCTAGCCATTTTGAGTTTTTTATTTTTTTTTCTGTGGCGCAGTCCGTGTTCAGGTTATCTCAGGTTTGTGCAGGGGCCTTCACAGTTTGGATGACACATTGATGGCAGCGTGAGCCGTGGGACTGGTGCAGAGACGCAGCATGTACCACCACTGAGAGTCAGCTCTGGTTTCAAGCATGATGATTGATGTTTGCAAGGATTCATGATACCACAAACATCCACTATCCGCCATGTACATGTCAATGTCATCAAACACCATACCTCAATTCTCGTGTTGCTTTCCTAGCTGGTTGTATGCTTCGGCAAACGCCCAGCACTACCTGACCTTGCCTTGCCATATGCAAATTGCCTATGTCTAGCCAAGGTGAACAGTCAAAAGCAACAGTTTGATAAAGGATTGATATATCTCCAAATGTTCTATATCCGGAGAATGTCCTTATGCAATATCTGTTCTGGCCTTGTGTTGCGGTTCGCAATCATGCAACAAGTATGTGTTTCGACTGGCATGGGGAAACATGACCTTATAATGAGAAGTTCATTGTTGTCCCGACGAACTCTCCTGGTGTTGTTTCAACGTGGTCCAGTCCATCACATGAAGTGCATCATGTCCTTGCGTTGCCAGGACTTCTGTTTGTCAGGCACTTAATACTTGAGCTTAGCGAAATCGTGGACATTGAAACGGCACATTCGCTTGAGCCATGCAAAAGAACAAGAACTTGGGTGATTTTTTGGTACAAGAGAGCCATCTCAAGGACGAGGGGTTTCTTTAGCAACAACAGGCAACTATTGATTTGAGAAGATTTGATTGTACTAAGTGGCCATAATATACTAGGACAACAGGATCTAGTACAACGCATGAACCGGAAAGAAACGCCTCGCTTGGTATGATATGCCAAGTTCGCCAGCGAAACAGGCACAGGTGATACCTTTGCTTGCTGCATAGTAAAAGTACGATTCCCTCTACAATTTATCATGAGCATAGTCCCCGGAAGTGTGATCCAGTAGTAGACATGGGGATGTTGTATTGCTAGGGTGTGAGGCATTTACTGTAGGCCATTGGACATATTGACATATATGGTTTTTAGGAGAATGTGTGGTGGTACCTTGCAGAGTTCTTCAAGCATCTACTGTGGAAGAAGACTTGCCTAAACTGCAACAGCCGACCGAAACATCCACCAGTGCCCACCACATTTGCTGGCTATGAGGCCCCGGATGACCTGTGCATTGCAGTTGACACCCTACAGGCTGGAGCAGTGTCGGGGAAGTTGATAGCAAAGCTGGTCCTCAATGCGCATAGGGCTGATGTTACAGTAACTGGTGTGAGAACGTGCAGGAAATATGAAGGAACGTCGGGGAGAAATGTTGTGCACGGTAAGTCCATGATCATCTCCTGAGAAGTGGATAGTTGTTGATCGAGGGTACCGAGCCGACACAAGGCTTCGTTTTTTTGCATAGGAAGGCACATGATTTGACTATATTTGGCCCACAAGCTTTGTTAGGTCATCATTCTGTGTAGTACCCCCTAGAGCCTGAGATCTTCAGGTTGAATATGAATATCCCATTTCCCAAACATCTGCTGTTAGCCGATGGCCTTGATGTGCCAGGATGCCAAGACCCTGACAGTGCGGGTGCACTTTGATGCAGAGGTTGGTGGTTCTCGAGGATGGTGGTGTCCCATGGTGGGAATCCTGTTGACACTTCGGATGGGCACTTCATTCCGTGGTTGATTAATGGCTAATGAGATTGTAATCAGAGTACAGTCTACAATAACTACAGTAGTATAAGAATGTGTTCTTGCTTCTGACTAATGATGATCCAATATTCAATGGTATTGGCAATTAAACATGTAACATGGTCGAGTTGATGAATGTCTGATTACACCGTAGATCAAAGGGTCAAAGTTTGGACCTCATTGTTCAGTAGCATTGTCTTTACGAAGTGTTTGTCAATTACATCAAGGTGGTCAGCCAAACCCTTGAGTTCTGGTATGGTCTGAAAGACTATCTTGCGTTGGCAATACGACCAGAAATAGAAAAAATATCAAACGATGAATGCCTTGTTTCCCTTCCACTTGCAAGTTTTGTCATGTCATGTGGAGGGCCAAGACCAATGATTGCTTTCCAATATTTTTCAAGGCGAAGTATATTGTGCATCATTTGCAGCCAAGAGCACTGGATATAGGACCTATATTTGCACTTGTTCACTCCTTGCCTTGGGAATGTGCTCGTCATCAATTCTGGTGAACTATGCGCAGCATACAGACATCATGGCAGATGCCACTCTTGGCGCGTCTCGGACTTTTTCTTACTGCATGGGTTTACTTCGGTGAATCTCCTTGGGCACAATGTGACGCAAAGCCCGCAGCTTCCAGCGCATCTATCGACCGCCATATCAGAAGATACCAGCGTCATTACAGCAGTTTGCGCGCCTTGCAGAAGAGGATTGTGCGTCCGCGCTTGGAGTGGGTGGTAAGCAGTAGAATAAATTACACATTGCCTGTGAGTGCGAGAAATGCTTTTATTGAATATTTCAATGAAGATGAATTGCAATACTTGAGCGGTTTTTTTGATGGAGACGGATGTGTGAGAGTACGGAGCAGCAAAGGATTAATCCACCTCGAAATGTGTCAATCTGTTGAAGGTGCAGATGCGTTGTTCAAATTTTGGCGGTGTTTTGGTGGTGGCATTTATCGGAACTCTGATGGTTGTGGTTTTCGAAGACCCACTTTGAGGTGGGAAGTCACTGGCAAAGCGGCAAAGAAAGCAGCAAAGAAACTTGCAGCAAGATCATGCGCCAAGCAAAGGCAACTTGCTTTGGTCTCGGATAGGAAAATTACGAGAGAGACTGTACAGAAAGTTACAGATCAGTTGAAGATCCTCAAGGGAGTAGACGAGGCAGCACCAGGTTTTTGTATGACGTGGCCGTACTTGGCTGGTTTCTTCGACGCGGACGGTAATGTGCGCGTTTCGCAAGCCAGCAACTCTATTGCTTTGAGAGTAAATCAAAAACATCGTTCCATACTGGATGTGTTGGTATCGTTTCTGCATGAGCAAGGGCTTGAGAATTGGACGGTTGGTGGACCGTACAAATATAGCAAAGCTACTTCTTATTTCTACGAGGCTTACTGTTCAAGGATTGATGTCAGCAGGGAGACCTTGCGCCGACTTATGGCAGATGGGCTTAGCTCAAAACGTGAACAAGCTGAGATCGTATTGCAGCTAAATGCCAGCAATCGTGGCGAAGTTCGAGAGAAATTGTCCCAGCTCGCTGGTCTTCAAGGACGCTACACGCGCCTTGATGAGGAGGGTATGGAGAGAGCTGAGACGATCAATCAACTGCGCAAACGTATCAATGGTTCTCATGATAGAAGAGAAAGGCAGTTGCTGCAAGGGCGGCTTAATCTCCTCAAAGCGGAACACGAGCTCGGTAACTTGAAATCCAAGTGTAGCAGGATGATTTCTGACATTGGCAGGCTTCTGAAAGAAGGTGCTTTATTGAAGTCATTGAAGTGTTTAGAGATGAAACCGGCCAGTGGGCAAAACGGGGTGATGCTTGAACACACTAAAAAGATCTAAAAAGTGCCCATGATGTATTGACTTGTGGGGCAAACATGATTGAAACTTTGAATCCGACCTTAGCTTGTTGTAGCCCAGTACCAGGTTCAGCGACAGGACGTGGTTTATCCACTTTAATGAAGGGCCGGCAGTTGCTACATTGTTCCAACTTTCCATGCCAACCAATGTTGTTTACCCATTCTGATTGGCTGGTTTGCATACTATGTGCAGGCTTGTCATGTGCACGCTTGGCATGCTACAGTATCACACCTGTCCATTCTCTCCCATAGCTGAGCTCAAGTTTCACAGCATACCGTGATAAACGGTGCAATCATTTTCTAGGTTTGAACCTACGAAGGGTCCATTTATGCCACATATAGGATACATCCAGATTCCAGATCATGTATACACCCTATTGCATTTGTTTTGCTTCTGAACGACTCTCAAAAACAAGACCAGTATCAGGCGCTGGAGGTCGCACAACGGATCGTGCCGTGTGGAAGCCAACTCCGGACCGATGGGGCGGCCGCTGGGGGTCAACGTTGGATGGTTGGCAACCGCGAACACTTGCCATTGGTTTAATGCCAAATGATTGGTCGTTAATTGTGGTTGTTTTGAGATATAACCAAGAACCAACCACAGATGCTGAGTGAGCAATTCCGAACCAGTGATGGTTATTTTATACAAAATGGGGAGCTAAAGAGCCTATGTCACTACATCGTCTAGTCCACTGGCTAGATGAGCATCCGATGATACAATGTCACTATACACATTTTGCCGAAAAGACATCAGAAACTGCAAATTATTCGGATTTGCGATCAGACAAAAACAACTGGGGCTGCCACCATTTGTTTGTTCATACCTTGTTTGGCACCTGATCCACACCAGATCTGGCACATCGAGGTTGGAGGAATTGCTCGCTGCCGATGTCCTGGAGGACCTGCGGCCCTTCAGCAGTGGTGCAAACCCCCAGAATTTGTGTCCTTGGCTGATCCTGGTTGTGCCAGTTCAAAGCATGCAGGAGGGAAGTCAGTCTCAATAGTCGTAGTAGTTGTAGCAGTAGTGGTGGCATTCAAGCCGGTACGAAACAACCATTGCAAGGGGATAACCCTATACGTACAAGTACTGTTATTTTGCACCAGTGAATATGTGACATGGCATTTGTGACTAGAAGGAGATTGGGTTTTGTTTGTGAACTGATTCCGTCCACTGCTGGCAGGATCGCGTCAACATTTATTTGCAGTGTGATCCGCAGAACCCCATCATGTGGGCGACGCTGAGCGGTCGCTGCAATCCCAAAGAGCCAGGGGCACTCAGCCTGTGTTTGCATGCAGAGGGCGGAAACTCGTTTTTTTTGTGCCATGTGTTCTTTGAAATATTGGTCACACTACCAACAAAACTATTGATAGTCAAATTGATCATTCAACCAGAAAAAAACAAATGCGATTCACTCAACGACCCACTATTTTGATCAGTGAAGTTTGTTTACTGCAAACAACATCATCATTTACAAGACAATCTTTCTTTGACACAACACAAACCCACCATTGTTTTCTACGTTGCTGGAAGCCTAGGACCTGCGGGTGGGATCTGTTCCACCAGCTGGTGCCGTAGCTGAGGAGCAGCTGGAGCATGATCACCTGCGATCGCTTCCGGGATCGGCAGCAGAACTGTGGAGCACCAGGTGCGGGGGCTTGGTGAAGCGACCATGGTTGGTGATGGTTGGTGATGGTTGGTGATGGAGCCAATATCAACCAACATTCACGAATATCAAGCAACAGTAACATCGCCAATATCAACCAACCTTAGCATTAGATATGACATCATGAGCCATCATGAGCCAGCATGAGCCAGCATTAGCCATCCAACATTCGCATTGGCCATTGGTTGCTATTGACCATTATGAAGCGTTTTTTTATCCATGTTGATGGCATGTCAATCCTGCACGTGAGTCAACAATGTTGCTGTTGATTGAAGATACTCTGCGCCAGCTGATCTTGCTGGTATATGGTTTGATTCTGATTTTAGGGAGATTCGACTCAAGCGCACCCCAGACTCTAGCGTGTTGCAGGTCATGCTTTGGCGATCGTGCTGACAAAGACCAAGGAGAGGCTGCTTGCATTTCAGTGCCTTTCTGGTTGCTTGGGATGACCTCTTTGCTGCGGCGTAGTGCTCCTGCCGATTGACTAAATGGTTGGTTTATGGTTTGTTGTTGGATCATCCCAGCCAAGGTGATTCAGAATGGTCAAAATGGTTGGTACTCCAAATTTTTGACCACTGTCAATCGCCTTGGTTCGCTTCTTAATCAAGTGATTTGCCATGATTTGCCTTTTTTTGCATGATCCACAGCCATCAATCATCTTATGTATCCTTTCCTACATGATCGACCATTAGCTTGTGAGTCGTTATGATTCAACTATAGTCTTATCAACCATCAATATCCGCTAAAATGCAAAACCATCATTCATCATGATATTAGCAATCATTCTGCACTATTTATTCATATCTCACCACCACTTGTTTTCTCATCAACCATAGGTCATCACCATGAACCACTGTAGTAGCCATGTTATTACAGAAGCCGTGATGAACAACATTATTGTCCACAAGTATCAATTTGGTTGGAGACGGGCCATGAATATGATACCACCACTATCATCAAGTATCAACCATCAAGCCATCAAATCAACCATTACTTTAACCATCATTCATCATTGTTGTCAATGATCAACCATATTCTACCATCTATTCTTCGTTATCAACCATCATTACTAGCCACTGTTTAACCATCGCTTCCACCATTCTTAAGCAGCATTAACGATCTTAACCAACCAGTATCAACCATAATGAGTCATCAATTAACCACAAGATAGCCATCACTTCAACCATCAGTACTCACCATGAACCTCCATCCATCCCAGTGATGCAGTTGCTTCACCAGGACCACCGTGGCGCCTGGGAACAGCCTTTCGCGCATCTTGGCTTGTGCCGGGGTCGAGGCTCACAGCCATGGGGAGTTGTAATTAGCAAGTTGGGATCGCAGCAAGGATTTAGGAGATGAGTTGGGTGGTTGATGTTGATAAGGCTTACATAAAGATGGCTGAGAATGGTTTATAAAATGGTTGATAATAGTTAATGATGAGGATAATAGCTACGATAGTGATGTTTTTTTCCATTGTTGTGAGCATGAAAATTGTCAAACACAGGATTCAAAAACATCATAGACCTTCAAAATGTTGAAGCAAATCATTCATTTGACAAAGTTGAAGTAAAAATAGAATTCTGGTTTCCCCATGATTTGTAAAATGGGGATTTCGCTTGCAACAAAGTTACAGTAAACCCCTCAGCTTACAAATGGTTGGTCATGAGCCATGCATGCATTTTTATACACAGCCTGCAGGGTTTGACAGGCTTTGCAAGAAACCAAGATTCAATATAAGAAAACCAAGTCTTTTTGTGTTGATTCTCTCTCCGATTCTGACATATTCTGACCATGATTTTTGTATCGCTTTCTTTATGAGCTGTTATTTGTTAGTCAACTACACACCTTTGTTTTTCTTGGTTCCAGTGCCATTGGAGAGTGCAACAAGTATATGTATCAATACATCGGTCCATAAACTGGGTACTCCCCTGTAAAGCAATTGGCCTCACAATGGCTATGGGCACTTACAGCTGGTGGTGCTTGTTGCGCAGCTGTTCTGAGTGAAGACCCGTTGTGCCCCTTGTACTTGGGGATGTCATGTCGTTTTGAACTATGCCAACAAGCTGATAGAATATCGTGCCATATGGTGACATATTCAAAGAATAGAAGTGGAAGGGGGAGAGCCTTGCAGCTTGGACGTTGTGGGTTGCTTGTTTTACAGCCTGTCCAACCACAGCATCCATGCGCGACCTTCCCAGGCTTTGTCTTCAGCACCCCTTGATGCTGAAGAACTACGACGAACTTGCGGATGTCTCTGAGGCGCGCTTTGGGGATGGCAGGAGGTGTCCGCGTGGAGCAATGTTTGGACGGAGTGGATGGCAACTTGGAGAATGTCCTTTGGGTTTGGCGATGGTAGCCACGAAGAGCATCAACAGCAAGCGGTGCTGAATCAAGTAACCATCACCAGCCATCACGCATCGCCAACCATCACGAAGCATGACTAGTGGCCATGATGCACCGTTGATGGCCATTATTATTGACCATCACCATGAGTTGGTAGAGTTACTTTTCAATGTGGATCACTAGTTTGTCAAAGCTGCCCATGTGTGACGTGCACAAATAGCAAAAGTGTCAACAACCAGTTGAGCTGCGTTGTTTGGTCATGTAATGTCTGAGTTGACCCCTTCTAGTTGAAACTCTTACAGAGGGTCACCTTTCACACCGTTATATTGTTGCACATTTGATGCGTAGATGCTGTTGAGCCACGGTTGACGTGGTAGGTAATGAGATGTTTGAACAGTGTCATTGCAGAAACTACGCAGCTTTGGGCCCCATAGGAGCATAAGTTACAATGTATGGTTTCCACATCATAGTAACATGAGTTGGGAATCTCTCATATATGTTCATTGTCATTCTACAACTCATCATGCTTAAGCACCAGCTACAAATAACCATCAAATGTATCCAAATGCAACCACCAGAGTTCATACCCGCTACTCCCCCCCTCTTTTGTTCAAATCATGAAAAGAGTTGCTGCCTATATCTCCCAGGCAACCCCCTTGTCATGTACTTAGCCTACTAACCTGAGTGATCAACTGAAATAACTATAGATCCACCAGCGAGGCCTGGTAGTTCCCCTACTAATCTCAGTGAACCAAGGCCCTTGGGGAGGCCCTTGGGGAGGCCCTTGGGAGGCCCCTGGGGGGCCCCGGGAGGAGCCTCCAAGGGCATCACTGGCCGCACCTCCCAGGCGCTGCGTGAGGACCAGGAGGGCACCGCGCGGCTGTCCCCGGAGCAGCGGAAGGATCTTCAGCGGCGCATGGCCGAGTGGACGGAGGCACCGGGGAGTGCCAGGGGGCTGGGCAGTGGGAGAGCTGCGGCACAGGTTTCTAGGGGGAAATGGTTGGTCATTGCTGGGTTTCTATGGTTCAGTGGTTGATCATTGCTGAGAATTTAGGAGTTAAGGAGGGCTCATGTTTGCTAAGAGAAGTTAATTGTGATTCAACATGGTTCAGTGGTTGATCATCATTGATGACGAAAATTGATGGATATTGATGGAGTTGATGATTATATATGTTTGCAAGTTGCAGAAGGTTTTGTTTTATTGTTGACAAATTGACAATTATCCATTGCAATATTTGATTACCGGAGGGTAGCTTTAGTGGCTGGCTGATATTGGTTGAAAACGGCCAACAATCAGGAACAAATGATGACTAATTGTTGTTGATAGTGGTGAACAGTAATGTTCAATGGTTTTGAATGGTTGATGGGAGTTGATTCAGAACCAATGACCAGTGCTTCATAGTGGTTGATGGTCGAAAACAAGGAACATTGACTACACATCCGCACATAGATAGTGACACAGTTGGAAGTCGTCATCAGAGTGGAAAAACAATGGTTTATTGGCAGCTACAACAGTTGCTCACTGATGATTCGTTGCTCATTGATGGTGGCTGAACGGTTGATCACCAGCAACAACTAACAAGCTCCCCATGGGCTATAGCTGGGGCTGTCATGACTCACAGGATATCAACCAACCGCACTGGAGAGACCACTGGTTTGAAAATTGCTGCGCAAGCGCCAAGGAATGAACTGGTGGGTTTCTGTCTTCAAACTTCTGCAGTGGGCCGATCACCAATCTCAACCGCACAGAGACAACAACTCACCTAGATTAAATGATGGGCTTTCAGAACTTGGCACATCAAAAATGATAAGCAGTTGATGGTTGCAGCAAGCTGGTCATTGGTTGGCTAAAGATGTTGGAACATGTTGGAACCATCACCTGGTTGTTCAACCGCTGAACTTTCCCCAGCTGCTGGGTGCATCTTGCAGCAGTGGAAAGGAGCGCTTTGAGCTGATGCCTGGGGCCAAGTTGCTCCCGCGCAGCCCGGAAGTGGGCTGGGCCTTGCGGAACGACGAGGAGGGCGCAGCGGGAAGGAATGCAAGCCTGGTGAAGGGAGTTTTGCTGTCGTTTTTGAGTTTGTTGCTATATATATATATATATGTATATATATATATATATATTTATAAATATATATTTATATATATATATATACGTATATATGTGTAAGGTTATCAATCATCAAGGTGTTTGATTGGTCTCAGTTCAAGCTGTGAAGTGGTTCTTCTTGTATTAATTAGTAGTTATTGTCATTGTGGAAACGGGTGATGCTGGTGGAATGCGCACATTGGTGACGGAAAGATTCAGGCGAAATCCCTCATGAACAGGCTGCTCGACGGCTATGGCTCAAAAATGGGTATTGTTTCGCACTGGTAGAGCAGGATTTCCTCACACTCATGCCAGCAGGAGTACTGACGTGTCCTTTTCGCTGCTCATGGTGCAGTCCTCAGGGGTCTGAGGACATTTGCGGACTATAAACCCATGGACCTGGTAGGTTCAGCTGGTTTCCAACCAAGATGATCCATCAGGTCGATAACAACCCACCCAAGCAACTTAACTGACTCAACCAAGCAAGCAACCAGACAGTCAGCCACTATTTGATCTAGACAGCCAGACAGTCAGCTCAGTATTTGGCCTAGATTATGCAAACAAAGGGATGGAACACAGTCTGGGCCATATCCTGAGAATATTTTTTTGTTGATGAAACCAACCAAATATACACAATTCCGTTCCCTGAGAAGCTCGTGAAACGCCATGGCATCGGTGGCCCTTCTCCACCGCTTGAGGTGAGGAGAGTGATCTTCCAACGTTGCGGCCCGGCGTTTGCCGCTGGATTAGTTACGCCCACCGTGGGCGGGTGCGGAGAAACAAAAAGACGTGCTGCCCAGTGGTGGTGCACGGCGGGGAGATGTGACAAGACTACGCAAAAATTGGTGGTGGGTAGCTGCCTAATAGTGGGGGATATAGGCTACTCAAGATGGTGAACCATTTTCTGGGAATGGGCCAACCAGCTAGCCAACCATCTTTGATAGTTCGCGTAGCGATAGGCCATTCACCAAGCATGTTTGATGACATCCGCTAGTGATTGTTAATGCTCAAGTTGGGTTGATAATGATATTGGTTGACATGAAGTATTATATTGAGATCTGTGATGTGTCCAGACAAGAACGGCTGCTGATGCTCCTTGATGCTTCATGGTCGATCATGAGTACTTAGCAATCGCCATAGGGATCCGACCAGCAAGAAATGGCAAGCCAGAGCAGCTGCTTCGAGTGATTCAGCACCTTTGGAAGCTGCCAACGCAAGCATTTCGCTTTGGCATTCCTGTGCTGGTTCTACAACCTGCCCATCCCCAGCCTTTCCTCAGGTTTCCTGCGTGAGCGCTGCCATGCCCACGAAGTCAGCAATCTCAGAGATTGGGGTGGGTAAGATTGCTACATAATGCCACGGCAAGTACCATGGCAAAGGCAACTGGTGCCAGGTTCTTTGCTGCAAATTTCTTCGTTCACCGAGTTTCTTACTGCAAAGCACATGAACAACATTTGAGAATTGAGCCAGACATTGTTAGCTGATAGTGAAGTGACGATGGTTGACTAGAGCGACTTCCTATCAAACTGCCAACATCTCCAGAACTCAACAAACAATGGCCCGCTGCAGCCATATTGGCAAGTTAGAAAGAGCAAACATGTTGAATGAGGACAGTCTCAGTCCACGTTGATTGATGATGTTGAACCATCAAGATGCACAGTTGTTTCGCCTTTAAACAGCCAGCAAATCAGCCGCTAGGTTGGGACCGCCAGCATATCAATTGTAGGAGTAGAATCCGTAAGGTATATCATATTATGGTTTCTGACCATGAAGATGTGATAACAGCCAATAGCAACAACCACAATGATGTACAGGTCATTCGGCTTGAAAGCTAATGAGAAACTAAACCCAAACAATTGACAACCACCACTGACAACCAATGATTAAACCATCTGAAACCACTGGGTCGTTCCGTTTGATATCCACCAGTAGGAAACATGTTTGGCTGCTTTCTACCCATGCCAAGCCAATCATTGACACCACATGTGACACTCCTTTGTTCGCCATAAGATTCCGCTGCTTCCCACGTAACCCCAATGACCGCCCCCATCCACATGTGACGCTGTCGCGATGACGTCATGGAGGGGCAGCTTCAAGAGCTTGCACACCAGGTGGCATGGTTGGCGCAGCCGGAATCGAAATGGTGGGCGCATGGGTGGGGAGCCAGG
>VSDK01012116.1:99090-133245 GCA_009767595.1 Symbiodinium kawagutii
ATCATCACCAATTCATCATCATCATCATCATCACCATAATCATCACCAATTCATCAACATCATCATCATCATCATAATCATCACCAATTCATCATCATCATCATCATCATCATCATCATCATCATCATCATCCTCATCCTCATCATCATTGTCATCCTCATCCTCATCCTCATCATCATCATCATCATCATCATCATCATCATCATCATCATCATCATCATCATCATAATCACCACCAATTCATCATCATCATCACCAATTCATAATCACCACCCATCACTACCACCACCACCAACCATCCTCACCTCTATCCCAACAACCTCTTCCCCAGTGCCCCCACCTCCCAACTCCCCAGGCTGCTGGGCACCTTCGGCCTGGCCTCCTCCGTGCACGCGTCCAGCAGCGCCGTGGAGGCGCTCTGCGTGGTGGTCTCCAATCTCTCCAGCGCCCTGGCGCGCGCGCCCCGCAGCGCGGAAAGGTGCTACGAAGCCTTGAAGGCACGGCTGGGTGGGGGGTGGGGGCAGCTGCTGGTGGGCGGGGGTTGGCCATGGGATGGTTGGAGGAGGATGGATGGATGGTGATGGTGGTGAGGATTTTCGAGAGAATTTCGAATGTATTGGCATGTTTCATCTTGACAGGTAGCATGGATATGCCCTCCAAACCTCTATGTCTCCCCAAAACTATCTGGTTTTTTCTCCAAAAACTCACATCACCATTGGCCCGAGTCCACTGGGACCCTGGACCTCTGCTGTTTTCAGGAGCTGATTTTGGGCAACAATCAGCTGACCCAGACCTCCCGGGAGCGGTTGGCCAAGTCAGCCTTGGGACCTCTGTAGCGCGGCACGAGTTGTCTGTGGGAGTCCGGTTGACCAGTGTGACCAATGTCAAAAAGCTTGTCAAGTAGTATGACTTGTCAACCAGCTGGCGAACCATTCTGATGAAGGGTCAACATGGATATCACAATCATAGTAGTAATTAGCCCTAAACTAAGAACGGGATATCTGTATTACTGGCCCTCGTGTCTTTGATTACTGTACTTCTCCACGCACATCAACATGTTGAACAACCCCTTCCAGCCTGCTGTATCTACTGTACCCCAGATGAACATTTCAAGCATCAACAGAATCCACGGGACATAGGGCGTGCACGACGTTCACTTTCACATATCCCTTGGCGATTGGGCTTCGAGCTAACTGAGAGTTCAACAGTTCTGCTGAGAAAATCCTTGCAACACGTTTTGCTATCATGGCTCATCACATTCAACTTCCCTGAAATCGCACAGATATGCTTCACTCACTATTGCTGTTACTGGATACAGATCAAACGTCTAGTACAAGGGGGTTTATCCCAGTAGCGCAAGCAGCGACCAATCAATCAACCAATCAACCAATCAATCAATCAACCAATCAACCAATCAACCAATCAATCAATCCATCAATCAATCAATCAGTCAGTCAATCAATCAATCAATTGATCGATCTATCGATCTATCTATCTATTTATCTACCTATCTATCGATCGATCGATCTATCTATATCCCAAAAATGTTTGTTTAACAACAAGGATCACCACTGTGTGTTCCCTAATGTGCCAATACCCGCAACGGTTCCTTTCCATGTTCAGAACGATCAACTTCCAGTTATTTTGGGGCCACCCATGACCATAACCACAGATCATGTTAGATCTCCGTAAGTTTGTACATTCCCATCATTGCTGATCATTACTCCGCCCTTGATGTGACCTATGATTAGCAGTCTTACCGTAAACCATCTTATACATAAGGCTAAGTCACCCGATCAGTTGAGCAGCACTTCACCCAATTTCCCAATGCCACCACGGGCTCGCTCAGGTTATCGCAGTGCGAGGAGCCTCTGCAGCAACGAGCCTTAGATGGGATCCTGGAGCCGCTCCGTGTCTTGGCGAGGCTGGGGGTGGAATCAGCAAGTCGGCATTGGTCATTGGTTCTCCATTAGTGACGCGGCATTATCTACTAATGGTGATATAATATGATATAATGGTAGAAAAAACCAGTAGTTAAACCAGTAGTTCCTGGGTTAATAATGGTTTAACTAGTGACTCTTATTGCTTCACCATTAGTTGCAAGTTCATTGACCATTGAGTACTTAGTTAAGTTCCATTAGTTTAATCATACGGCGTTAGCCATTAATTCACCATTTGTAACCATCAATTATTGATTATTACAGAAAACCGCCCATGACTCGATGACTCTTCCAGCGGCTGAGGCTACCTTTGACTTGAAAGCACCCTGGGCTTGGTGATGCGGACCAGCCTTTGAAGTATCCAAGGTCCTTCAAGCAGTGGTCAATCATTACACGCGAAAATGATGGAATGTCATCCAGGTCATGAATGCTGGGATCAACAACCCACCAGCACCCAACATCATGACCTGGATGACCACCTCCCAACGTGACCCTATCATCCACCAGCCCTCAACATCAACCATCACCCAACCATCCTTCACTCATGACCGAGGTTCTGCAGCTCCCCCACGCTATGATCCCAGCAACCCCTCGCAGCTGGCGCATTGGCGTTTGCTCTTCGCCATCTTGGCCGCGCCAGAACCGCAGACGACGGAGCTGTGCCTCGTTTGGTGCTTTTGCTTTTGCTAAGCTTGTGGTGATTTTGTTGTTGTTGTTGTTGTTGTTGTTGTTGTTGTTGTTGTTGTTGTTGTTGGTGGTGGTGGTGGTGGTGGTGGTGGTGGTGGTGGTGGTAGTGGTTCTGGTAGTGGTGTTGATCATAGCTAATAGTTGTTTGTTTAGTTGTGTTGCTGTGTTTGTTTGTTTGTTTTTGCAAAGCTCCATATACCAGGATAAAACAACCAAGCAAGTACATGTCTTCATGCACCTTGATTGAAAGAGAGTAGAATCAACATTTTTTGGTTGACGCAATTCTGTTAATTTGTTGTCAGGGTTCATCACCCATGACATTCTATTTTCCAACATCAAGCAACGTGTATGAGGTGTTTGCATCCTAAATTTATTCATCATCCACAACTATCAATGGTGGATATTTGGTAATACCTACTACCTATCATTTTTGACCACCATTTTTGACCATGTTCAACAACCGTCAGCCATTATTAACCATCATTTATGAATAGTTAATGAACTTGGAACGAGCGGAATTAGCCAATAGTCAAATTGACATGAACTAAGCATTGACGATGATTAGCAACATTAACCACCCGTTCAAACCATTACCAACCATTTTACAAACTAGCCATTATATAGCCCCGTCCTATAGTGATTGTTAACTACTGGTGAGTCATTTGTCAACCATCAAACTAGCAGCTAGTTACCAAAACCGCTTTAACATGTTGTTAGCTCAACTAGCCGTTTGTCTAGTGTACCCGCTGGTGGTTAACTACCATTCACTAATCTATCCTTTTCGCGCAACTAGCCACTGGGTTGTTTCTCAAAATGGTGTACCCGCGAAAGCATTATAAACAATTCATAGTAATCAACCAACCATTTTTGGCGCTTCCTATGGCTTGGGAAACCACCTAGTATGGTTGGTATATCCCTATCATTGTTGCTTATTCTTTTCAAATCAACTATTGTTAGTAATATCCAAAAGGCATTTGAATATCCCATCATTGTTGCGTATAATCCATTTAACACTTAAAAGCAGCTCGTCCAACCACCAGTAGTTAATGTGAACTAGCCATGGAGTCCAACCACCAGTGGTTAATGTTAACTAGCCATGTTTTGAGTTTATAGTACTTAGCCAACCATTTTTGAGGTCCCCAATTTCGAGAACACCCGGGTTTCGTCGGTTTCGTTCCGAAAACGTTTTGCCTAACGCGAGGTTCAGAAGAGGTCTCGTTTTTGAAAGAGACCCCAAGCTTTTAATCGCTATATAGATTGTACTATTAATCCCCAATATTGATATTACTAGCCAAACAAGATTATACTATCAATCCCGACACAGATGATACTATATTGATATACCTATATAGATTATACCATTCATCCCTATTTATAACAATCAATCGCCAAACCATTCATCCCTATTTATAGATTATACGATTCATCCCTATTGATAACAATCAATCGCCAACCATCGACGTGGCAAACGTTCGAGGTCCTTGACGTGGCTCTCGCAGCACTGGGCCTGGTTCGAGGTGGCTGTGAAGACGGACGCCTGTGAAGCGGCCCCTGGGTGCCCGCGGGTGACCTGGTGGTGTCCTTGGCAACCGCTGTGAAGCACCGTTGAAAAAACATGGTAGGCAGTTCACCAACCAACCAACAATGCTTAACTAGCTGATTAATGGGCAATAATAGGGGATGTTAACCAACAATTGTGGGGGATATACTAGCTATATATGGCTATGGGTCAATATTAACCATTAATAATGGCTTATAATAACCAACCGAATCATATGGAAAACAATGCTTGATGATAGGGGAACCAGGGGTACGGGGTTTTGACCCACAGCCAAATAGTTGGAACCTATGGCGGTTATTGGTGGCTAATGGCAGTTGATGGGGGTTCATTGATGGTGGTTGATGGTGGTGAATGGGCATTTTTAGCTTAATTTGCTTTGAGAACTAGCTTATTGGTGTGGTTACGTATCATTATGCAAATGGTTTATTGACAATGATCAGCGTTTAGTCACTATTATGTAGCATTATTTAGCATTAGTGTCCATCATTTATGGCTGGACAGGAATCTTATATTTACCATGTCTGTTGCTTATTAACCATCATTGACCATCACTAGCCATCAGTAACCATCTACAATTATCCATCATTCAGCATCATAATTTTGCCTTCATCAACCATGTTGGTCGCTTATGAACTATCAATTGGCCATACAATGGAAAGCTAGATCCATATCATCATTATCCATCATTAGCCATCATCAACTATCATTTAACCATCTTCATTTGTGTTGCTTAGCCATCATTCATCATCCATATCAGCTACGGACTACACAGAAATCCAAATGTTTTCCAAGGATATCAGCTATCAGCGAAAGATATATTACAGCTAATGCATCACTATCCATATGGTGGTTTCTCAAAATGGGGGTAACCCCTATATATTCCCTGCCATGTCGACTATGAACCACTATTCACCATAATGCACCACTAAGAATCCCATGGTTGTAAGCCATATGAAACTCCTGCTATTATCTATTACCTATACTATCAACCACTGTGAACCAGTATGAGCCACCATAGTCCCCTATCATTGTTGGTCATATATTGTTCCAAAGTTAGCCGTGTATCAATCATCACTGTAATGGCTTCAAAAGTTGATGAATATAATCAATAGTATTAATAACTATCATTCATGATTGATGAATAGTTTATAATCTTACTTATTAATCTTAAACAAATCAACTATCACTAATCACCTATCATTCAGTAATACTATGACTAACTATAACTATTGTTTAACCATTACTTGACCACCATAGTAAATAGTTGATTTCATACTCTTTGATGATTTAACACCTATTATCCACCAACTATCCATCATCAATCAATTATCCAAATATCATTCAAATGATCAACTATCCTTACTAAATCATTACTACTGTTGATGGAGGAAATCCTGCACCACCTGGGATGATTAAACCCTATAAATCATGGGATAAACAACCAACCAGCTGGTGCAGGATTTCCTCCATCAACAGTATTATCATGAATCTTTGATGATTTGATACTATTATCAACCATAGTAGACCACCATAGTAAATAGCTGATTTACTATTATCAACCATAAATCAACTATCTTCCCATCCTTCCACCGTCCCGTTTCGCTAAGGCTGTGACCTTCCTGGAGACGGTGCTCACGCGGGTGCGCAGCAAGCAGGGCTCGGAGGAGGTGCTGCAACGGGCGGTGCCCATCCTGGTGGAGGCGGTGTGTTACTTGGAGATGGAGTGGTTGGTTAGGGTTGGTTGAGGGTTGAGATTGGGTAAGGTTGGTTGAGGTGGGTTGAGGGTGGTTGAGGTTGGTTGAGGTTGGTTGGTTGGTGATGGTTCATGTTGGTTGGGGATGGTTGAGGTTGGTCAAGGTTGTTTAGTTGGGTAAGGTTGGTTAAGGTTGGTTGAGGTTGGTTGGTTGGCCAGCAGTACAATGATTGAAGGTAGATGCTTCCTGAGCCGGTACTAAAAAGACATTGGTGGTTTTCCAAATTGAAAGTATTCATAGCGTTTGTGGTGGCATGGTGGTAACCCTAGTTGTTGCTAATTTTGGGGCAAGGAAGGTTGTAATCAGCAAGAAGTTGAAAGTGTGGATGCTTGGCCTTTGGGAACAAGGTGGAATGACAATTGTGATTGTTGGAAGTTGTCAGTTAGTCTTAGATGAACTTAGTTGGAATGTTGAAGCCGTTTGTATTTCAATCAGCTGTGAGTCGATCTATTACGCCTTTAGGTTTGAGAGCAAATATATTCACAATGTGCATACCATTTGAAATAACAAGTCTACAGTAGAAAACGAGTTGGTATAACTGAATTTGAGAAAACTACATGTAATCAATTCATCCTTCATGTTAACTAAATGCACCTTTTCATCCTTCCAGCTCATCAAGCCCCCCAGTTGGCTCATGAAACTCCTCAGTTAGCTCATCAAACCCGAAAAACTCAGCTCATCAAACCCTTCACTCAGCTCATCAAACCCTTCACTCAGCTCATCAAACCCTTCACTTAGCTCATCAAACCCTTCACTCAGCTCATCAAACCCTTCACTTAGCTCATCAAACCCTTCACTCAGCTCATCAAACCCTTCACTCAGCTCATCAAACCCTTCACTCAGCTCATGAAACCCTTCACTCAGCTCATCAAACCCTTCACTCAGCTCATCAAACCCTTCACTCAGCTCATCAAACCCTTCACTTAGCTCATCAAACTCCTCAGTTAGCTCATCAAACCCCAAAAACTCAGCTCATGAAACCCTTCACTTAGCTCATCCGATCATCCAATGCTTAGATTTTTCATCCTTCATGGGGAACTGCTTCCAAGGCCGCGGCAGCGTGCCGGCGCTCACGGCGCTGGCGGCGGCCTGGCGCCTCGTTCAAGGAGGGCAAGGGCGGCCCCGGCGCCACGGCGCAGCTGCTGGCGACGCAGGTGGTGCAGGTGGCGGAGCAGCTGCTGCGACGAAGCCAGGAGCTGCGGGGGTGGTGGTGGTGGGGGGGGATGGTGATGGTTGGTTGAGGGTTTCAGGCTGGTTGAGGTGGGTTGTACTTAGGGGTTGGTGGTTGATGGGATTGAGACTGAGGTGGATTGAGGCCTTTTGGTTCAGGAATTAGCCAACTATTAATTCACCACTATGGTTAAATCTCACCATTCATACTATATACCAACTATTCATTGGTTATTATGATGGTGGTTATTCTCACCAACTAGCATTCCCAATTTTATGATCCTTAACCATAGAGAACACTTTTGTTGGTTTAACCACGATTGTTAACCAACAGTACAATCAAATCACCCACCAGTATAATCAAATCACTATTAGGGTTGTTGCTATTATTCAACATTACATTATTACCCATTAATCAACATGATTAACCAACAGAAGTCGTAATAATCTCACCATTAATATCAACTATCAACCATCATTACCCACTTACGAACCAATAGATCAACCATCAAATCAACTTCAACCACCATTTTTATGTCTTTACTGCCCATTTTTATTTTCAGTGTTATCAACCATCAATGATCACCATCAGTATGATTCTTATGATTATTAACTATTTCAACAATTACTATTATTAACTAGAGAGCACTTCTGCTGGCTTCTGTAGTTCAAATCTCACCATCATTATCAATTATTAACCGACATGATTAACGACCTCTGTTAATTCACTATCAACCAACTTTTTTTGTTACTATGATTAACATGATTGATTATCACTATTAGTCAACAATTCTTTTTACTTTAAGCCACTATACTTCTCAGTTGCCTTCGTTGGTCCAGGACCTTCCCCCCGACCTCTTCGCCGCGCTGCTGGAGCTCTTCGTGGTGTCGCTGGCGCCGCGCTGCACAGCGCTGGCGCCGCAGCTGCTGGGCGCCGCTTCCGCGGCGGCGAGCGCCGCGGTGCTGCGCAGCGCCGCGGCGCTGCTGAGCGGCGCGGTGAATCCGCGGCTCACGTGTTGGGTGCCGGGGATGGGTGGGGATGGGGTGGGGTGGGGTGGTGGTTAGGGATGGGAGGTGGAAGGTGGTGGAGGTGGTTAGGGAAGTGAAGATGGTGAAGGTGGTGGAAGGTGGTGGAAGGTGGTGAAGTTTGGGTTATGGATGGGGGGTGAAGGTGATGGTTATGGTTGTGAATTGTTTGGTTAAGTCTATGGTCAGTCATGGTTTATGATTAGGATCATTGGTATGAATTCAAGCCGGACTACCAGCCTGTGTAAAGATTTGTTTGGTCCCTGGCTTTGCGTGCTTAGGCACAAGTTGAAGAGACTTACTGCCTCGGAATGGGTCATGAATAATAATGGTTCGGATTGAATAATGATGCTTTACTATGCTTTACTTGAGATGTATGTGCATGTGTGTATGTATATATATATATACTGCTGAATAGTGATCGTGGCTAAATGATGATTCGTACCGGATGGTTGAGGTTGAATATACTAGTAATGGCTGATAGTGGGTTAAGGTGAATGGTGAAGCAAATGGCTCTGATTAATTAAGCTCCATATTGATAATAATTATGGCGGCTCATAGCTGACGACAACAGTCATGATAAAAATGGGGTTACGGTTGATTTGAACCAAGGCAAAAAAGGTGAATCATGAACTCACCAGACAATATGACGGGTCCTAATATGGTCAAGCAGTCATGCCTAGCGATAGTTAATCATGGAAATCAATGATCTAATCCTAGTAGTGGCCAACCAACATGATCACTAGAGGTTTGCAAGAATGGCCCAGCAAGGGCCAACTGACAATGGTTGTACAGAACGGTGAATTGTGGCTAACACATGGTTAGTCATTGACTTAAAGGGGATCAAACTGATGATTAATACAATTGCTCACTATTGCGGTGTTACAAATGATGATTTACTGGCCCGGTTGATGCTAAGATGTATTGTAGATGCGTGAAGGCTGGTTAATATTAACATTCATTAAATATAACTTAGCATGCTAGTCGTGGTATCTGGACACTTGTCGCCCTTCAACGGTCATCGTGGCCACGATTCCCAGTGAAAATGATGATGCTTGGTGTCCGGGGTTGTTGAGCTGTGGATCCCTTTGGCAACATATGACTGTCAAAGGCAGCCTGAGTATATTGCTCACACCTATCAGATTGTTCATCTATCATATGGATTTTCCATTAACCATCATCAACCGTCATTAGTTGCTTACCAATGATTGTCCACTTTATGACCATGATTCTCCAACATTAATGGTTGATGACCAGCATCAATCATGAACCATCATCTAGCCGTCATGTTACCGCCCTTGAACGGTTGTAAACTATCATGCAACCACCATAAAACCATGAGTTGAGCATCTAGCCATCATGCAACCATCATGCAGCCATCATCATGTAGCCATCGTATAGCCATCATGAATCATGTAACCATCAAGTAACCATCAAGTAACCATCAAGTAACCATCAAGTAACCATCAAGTAACCATCAAGTAACCATTGTTCCATGTAACCATTGTTCCATGTAACCATGAAGTAACCAGCCATCAAGTAGCCATTGTTCCTTTATCACTTCCCCATTTGGTTCTCCACCACCGCAGCCATCCATATGTCACTCGTGGCCTTCCAAAAGGCGTTGCTGCTGCTGGGTCGTTTGCCCATCTGGCTGGCAAAACCTGACACACAGAACCACGTGAGGACGCGACCGTCGTGGCTGCTGGTGGTGAGGATCAACCAATGGGGGTTTCTCAAGCCATAGGGGATCTCCCCAAGTTGTGGTTGGCTTATGAGTATAAATTGTTGATGAACTTGATGATTGAGAAGTTACTCCTTTTTTTTTGAGAAACGCCCAAGTGGTGAAGCTTTGCCATTGCGTGACTGTTGAAAAGAGATCAATTCCGTGGTTTAAGTATTTAAGTGATGGTCTTGCTGCTGTTTTGTTTGGCCGTTGAAGCTTCTACTTGCTGGTTGATGACTATAACCTCTGGCAGCTACTGGTATGATCCAGGAATAGGACTCAGGTTATACAGGCTGTGACGCTGACCAGATTGAGTGAGGTTCCAACATGCCGCATGTCAATCAACTCACCAACCAAACAACTATACGAAACCAATCAAAAAACCCGCCAGTCATGGCTTTTCACTCTATTTCTCTCTCCACAAGCATTGTTCATGATTGCCGTTGACTCCCGCAGGCCTTGACCTTCCCACTTCCAAGAATCATCACATTCCGATGATTCTGGGTCAGTGAAACATGGACAACCTTACTCAACCTACTCACCAAGCCTAAGCATCCCCAACCAACCTTCCCCAAGCCTCAACTCTCAGCTTCACCCAGCCATCCCACCCCCCATCCCCACCAGGAGTCTCCTGGAGCAGATCAGCCTTCCCGGAAGCTTCTGCCTGTGCTTCCGGCAGCTGCTGGGTCAACCCGTGGCGGGCGACCCTGAGGTGGCCAGCACCCTGGCAGAGGCCATGCTGGTGGTGAGGGGATGGCTTGGGAAGGCCGAGATGGTGTGGGAGTGGATGGTGATTGTTGGTTTGATGTTGGTTGATGATAGGGTAAATCTTATGGAAGGGAATCATGATGAATGATGATAGTGGCATTAGATGTTGGAAATGGTATGGTGAAAGTTAAAACTCCTGGTTATTAGTGGTTAGATGTGGGAAATGGGGGGAGGTAAATGTTAGCAACTATGAGTTTTTGGGAGGGAATCGTTGGTGAGATGTTGGTTAACAATGTGGCAAATCTTAGTAAGTATGATTACCATTGGTTTGCAATAGATGTGGTAAATCTTGTGGAAGGGAATCATGATGAATGATGATATTGGCTTTAGATATGGCAAATGGTATGGCAAATGTTAGGAAATGTTATGGTAAATCTTTGTAACTATGAGTTTTTGAGGAGGGAATCATGGTGAATAATTATGATTCATGGCGTTCAACCATTGTTGGTGATGGTCTTCATGGTCTTTGTGATGGTTAGTGACGTATGATGACGCAGGACAGGAGTTCTTAAGGGTTGGGACAAAGCTGACAATGGGTGATCCGGCTGGCAGTACCCGCCTGATACTCAATCGTATACTGTAAATCAATAGCTATTAGCGATTGATCAATTTGGCTGGATCTTTGGCTGATTCACAAACTGGCTGAAATCCTGGTAGGAACCCTGTCATACATTTTAAATCAGTAGCTATTGATCAATAATTTAATTGTAGTTGTATCTATAGCATATTCAAAACTGGTTGGATCTACCATCAATAAATCAAACTATAACGTATTCAGGTTACTGTTTACACACAGTAAGCCCAGTGCTGGTTAATACCAACAGCTGGATCTACCATCAATCCATGCCTAACCACCAAGCCATTGAGCCTTCACAGCGCTAGCGCCTTCGGAGGTGCTCATCTCCCTCAACAAAGCTTTGGGGAGCCCTGGCTGCACCTGGGAGTGCCATGGGGGTTGGTCTCTTTAGCAGGGACACCATGTGATGCAAGATGAATTCTGGATGGTGGCCCTGGTTTCTTTTGTGAATGTGTTAGCTTTTGTTTCCAAAAGGAGAAAGAACTTCAAGCATCCATCGCACAAGCGAGCTTTTTCCAGTGATGAGACGGGAGGCCCTACAAATGGAAAGTTGCCATGTCTTTCTACGTCCAGGTCTGTCCTTTTCAGGTCACCATGGCGTTCGTGGATTAGCTTTTGCACAGTTCCTGTGAGTCACAGTGATCTTGCTGGTTCAGTTCTTTATGCGGGTACTAGCTAGGAATTGCAACATTTTTGAAACCCATCCCTTCAATGACCATGGTTGACTCCAAGGCAAGCCCCTGATTGAAAGCTCCTCCTTGTCTCTGTAAAAATTGAATGTTTTTGTTCAAAGGTCAGTTTGCAACTTGTGAAAGCTTTAACATACAGATGGCTATTCACATGGATATTACCACATTGTTGATATTTGCCCATCCACAGGAAGGTTGGTTGCACCGTCATTACGCACATCAAGATACATTAGCACTCACCATCTACAGTATATATAATTAGCAAGTTTTGTCTTGCTAAAGCCTATCACCGACCATCATTAAACTACCACCATATCATCATCAACCATCAATATTGACCGTCAGCACTAACCATGAACATGGATAAGCAACACTAACCATGCACATCAATCTTAAATCAAACACCCAAGTTCTTGGTTATTATCCAAGAGTTAAGCATCAACCAATCGTCCCTTTCCCTCATGAACCACCAGCATCACTATCCACATGGCTTTCCACCAATGATGGTTATTTATGCACCATTTGTTTCAAAATCTATAAAGCAGTGACATTACATCAACATTGTTTGTTGCTTATTGACGGGCATCATCCATTTCCATTAATGGACGTAGCTATGAAATGGCCAGCCCCCTAGCTATGACCTACATCAACCCTTCCCCAAGTGGTAGTTGCCTTAGTTATAACCTAAATGAACCCTTCCCCAACTGGTACTTCCCCTAACCTGACCTAACCCAACCATGGCTTGGTCACCCCGCTACAGCCCTCCCGGGCCCCACCCTCTCCCCGGGTCGCCGTCTCCAGGCCATCCTTCGCCAGCTCCTTGGACCAAGCTTTCGGCGGAGACGGATCCATGCTGGGCGCGCAGCTGACGGATCCGCTGGTCAGCGAGGTGGCGTGGGGTGGATGGTAGGGTGGGGCCAGGGTGATTTGGTGGTTGAAATGATGGTTATATGTGGTTCATGGTTAGTAGTTCATTAATCAACCAACTAATGGTTAACTAGCTGGTTAATGGTTAGTAGTAGGGGATAATGACCAACAATACTAGGGGATACCAGCTATATATGGCTATGGGTCAAGCCATTAACCTACCAATGATCAAAGATAATGACCAACAGTAATAAGGGAAACAATGGAGAATGATAGGGGAATCAGGGGTACGGGGTTCTGACCCACTGCCATATGTGGTTCATGGTGCTTCAATGATGGTGCTTCAATGATGGTTCAATGATGGTAAAGAATGAATATATAAGTTATATGGTGGATGTATTCCGGGTTTTGTGGCGAAGAATTGGTGAATATGGTGAGATGATGGCTATACAGAGATTAGTTGAGGCTTCTAAGATCTTGTAATGAGATGGTTGCATGCGATTCTTGGTTGTTTACCAAACAATAAAGTGACGAAAGGGATGAACCGACTGTTTAGTTGGAGTGAGTTGGTTAATCGGGTGGGTTGATGGACCGACAAGAAAGTTTGTTTGTTAGTTTGTTAGTAAGTTTTTTAGTTTGTTAGTTTGTTACTTTGTTAGTTAGTTAGTATGCAGTATGTTTGTTAGTTAGTTTGTTAGTTAGTTAGTTTGTTTGTTTGTTTGTTTGTTTGTTCTTTGTTTGTTGCTTGGTTGGTTGGTTGGTTGATTGGTGGGCTGATTGGCTGATCGGCATTTATGAATGACATCGAGCAAAGAAATAGATGATCAACAATAAGAGCGGTATCAATAATAATCTGCTGGTTGGTTATGTTGGTTTGTTACGGCTAATTGGTTTAGGTTCATTATCCTTGGTTGGTGGCTGTGATAGTATGGTGACTGTTGATTGGTTGCATAGTTATGATCAGGTGGCTAGTTGCCCTTTGCTCGTTACCTCAGTGTGTTCTCTTGCTTGTTAGTTGTTCTTAGTTACTCTTCTTGACTGTTGACCACAGTATATTGATTGGATGTTCCTACAAGCTGAAGAGTGGTTTCATAGTTCCTCCATCACTCCGGGTAATTGATAGGCAGCCACCCTATCAGTAATGACCCACTTGCTTCACCACTAACCATCCACCCACGCGCTCTATCATTGGCCATGCAAGTGGTTGTTGATGATCCCGCATGATTTTCACATCTTAATCATCTACTAAGTGCCCATCATACAAACAGTAGCATCCATGACAGAACCACCATCAATCTCTTGGTCAACCGGTATTTCTGTTTATAGATATCATACCCCAGCTTTCAGAAACCACCAAGTAGGTATCACTAATATTCCAGAGTACCATATAGAGGTACCGTGAACTTCCATTCACCAGTCTATCGACCAGCATTATCAACCACTACAAACAACTAGAAATCCCATTGTTCACCACTACAACCCCTATCATTTACCACTATAAACCCTGCTATTCATTCTATAAATTCTGTCATTCATCACCATTCATCACTCTGTCAACCTTAACCACAACCATCAAACCATCATTTGTTGTCAACCTTAACCACCATGACCATTCTTTGATACAGTAGCCACCATAACCATCGGTCTCACGGCAGCTCAGCTCCTTGGTTCACAACCCAGG
This sequence comes from Symbiodinium kawagutii, assembly GCA_009767595.1. Lineage (NCBI taxonomy): Eukaryota > Dinophyceae > Suessiales > Symbiodiniaceae > Symbiodinium > Symbiodinium kawagutii. Next base: position 113,537 of record VSDK01012116.1, read on the forward strand.
AGTCTCTGAGCGAAGCGCTGCGCGACCTCGCTGAGCAGCTGCAAGCAGAGGAGCTACGGCACCTGGTGGAAAAAGGAGGAGCCCTGCGCCCGCGGCGGGAGCCATGGTGGGCCTTGGGAAGCGCGGCGGAACGCTGCGGGGCGCCATGGACCGACTTGGGAACCCCCAAAGTTATGGTGATGGTTGGAATTTATTGCTAATAAAACATAATAATTATAGGTTAATATAGTTATTACTATGAGTAAATGATGGTGTTTCACTACTTTCAGGGTATCCAAGTCCTAGATAAACCAGTCATAAGTAAATGGTTCATATAAAAGATGATAGCTGGAGGTGCCCAAGAAATGAGGGTGTTTCACTACTTGAGTGATCATGTTTGAATGGCGTCCTGACTTTGAATGCTTCCAGTTGTGCCTTTCGTCAGCCCAGGTCTTTCTGATCTGATGTAGAGGCTTGGAGGATTGGGCAGCTGATGAGTTGTTTGATATTGGCAGGTTGTAGCTGGAAACTTGCCTGGTAGTGATTTTGTTTATATATTCCGTGGATTATGAGTAGATACGGTAGATAACTAGGTTGGTCATTGATTTGCCTAGCCTATTTTTGGATTGTTGGCTTCACCCATGGATATTTGTGTAGAGTCAAAAGATGATTCTACATATGGTGGTTTCTCAAAATAAGGGTCCCCCAAGTCATCCTTGTTTAACCATATTTATAGTCATAAACCATCCATTTTGGGGGTTCCCTATTTTGAGAAACCACCATATGAATCACTGATTATTTCACCATTAGAAGTGCAAACAGGGACATTCCTATCCGGGCCTTGGTTGCGTGTGGAGCCTACAGCCCCAAATACGCTTGGAGAGCATTGCCATGGTTGAATCATCATTGCCATCAAAGAGACAAATTATCATGGCAACGATAATTCACTATAAGATGATTGATTATCATCAGTTGATGTTTTATGAAATCATCATTGAAATGTTTCAGAATTAAGAATGCCTCGAGAGTGCTTATTATAAACGCTTCATGGGAAGGAAGCTTTGCGAAGCGGGGCACGAGACTGTATAGCACATAGTAGTGGAATGACTTTCGTTTACCAATTGTTTTTTTGTTGTGATGCTTGTGCTTCCTACTCTACATAGTGGGGGTGCCCCTATGGTTGGAGAATGCTGCGATTCGCTTGATTTTAAAAGCTGTGCGCTCATCAAAAAGTGTGAATTTTACATGATCCCACTGTGAGGGAAGTTTTACCAGCAGGTTTTCGGACGGCTCATTTGGTGCCTTCTGAGAATGGGGGTACCCAAAAATTGATTGGTTTGTTACTACAGATGGGTAAAACATAGATGATTAGAGGGTTAGTTGACTACTTCTAATCAATCGAACATCTTGGTTTGTTACTACAAATGGTAGATGTTACTACAAAAATGGTTAGAACAAAGGGTCCGGTGGCTTAGAAGCCCCACCATTGCTGCGCTTCAGCCATTGGTTCAGCACCATGACGAGCACGCGTACGCGCCTTCCGGGCGCCAGAGCGGCGCATGGCGCGCTTCTGGGATGCCTGGTGGTAGGTGCAGCTGGGGGGGGAGCCATCGGGAGCTGCAGCGCGAAAGGCTCAGCCTTAGCCCTGAGACACTCAGCATGCCTGGGAGTGGTGTGCATGCCGTTGGGATGAGTATTTCTGGGGTCAGGGTCATCAACTTGCTGACTCGTGCCTTTGGGGAGAATCCAGTCCCTATCTTATGATTTTCTTCTGTTCAATGAACAGTTTGGACCGGAGGCTTGGAAGGTACCTCCTCCCACAGGGATCATGGCTCCGAATCCCTCCAACATCGGTGATAAATCTGGACTGGAGAGATTGGTCACCAACCAACATGGTAATACCAGAGCTTCTGAGACACATACAGCGGCTTCTCAGCTCCATGATAATCAAATCAATTTCAGGTTTTGAATTCTTATGCATGGCTCCTAATACACGTAGTGATGGAGTCGAAATTCTGAGATTGTTGGGCAGGCTCACTGGCTCGACATGTTGGTTGCCATCTCCACTGGCCCTGTAGGGCCTCACTTCTCAGGTTTGAGTTGTTCCCCCCCTTGATAGGTACCTGGTAGGAAGACATTTCAGATACAACATGAAAGCTACCTGGATGTGTGGGCAGGCTGGGAGGTTGTGAAGCATCATGGCTCTTGACCATCAGCCATGACTCCATGGATCGTGCATTGGCGCGCCAGCGGGAGGTTTCCTGTTGACTCATTGGTCTCTGTCCTTTCTCCAGCCGACGGTCCGCGCTCGCGATGCGCGCGACAAGATCGCCCTTAAGGCTGGTGAAAGAAAGCAGCCTTCCTGAGTGGTTAAGAATGGCTGATGTTGGATACTGATGGTTGCGAATTGCCATGAATGGTAGATCTAGTGGTTCATGATAGTTTAACAGTTTAACTGATGCTTAGCGTTGCTTGATGTTGATGGTCAATGATGGCGAGTACTGGTCAATAGTGGCTGAGATGATAGTGATCCGCATTGATCCGCACACTTTGAGTGTCTCCAACGAACGCAAAATTGGAAACCGTTGGTTGAACCGGTTTCTGGCCTGATTTGCCGAACAGCATCCCATTCGACCGGTGTTTTAGCATTTGGAGGGTTTCCATGTTCAAAGATGATCGCTTTGGATGCAGGAATTCGGGGTGGTTGCTGTATGAACACCACATGATGTTTTTCATGATGTCTCCAGTCATCCAAGCATTGTAACCAGGACATCACCCTCCAGTGTGGTTATGGAAAAACAACTAGAAGGTTTATCATGTTTTCCAATGTACTATCGCTTTTGTTGTTGGTTAGAATTGCGGGCGGGCCTATGAATATTTATATGTAATTGTCACCTAAAAAACAATGATGTTTGAGCAGGCAAGCTACTCGTGACCTAGGGAGCTAGTTGTAGACACATCCAGATTCTGGCATGTGGCAGTGGGTCAGTTCACCCTGTACCCCTGGTTCCCCTATTAATCATGGTTTCCCTTAGCATTGTTGGTTATTATCCCCCATGAAACTGGTTGGTTAACTGCTTGACCTATACCCATGTAAATACATACTGAACTTGCCAACTGTTGCACCAGCACGTCTCCACATCGCTGACGTTAGTTGGTTGGCTGTCAGGGGCGCTCGTAACAGGCATCAAAAATCCTTGCCACCTTTGTATGTGTTTTTGTGCGCATAGCAAGCATCAATGCGCAAATGATCAACCTAGCATTTGTACCCCTAGTAACCACGATAACCATCGGTTTGTTTCTTGTGGACACCAAACACTGGACACATCCATAGTAACAGGCTTCCCTTGCTCGAAATGGTCAGTTGTTGGCTGCATCTTGAGGCTAGGGGCGGAGAGTATGAGATTAGCCGCTTGTCAGCGGAATCTGTGGCAGTGGGCTGGGTACCTCAAATTGGTGGTTACCCCCCACCATCTATGGACATGTTCAATAGGAAGTACCAGTTTCTACGATCGTTTCTGCACAAGCTCGTGTCAGTAGGTTTTGTCCATCAATTTGTGGATACACCCGAAGTAATGACACTAATCATATCCATGTATCATGCTGTGTGTTATATATTTTGGCATTACCCCCTTTACAATCCCTGGTGTCGTCCAGCAGTTCATCTAGGGTCATGCTTTGGGAGTGCTGACGAGATTGCTTGGTGGTTCGTTGCAAACACCATAGAATTTGGCTGATATATCATATAAATATGAAGCTTTTGAGAGTCAGGTGAGGACATGCAAGGAACGTTCGACCTGACGTGGCTGATATTATTCGTTGTGACACTTGAGACTGGTTAATGACCCTGGTGATCAGCTATCATAGCTATCCATAGCTGGTACCTACCATAGTTATCTCCAAGGTTAATGGACTGTGGGGCCTGCAAAGCCCTGTTGATCAATGGTCAGTGATCATCGTTAGAGATGGCAACGTCTCCCAGGCTTTGATCAGGTCCCAGAAGATATTCCAGGCTCCAGGAACCCACGGGGCCCAGCCGCGTCGCTTCGTGGCACGCCCCGGTGCCAACCCAGGGCCTCCTTGGGGGTCGCCCCGCCGAGGCGATGCCGATATCCAGGACTTCTACAGCAAGCTGCTCACCGGCAGCGGAGGCGCAGCCAAGCCGCGGCTGAAGGGTGGTCAACCCATGGGGCTATGGTTAGTAATGGTGGTGAATAAGGGTAGTGAATGATGGTAATGCTTAGTAATGGCTACTTATGATTTTTTTGGGCGGCTTAATAGTGTTTGAACCAATTTTGATCAAGGTTTTGGGTAAATGTTGGTAATTTATGGTTGATTGATTGTTGATAGCATGTGGTTGATTGTTCAATTGGATCCAACCATTACTCATTATGAATGGCCAACAATTGTTGAACAATAGAGTAATGCTTAGTAATTGCAACTTATGGCTAGGCTAGTATTGGTTGACAAGCTGGATGCTTTGGGTTACTTGATGGTTGCAATGGTGTGTAATGCTGTCAAATCATATGAATGCGACCGGGTTTCAAGCATCCCATCCAACAGAGTGGTTGTTTCAAACCTTGGCTTGGTGCATGTCAAGACTCCACTCAGTGATGATTCGAATCCCGGGCTTTGAATGACCTGAGGGGTGGGTAGTTTCATGTTGGCTCGCGCTGTTTGGGAACCACTTGAGTTCACCCTCAGCATAGATTTTTCATGTTCATTCATATCCAGCAATATCACGCAAGATCCAGCACTTGCATGTTGCTTTTCTTTCAGTATCGACATGTATCAACATCACAACATCATACACCAAGGTACTCTTGTTCAGTGTTGACTTGTGTTAACATCACACAATCCAGCATGTGGCAGTTGTTCAACCATTATTAATCATCCTTATCAACCACTACAATCCCCTGTGAAACCTGCAGCAGCTCTTCATTACTTTGCATGTGCTATCAACCACCATTACATAATGCCTATTGTTAATGTTGACAGGATATTCTGGTTGATGATGGTTGATGATGGTTGATGATGGTCATAACATGTCATAACCACCATTTCTTTCCATGTCCTATGGATTTTTCCTGCCGCGCCACTGCTGTTTTTTCGTTCCAGGTGAACCCGTGAAAGGCACCGTGCTGTCCGAGCTCATCGTGAAGTTCTTCCATGGGGAGCGGATGGTAGCGGCGGAGCGTGGTGGTTCTCGATGGCAAGCCACGCAGGGCGCTGTGGCTATGGGATGATATGGCTATGGGTCAACATTAACCATCCAATAATGGGGGTAAACAACCAACAAAACTATATTTGGTTGGAGGTTAGATTGACATATGGCAATGGGCTAATATTAACCAACCAGTAATGGGGGATAATAACCAGTAATAATAGGGAAAACCAAAGGTTAATGATGGGGGAACCAGGGGTACGGGGTTTTGACCCACAGCCATATCAATCATCCAAAGCTGCCTGATACTCAACCCATGGGAAGCGCGAGCTGCGCTTCGATACTAGTTACTTGGTGGTTTCATAAGCGCCTGGGTCGGAATCTACCTTGGGGTGAATCGAAACACAGTGAGAACATAGTTGGTGGTTTCATTGACATGTTTGTTTAATTCTCCCTAGTTGGTTGGTTGTTTTGACTAATACTTTTGGTCTTTGGGTACAACTGGCACTGGTTATTAGCAAGTGGTCGGTTGGTTACTTGCGCTGATTTTTCAGTGGGGTGGCTCAACCATCCAAAAGCCATAGGTAGTGAACCCATCCCAAGAGCCAGAGTCATGGCAAGCTGTAAACCGCTCTAGGGGTACGGTATGGACAGACATAACTGGGGATACTTTGCCCCTGTGACTGTGCTTGACAGCTTTGCCATACAGGCATTTGCATTGATGGATATGCTGTATTCAGGCATATTCAGGCTAAGGTTGTTACCTATTCACCCTTAGCAATTGTTAAGTACTGACAATGATTGATCACAATAGTCATTGGGTGCTGTTTCCATTCGGCTCTCACATTATCAGCCATGAGAAATGACCATTTAACGATGACTAACCATTGGTTAACCATTCATCAAGATTGGCTAACACTGCGATTGACAATTGGTTTGTTTTCTTGCTGTTTGTCTCTTAGCTCCCAGCGATACCAGGATGTACATGTGGCCGGACATTGCTGTGGTACCACCAGCACAGAGGACAAAGAACTATATGCATGGTTAACCATGGGCATTATCTGGTTGACAATTAGCAAGTGGCAGTGGTCAACAATTGACATTGTTAATGGTTAACCAATGTCTAATAGCATTGTTTCAATCGTTAACCATTAGCAATGGTTTCAATTGTTAAGCAATGGTTAACCACCAGCACAGTCGTAGGAATTGCTTATCATCTCCCATGGTCAACCCATCACCCATCGCCAGCATCGCCCGCATGATCCATGCAGTGGACATGTCCAGTCACCACGCCGCACCGGTCCCTTGGAGAGGAGTTCTTGCCCTCGGGCTTCCGACGCTACTCGGGGCAGTGGAAGGGACCACCTCCAGGTTTGGCTGGAGCTGGTTGAATGGCGGCACTGGTTGGTTGGTTTCATAAGGCTTAAGAATGGGCAATGATGACAATGATTAGGCTGAAGCTGGGCAATGATTCATAAGGCTGGTTGATGATAACTTTGGCTGTGTAATACTTATAGAACCAGTTTATACTGACAGTTTCATAATGCTTGGTCATGGGCTGTAGATTGTTTGTATGAGCTGGCTACGGTTTAGTGATATTTAATATAGTGGGCAGTTCAAGTTTGTGATGGTGAGTCAGCGATGATTCATGATGGTCAATTGTGGTCACAAGTAGGTCTGCAATGAGCTAAGCTGGTTGATAGATCAGGCATGTGGGTTGGGTACAACCCACTAATGAGAAAGTGAATTGTACTTGAATAACAGTCAACGATAAGCTCGTTAATGGGGTCAAGAATGCTGAGTAATGGCAAATGATGGTTAGCAGGGACAATGGTGCTTAGTAATGGTTACAGGGTTAGTAAGCTGACTCTATGCTTTTGTGACTTGTGGTGTGGAAATGAATGTCAAAAATGCTTCATGAGTAGTAACTACTGGTTTTGAAATGATGGCCAAGGATGATTGTTGATTGCTGATGTCTACTGAGGGCGAATGATTTGTTTGATAATTGATCAAAGTGGTTCATGCTGGTTTACATTGGTTAACAAACGACAACATTGGTCCTTCATTGCTATCACTGATTGTTTCGCCTGCCGGTGCTGAAGCAACACTATGCAATACAATGGACAATCATGCTGATTCGCGATTAGTGGGTTGATACTGAGAATGGTTGAGAGATAGTTAACCATGAAAAGGATTGATGGTTGATAATCAGTTAGAGAATGGTTGATAGATGTTTACGATGATCTGTTATCCAAGTATCCACCCCCAGTCGTTGCCAACCATAAACTCCCAATTATTGACCATGTGCTAAGAAATAGATGATACTCGCAACCATGGCTCGGTGGTTGATCATGGTCGACTGCAGGCGAAGCATGTAGCAACCAGGAAGCAACCGGTGATGAACACCTTTCGCTGTCACTGACCCAGCCGCTGGTTGCCGCAGCCAACCAACCCACCATTGCCGCACCGAACCGCTGCGCCAGAGAGAGGCACCATTGGAAAGAAAGACATTGAAGTTGGGCTCATGGGCCTCAAGGACCTCGTTCTGTTGCCGGTGTTGGTCGTTGTCGCTGTCGGTGTTGTTGGTTGGTCCTAGGGTGGTTCTTATTGTTTATTGTTTGTGTTGTTTGTTGGTTCTTGTTGACTATGAGTCTTCCCTGGGACATGTTGATTGCTTCTCTACTCCAAGATTTGGGGTATGGTTGCGATGGAAGTTGCGTGTTATTGAATTCAGTGCCGGCATAGCTTGTGATAGATTCCTTTCAGACTGCCGGCATGGTTGAGACTGTTTCGTGCAAAGCTTAGACACTCAGAGCATGGGTGCGCATCAATTGAAGGCAGGTTTGAGGTAGTGGTTTCCGCAAACTTCTCCCCAGTGGTTAGTGTTGAGGTTGGTGGTTTGGTATTGAAAGCATATTGCAAATCTTTGATTGCTAATTGATCTAATTGTTTATGATGGTGAGTCAAGGTTAAATGATGATGGAACATCATATTGTGAATAAGAGTGATTAATATAGGCTGCCAAGGACGAAATGGGGAAGTATGACAACCCCAGGGACCTGTTTCAGACACAGGGGTGCCTCCCGCCCCTGGAGAGACCTTGGGTTACCGTTGCCAGTTAGCACTCAGGTCCTCCTCACAGTTGGTTTCTGTCGAGGTTCACCCTATGCTTCCAATTACCATGAAATGGGGCTGAGAACAGTAACCGACCCCAAGCAATGCTAGAAACAAGCTGATTACCTGCTATTTCATTCGGTCACTCGAAGGTAGGGTCATCTTCATTTCCAGGAGAAAAGACACATAAGTGTGCTACCATTGTTTCTTGGAATCGCTTGTTTTAAACACGAATTTTCCTGTCCTAAGATTGAACCCAATAGAAACCTGGAAGTACCCATGGCTGCTACTTCACTCGGTGGCCAGGGACCACCACAGCCACACAACTGGTGCCCCATGCCCGTCAACCCACTTTCAAGCATGTACTTTCTAGTCATAACATTCCTAATTATCCATCATGAACCACAACTATCAAAGGTTGTTCGCGACAGTCACAACAACGCTACGAAGCTTTATGAACACCATAAAGTGGCACTGTTCGCTAGCCATTCTTTAGCACTGTGGCTGTGATCTCATTATATGGCCCGAATTCTTGGTGTTTGGTGCCTAAAATCTCTCCGCTTTAGTTGATAAACTCATATCAGTCACGAGTTATTAACCACTACTCGCTAACCATATTTTCAACCACTCTTGCTTCTCTATTGAATTCTTAACCTTTATCAACCATCGTGAACTATATAATCACACCTTTAACTTTTCAATAGCTCATGGTTAACCATTATGAACCATTGACCATAACCATAATCCATAGTCATTCACCATAAATCCATAAACCATTGTTAACCACAACTATTATCAAATAACCATAAGACCATAATCACTGGTTGTTAGACCACAGCTGTTAATAATAACTATATAAGACCATAATCAAGCAACCACTGGTTCACATCAGGGTTATCATAAATTAGCTGTTAACATTTGTTAATCTAACCATAGCTGTTATCATAAACAAGACCATGGTTAGACCATGATCAACCAACAACAACTATTAAGTTGTCATTAGCCATGTGGTTACCCACAATGAACCATTGTTGAACCATTGTTAACCACAACAATTACCAAGCAACCATAAGACCATAATCACTGGTTGTTGGACCATAGCTGTTAAAAACAACCATAGAAGACCATAATCAACCAACCACTGGTTCACATCATGGAACCATTCAATGAACCATTCAAATAACCACTATCAACCAACCACTATCAATGAACCTTGCAATAATGATTATTAATTATCAATGAACCAACTATTAGATAACCATCAACCAACTATCAACCGACTATCCATTAATCACTAGGCCACTAAGCAACTATTAGATAACCATAAGACCACTACCATCCACTGGCCACTGCTTCACCAGTGCTCCAGCCACGCCGGAGGAGCAGATGCAGAAGCCCACCTTCGTCAGCAAGGGCGGCGTGGGCTACGGCGTGGACGAGACGCAGAAAGTCGTGGCACCTCGCCCTGTGGCAGACGCGACGGGCTGGGGCCCATGGGAGATCCCAGTCGTGGAGATTTCGTGGCAGGGGGGGGGGGGGGGGGGGGGGGTGACCATGGTGGTTGGTGGTCATGACCATTAATAGTGGTGAATAATAGGGGATGATAATCAACAATGATATGGTTAAACAACCACTGCTTGGTGGTTTCATTTGCATTTTTTATTTTCCCACTTGTAATGATAAACAAATGGCTCATTGACATATATTTTTCGTAGGGGTTGAAACCACCGACCAGTTTTGGGTTTACAACTCGACATTGATACTGGTTGGCTTGATAGCGGATAAGGAGCAACAAGAATAGGGGATATACCAACCATATGGGGGTTTCTCAAGCCGTGGGGGACCCCAAAAATGGTTGGTTAAATACTATAAATGGTTGATGACTAGATGATTTTGGGGGTACCCCTTTTTTGAGAATTGCCCTATGGTTCATATTAAATCAAGGAGTTAGATATTTTCGTTGCTTGTGATGTGTCAATGATGGTTAGTGGTTAAGCGATGGTTTGGGTTGGCTTGACGTTTCAATGATGGTTAGGGGTGAAGCGGTGGTTTCCGCTTGATTGGCAAGGATATGCCCTGATGTTTGACAGTTTCATGGTGGAAAGTATTTTACTTTGTTCTGGAGCATCCGAAGCTATCGTTCAACCGTTCAGGACACATCAAACGGCGGCTTTAAAACCGGAGATAACGAGCTATCATTCGGGGCAGGATGATAGGATTGTGAGCTGACGTGTGTCTCTCGTCGCCAGCTGAGGGGGACGAGCAGTGATCGGTTGCTGATCATTGAAGCAGCAATCATGAGGCGTATAATCAGCAATCGTCAAACTTTTTGATCATCAACCATATCAACCTAGAGCTTGGTGGTTTTCATCAACCTAAAGCAAGGAGTTTTCACCGTGTTTTGTGGTTTGGTTTGTGCTTCTTCAGTGCTGTGGCACGCCGAGCTTGTGGATTGGACGATTCACCTGGCACCGCCCAGGGTTGGCTCATGGGCTTGACTTGGTCCGTAGCGCGATAGGACCGTAGTCACTGACCTGGAGACCCGTGACATGCCGATTTGGATCAAAATCTATGCCTTCAGGAGGTGAACATCCCAGCAGCACAGGGGAGTTTGTGATCCATGGCCGCGCAACGGCGGAACCCATGAGCTGGTTGCTGGCAAGTTGCAACGCAAGATCATCACACCCGTTCCTCTTCCTTTCTGCCGGATCGGAATAACAGGGCTGAAAAAAGATGAATTTATTCAAACATTGTTGTTATTCAAACTGGGTGTTCTTCATGATGGATGTATATACTGTATTCATATGTACTCATAAAACCCTGCATGGCAAACCAGCAGCTATCTGAATAAACTCCTGGTGGTTTATAAATATGGATCTCCTATTAGTGTCATTGACAATTTGCTGTAGCGACTGTCTAGTTGACGACTATGCTACCCACACTGTTTGTTATCATGAATTGATTTCCCATTTGTGACGGTGAATGGCCTATCGTTGAACTGATAGAGGTAAACGCGTATGGGTTTGTTCTAAAAGTGGTGTAGTCCCAAAACTGGCGGTTTCCCTGTGAATAGTGGCTATCATTGGCTTGTTAGCAGCAGTACCGCCACTTCTGACGAACCCATTTATTCGCCACATTTTGTCCATTGCTATTGTTTTTATTCCATATCATTCCCAGTAGCATACCTGTCAACTAGTATTATACTAGCATACAACATACGGGAACAACAAGTGTAGATATATCCATAAACACGAGATATTTATCAACAACCAGTATCAACCACTAATCAACCCTGGCCTATAACCACCAACCAGTCATCACTGTATAACCACGATTAAAACCACTATCAAACATTCCGAACCACCAACAGAACATTGGATGTTTATTCCCACTACCTTTGATTATTTCCTGCAGCTCTGATTTTCCTGGGATGCCCAGGATGATGGCAAAGGTTGGATTTGGCTGGCAGCCGAAATGCCGCTGGGTTGCACAAGCGAGTCGGTGGTGGCTGGGGCAGAAGAGCTGGGTAGTGGGTGCATTCAGTACTGTTAAGGGTCCAATCCCTGATATCATCATCAATCCAAAGTGCGGATCTTGGGCGCAGCGCCGGTCATGGCAAAAGTGGGCGGTAGCGGGCGCCGCCTGGCCGAAGAAGACGCTGAAACTTCAGAAAGCACAATGCCCACTGCCTCGTTCTTCTTTTGTTCCGTTTTTGTTTGCCATAACAAATAACTTGGAATGTCCACTTTCAGGCGGGAAGGGAAAATAGTCGAGGCTTCGCTTGCTGTAGGCAACACCTTTGGGACGTCCACGGGGCCATCAAACCCCAAGTCCACCAGACGCTGAGGCGAAAGGTTTTGTTGTCTGCAGAGAAGCCCATCTGCAAGGAAAGCTGCACACCACGTGGTCCCCAGCACAACTTTTTCAATTGCACGGCGCACAACTGCAAGCCATTTTTCAGTTGACATGGTACCGCGCACTGTCCGTGACTTCTCCTCGCGCCACGCTGACCGCACGGCGCTCTTGAAGCGCGCGAATACGTGAGTATCACATGGCTGTAAAAAAGACGTCAGCTTCGCTGGGATGTAAACTAATCTAAAGCCACACCGCCGAGCATGTAGAAAGATGGAGCTGTGAATATGGGAAGGATGTACGTCAAGGACAACAATCACATATCTTTCCCGGACTAAAGGCCCCAAAGCTTTGGCCAAGAGGGACAACCATCTCCGCATTGTGGCATGGGAATTCCACGAAGACTTCTGCCTCCACAAAAAAACGTTTCCCACTTCTGCCCCGACATCTCGAAGCACTTGCAACGTAAATACATGTTCATTTCCAAGCAAAACCTGCGGTAGCTGCATTTGGACAGCTGCATCATGCGTGACGCATGCCAGCAAAGAAATACAAGTCCTTCGTTCTGACAAGGACGCGTGATCTACAGCCGACTGCATTCGTGGAGTTGCTTTCAAGACAGTACCGCGTAGTCCACTAATATGTCTCACAATCGCAGTTTCATCCATGTTGATGACAAGAGGTGGACGGCATGAAGGCGCTGCATCCATGGCAGCATTCACCCATTGGAAATAGGCGGTTGCCTGGCCAGGGCGCCCTTGCGCGGACCCAAAAATGGGGCCGCGAGACGGGCCCATTTTTGGGCCCGCCCTTTTAATCTAATTTATTTACTCCCGCCAATTCGTGGACCCGAAAAACACCCCTCTTATTCTTGACAATACCCGCGGTCGAAACATTCTTTTCAAAACATATTGCCCACCTTCTGCTTCCGAACATGCATCGGTACATCCTCTTGCGCCTGCAGCATTCCTATCTTAGCTCCCCATCGCTTTCGAAACCGGGCCAACCATCTCCGCTGCTGTCGCGGGGCACCACTGACGGCCTTGCGCAACGCTCTTCGCACTGGCTCTGGGGCTGAAAATGAAATGGAAGCTAAAGCCTGGGTCAATATTTGTTCTCGGGATGGAGCCACGCCACGATCATGGTTCAGCTCCTCTATCCAGCTGCAAAGAGAATGTTCCATAACGTACTTGTGGGCGCAAAATAAATCATCAAATTCAAAATTTTTCAGCGGGTCTTCCATCAATGCCACCAGACCTGAGCTAGGCGCTTCCATGAAAGCTTGTTCAACTTCTCCGGCGAGGACTTGCAGGTCTGATGTGCTTGGCACGGTAGAAACCTTCTTTCTTCTTGCACGGGACCAACCTCGACCCAGAATAAAATCTGTCGCCACCTCCAAACAATGACCTGCCAGCACATACACCATCAAAGCCCTTGGGCTGTTTGGAGCGCAGCGTCTTGGCACCGGCGCTGTCAACATAACAGCGCCCCATGAAGTGGCTGCAGCTCTTCGCTGCTTCTGAGACAAATTCCTTATCTGCCGGCTGATGGCACGAAGGTCGCTAGGCGTGGACATTGCGCAAATACGCGGCAATCCAATCTCGTAAGGACACCTGACGGCTAGTCACAACTAGTTCATTTACAAGCACGCAATACATTGGAAGATTGGATTGTTGGCAGTTGAGGTTACAAATTACCCACGCCATTCAAAAACAAGTCTACTGCTCTGCAAGCGTCCTTCCTATCCATCTGGACTTCTGGTACATCCACCGGTCTTGTTTCCGCTCGGTCGTTCAAGCCAGAAGGCTGCAACAGGCGCGCACAAATATCAATGGCTGCGACATCAAAAAATTGACAAACCCTAACATCACCTTTGCAACTACTTGCAAAAAATTCTTTCTCCGCACAGTATTCTACTTTTGGTGGTTTCTTAATAGCTTGGGGGTACCACCCAGTTTTCATCCTTCAGATGTCTCATGATATGAACGATTCTTTTTTGGGGGGGCTTTCCCTGCTTTGAGAAACACATGTCTTCGTGTTGCGTGTGTTTTTATCAATCATTTTCCTGGCCAAAAATGGTTGGATACATCGAGCCACATGATCTGCCCACAGTGTTGTGCCCTTGGATCCAGTTGTGGCGCCCACAACGATGGATTCCACCTTGCCCCAGGAGCCCTGGAGGATTGGCCCTGGAACTCTTTCAGTCGGTGCCCTACGGTAAGCGTGCCATTTTGGTGGCCAAGCAGAAGAACGTCGACGAACTCTTCAATTCAGCCACTCAGCATGTGTGTAGACGCTGTATTGTGCAGCTGTTCTTGTTGTTCTTGTTGTTGTTGTTGTTGTTGTTGTGGTGGTGGTGGTGGTGGTGGTGGTGGTGGTTATTGTTGGTTACCCTTGATAGTTGTTGTACACAAGTTTGAGATACCATACTGCCCAACACAACCACAGAGAACATGGTATCACAAGAGAATATGGTTCGCTCAAAGTTTGAACAAACAAGAGAGAACAGGAGTTTAATTTGTTTAATTGTTTGCCACTGCGAAGTGTGGTTTATAACAAGGACATGTACCACCGACTCGACTGTGGACACTGTTGTCACGAGCGTGATCTAAGTCGTTGAGAGCCCCATAGCACTTATCACTCTTGTGGTTATCATTCTGGTGTTTCTACCTCATGTATCGTTGGGCTATCATGTAGCCCTGTTGGTGTAAACGTTGTGTCGCAGCTGCCTCAACGCAACATGAGGTAGAAACACCAGAATGATAACCACAAGAGTGAATAGTGCTATGGGAACAGACACAGTTGGGTGGGGGTAAAGCAATGGTAATGGGTGAAGAGCAGTGAAACCTTTACTAGAATGCCAAGAAGTCAACATGATTGTGATGTAATTCTCAGAATCCAAGGGTGCAGGTGTAAACAAAAGTCACGTGAAGCCGGTCACCACATGTCACCACGCATTGGTGATGCCTTTCCTCGTGCCCTGTCCACCTCGTTGCAGGTCAATTGGGATGTGGCCCTGGGAAATGTGGAAAAGACCTTCGGCGGGCCACAAATCAAGCAGCGTTGAGGCGCACCACGGTGGATGTGGGGCTGGGGGGGGGGTCTGTGGGATGGATGAAGTCCATTCCGTTGAAGGAACGGATGGATGGGTTCCTGGTGAAAGGATAGACAGTTTCCGGTGAATGCTGTGAATGCTGTGATTTTGTTTGAGATGTGTGCTTTAAGGTAATCCATTTTCTTAGGGGTTCTGCATGTAGCAAGTCTGTGCTGTAAGGCTGGACTCAGAATTTTGGTAGGCAGATATGTTTGCGAAGGAAAGATGGTGGCTCGATACCCTGAAGGTGAGCATTCCTACGTAGTGTATTCATAGAAGGATGTTGCCTCCCAAAGGATGTGTTCGAAGCCCATTTGGATCACGGGCTTGCCAGAGATTCTCATGGCCATGCTCAGATCCTCTATTCTAAACCATAGTTATCCATTAATTATCCATAATGAACTGATTAACCTGGTATCGCTAACCCTTAATTAACCATGAATTGACCATGCATCCTGGTTCCGGGTCACCACTCCTTCCAGGCGCTGCATACTCCACGTTTCCCACGTGACGACGCGTGGCGCGCCGCACTTTTCGTGCAGCGCGGTGACGTCCAAAGTGGCGTGAGATTAGATGGTGCATGTCGACCCAGCCTGTGAAATCATCAAATGATCAACTGGCATCAGCATACTACCACATAAGGAACCCATGCTTAACTATCGCATTTTTGCGGTTCACTATGGTTAATAGTGGTTGCTTATGGGGTATAAGCAACAATAAAAGTCAGTTGGTGGGTTTTACAGCGGCTATAACTATTAATAGTGGTTGACAATGGGGGTTAATCTGTGAAATCTTTGGTGTCTTCGCCTCTGCTCTTCACTTTTCTGTTGTTTCTCATGATGAAGACCCTTATCCTGATGATTTGTTCCTCAACATTTCGAATCATCAAATAATCCAAGCTGCAATCCACGATAAAGATAGATCAAGAGCAACATGTTCTCGATGAGCCTTGGGCAGACCAGCTGATCGGGTGTCGTTCCATTAGATTTTCCGGCTTGTTTTTGAGGCGGCAGTCCAGCCATGGAATCCTGTCAGCATCCTGCTTGGAAGACCAACTGTGAATCAACCATCAACCATAGATCAGTGGCCAAGCATGAACCAGAAATTCCCATCATTTACATCATGAGCCGCTAGGAACCATTACTAATCATGAGTCATTTCTTAACAATTATTCACCAATCACTAGGCATTTTCCATCTATTATGATGGACCAGGGCTGTTGGTGTCGTTCAGGTCGACATGACCAGGTAGTTCTTGGATTTTGCGCGGTTGCAGGTAGGGGATGCCTGCAACACAACTTTTTCAAGCTCACCCGAGCCACACTCTTGGACAGACAAACTGATGGAACGCTTGAGCTGCAACTGAACGAGATAAAGTGAGTATTAGGTCCGACAGAATTGCAAACTCAGAAACAGATCACAACAATTTCATATAGTTTCAGCCAGGATGTAAACAAGGAAATCTCTTGCAAATGGCAAAATAAAGCAACATAACGTTTCCAGATTTGACACACACTCATTGAAAGCGGAATGGAGGACGGCCATATACAGCCACCAAGGTAAAATTGCAAATGCGACGCATACTGTTGATGAAGGGATGGTCATGAACAGGCACCCCAAACAATGCAGATCAAAATGCCGAAATTGGGGGGTGACAGCTGTGACAACACCGAAAACCATCCATGAATCCATCACAATGATGTTGTGTCCAGCCCTGCCCTTCCAGTCGCCTCAATAACAGGTCATCATCCCTACTTGGGGGTTCCCCTGGTTGCCTTCGTCCGTGGGAGGGTAGGGCAGCTTGTTGTTCATTGGTCCACTAGCCACCAGCTTCAGCCAGTCTCCGTTGCGGCTCCGACGTTCCATCAACCCTAGCAGCCCAGCGCTGACGTTCCTTGTTATCAACGTTGAAAACACTGAGACGCAGCAGATGATGAAGCTGCACTTGCGACGAAACATGAGCTTAAGATCGGTCCATGCTGCTTGGAGTTGTAAGTTTCGGCATGGATCCCGTGGTTTCTTTCAGCCATTTTCTATGATTGAAGCAACTTGTCGCTGCGCTTATTGCCTGCTGTGCTTGTTCTTAAAGTTGTTCCCTACCATGAACAACAAACCTTCACCAAGAAGCTTTGTTCAACCAAGAAACTTGTGAAGGTCAACTATGTGAAGCTGCTGTGCTTGTTGTTATCATGAACAACAAACCTTCACCAAGAAATCGACTGTTACAGGTCGGCTATGGTAGGTTGAAACCGGCCTACCCAGAGGTCTGTAGCTTCACCTGTGAGATTTGTGGATGCAAACCGCTGAGGATCCACAGCATTCAATGATTTGGCAATCAATTAGTTTAGTGAATGTATTATTATCCATATCTCTTGCTTGTTGTGAGCAATTACGTCGCTATCAATCATAGATTCACTCGTGATCAATCAGTCTTGGTGTTTATCAAACAGTACTTAGCTACTACTTAAGCATGGTTGCTCCTGGATGAGTTCCAGAGATAGTTCGGACATCCACGTTTTCAGTGCTCGCGATGTTTTTTCCCCTTTCTGTTCCACCTTTGACACATGTCCTTGACAAATGGTGGTTTCTCAAAATGGGGGACCCCCAAAAATGGTTGGTTTATTACTATAAATGACTAGTAATGGATGATTTAGGGGTACCCCTATTTTGAGAAACACCCAAATGGTGAGTAATGGCTAGCTGTGGCTAGTCAGTGGTGTCAACTTGTTATGGCTAATAATTTACCCTCTGGTGACTCAACATGGAAATGGAAAATCCACCATAAATGGATGTTTCCCACGGTTTTCCTAACAAAATGGTAGATTTTCCATTGCCATGTTGGTTTGCCAGAGAGTAATTGATATTGTGGGTCTAGGGTAAAGGAAAGTCGATGGGAGACCCAGTCAATTAGCCCAAGCAAGAAAGCCCCTAGATCTATGGAGCTGCATGGATCTCCATGCAATATGAGATATGTCAAGATAGGAACATCATAAGGGATGATCCATGAGATTGTTATCTCAATGCAATATGCCAAGATAGATTTACTAATTGATGAGACTGGTTATGTTTGGGTTGGATCGGATTGGATTATATACAAGATAGATGAGATAGATGGGATAGATTAGATATAAAAGATACATAAGAGAAATAAGATAGCTCAGATAGATAGGTGAAAGCAGATCAATTAGTTTGACAGACAGATGGATAGATGGATAGATGGATGGACAGATCGATGGATAGATGGATAGATGGATGGATATATAGATGGATAGATGGATATATGGATAGATGGGTAGATGGATATATGGATAGATGGGTAGATGGATAGATGGATAGATGGATAGATGGATAGATAGATAGATAGGTAGATAGATTGATAATTTTTAGATAGACACACAGATTGGTGAACAACAATGCAAATAGATACATCCAATATCCGGTGATTGTCTCAGTGCACCATTTAGACTTTATAGGGATAGAATGGTTGGCATTGTATATATGATTAGATATGTATTTTTAAGTTTCAAGTATACAATATCATACATATATATTCTGGTATCATTGCAGACTCCGGTACATGCACAACACATATATGTATGTGCATTTGCAGATGTTTGTATATGTGCATATTTACAGATAGATATGTCATGGACATATTCACATTCGTACGCAAACATGTATGATTGTTTCAGCAGTAGGTTCTACTGGTCTTCATGAGGTATTGTATCATGGCTTGATACGTCATGCCGCCTTGCGATTGTGTCATCAACCCTTCAATCTATGCCGCTGCCTGTCAAGACACGAGTCCATGCCAGACCATGGTGCTGTCCACCATTAGAGCCCACCTGGAACATTAGCCCAAGTCATGGCCAGACATCATTTCTTGCTCACCAATAATGAAACGGAAACTTTACATATTGGTATACATATACTACAGCCAAGCTTTGGAACAACATGGCCAATAATGAATGATGAGTTCTTCTTCGGAATCTTGCTCTGGTAACGAAACGGACCATGTTTAGGGTGCCACAGACACAGCCCTGGAGCCCTGGATTCGCCGCCAAGACGCTCCTTCCAGCTGGGTGACATGATGCTAGCCCCAAAATCAGCGTTGTTTGCCTCGTCAACCTTTCATTTGAGTGTTTCTCAAGTCATAGGGGACCCCCCAAATCATCCACAAGTAATCACTTGCAGTCACAAACCAGTCATTGTTTGGGTCCCTTATTTTGAGAAACCACCATTTGTTGGATAACAATGCATACCTCCATGTGTTACCTCTACGGAAAGCAAGACCTGGGCATCACCAAGCCCCCACCCCATCAGAAGCTGAGCCCTTTTTCGGGATCTCAACTCGTTCACTTGCCATGGCACTGTGACTTGCCATGACGTCGATTTTTATTTGGATCAAAGGCATCTTGCCCTTGGCGGGTGCCTTCTGCGCGATCGGTTCCTCGTCCGAAAAAAATGTTCCACTCTAAGCCATCAAATACCAGGGTCATTTGGCTAC
>VSDK01012116.1:143621-211717 GCA_009767595.1 Symbiodinium kawagutii
GAACCGCTTTGGCCGGTGCCAAAACCGTTGGCCTTGCAAACTCCGCTGGGCGGACTTGGAGGGACACTGGGCCAAGAAGCGAAGGGTTTGAAGCGCTGGGAGATGCGGAGGTCATCCGGAGGTCATGGTGGGTTCAGTTTTTTGTTGGGCGGCATGACCATGGTAGGTTGATCATTTCCTATTTTTAGTTTCTTGATTGTTGACCATCTAAAGATGCTTTCGTGCTATCCCAGGAGTTTAAAAAGAAACCTTGTAATCACAGGTCGTCTCAAGCAACACGAGTTGAACCTGTCTTTGCACACTGCTCAACTGGGCACCGGTCTTCAAGTTTCGTGGTCAATGTTGGAGATGCCATGGCGACGCTGGAAGCAGCTGGTTGATAGTAGAAGATAAGAAGCAACAGGTTGGTTGATTGTAGATGATAGTAGAGGTTGAACCATATTGGCTGATAGAACCATATGAAAACCTATGGATGGCCATATGGTTGATCATGGTTGATCAACAAGTTCGCACTGAGTTGGAAACATCCCCAGATCTTTAGCTGGAGTCAGGCTGAGCCTTGGGGTAGACAGCGGCTCGTAGCTCTCAGTTGGGAAAGATTGGGGGGAGCAGCTCCATGCTTGGGGTCCACATGGCTCTTGTGAGACCCAGACTTGCTGTTTGCTGCAGATGAATGATCCATCTCCAGGGGATGATTTCCCTGCCCTGGTTCCCTTTGGTTGCCTGGAAGGTTGCCTGCCCTGGTTGGTTCACTGCCCTGGTTGCCAAGGGATAGGCACAGCACGGGGTGTTCCCCTCAGCAGCCTTGGTCCATGAGCCAACTACCAGCTGAGCCCGAGGACTGGTATAGGTCCTGTTTGGGACAACAGCAAAGTCGCCGCGGTAGATCCTTGGATGAGCCCAGCTGTCGGACCCAAGGCAGATGAGCTTCGGGCAGTCCTATTATGGACCATAGAATATGGATATAATTTCATTATCCATCATTATCCATCATTATCCATCATTATCTATCATTATCCATCATTATCCATTATTATCCAACATTACCCATCATTATCTATCATTATCCATCATTATCCATCATTATCCATTATTATCCAACATTACCCATCATTATCTATCATTATCCTTCATCATCCATTATTATCCAACACTACCCATCATTATCTATCATTATCCATCGTTATCCATCATCATCCATTTTCTCGGCCATGACCAACCACCTATCAGCCATATCAACCATTATGGACCATACAGTTTGCCATTGATTATCTAACATACTCTGAAGAATGATGAAGCATATTGTTTACCAGGGATCCTCGTATTTCGAACATGCACACTAATACGCGAAAAGCAACATGCACAGTTGTCACACAGCACCGGTCTCGTGTCAAGTACCATGTTTGGGGGCCCGGGTCCTGGGCTCACGACAAAATACCAGTCCACTGGAAATAGCTGGACTCTAAACCTCCCATGATGAGGGTTGTGAGGGTTGGCATGAGCCATCAGGAGCTAGTTACATCCATCGCATAGCGAATGGTCAGCTGTGGGGTCGGGGTGGGTTTAACTTGGAGCCAGGTAGCCCTAATGGCAGGTTGGGAGTGAATATGACTTGAGAAGCACGTTGCGCACCGTGGGTTGGCTGAGGAGTGGGATTCTGTGATAGATTGCAGTATTGGCAGATTCAGATTTTTTTCAGATCAGCAAGATCCTTATTTTAGATGATCAATAGTTACCAATGATCATCTAAATAACGCCATAGTAATGATCAATTGACTACCAGTAGAGGAAAATAGTAATGATTAGCCTTTGCTTATTTGCCGTGATGACCACCAATATTGATCATAGGGGTAGCCACTGTTGGAGAATAGGTCTTCGATTACCCCCCAACCAAGTATTGCTGGTTGAAGGACACAAGTCCGAATATCAGATTTTTGTTATTAACCATGAATTGTCAAAATCAATGTCATTAAACTATGTTTAAAAAGCCGATTGCCACCACTGGTATCCATTTACAATCAATTAAGTCAAGCAAAGCATGATCACATATGATATTCCTAACCATCGTTTACCTTGACCATGGTTAGTCATCATTCAACTATTCTTAATCATTATTTATGATTAGCCACGCCCCTAGCTGAGGAGATGAAAGCGGAGAAGCAATACTGGTACCAACGCAATGAGAAAAATGCCACTCGTCATGATGGGGTAAGCTTCCGTGAGGCTCAGTGGCTGTTCATCGAGACAAATTAGCATGGATTCATTTGTGGTTTTGGGTATTGATTCGGCTTTGGGTCAATATTAACCAACCAATAGTGGATAATAGTGGGGGATAATAGCCATGCCAGTCCATAGGGAAAACAATGTTTAATGATAGGGGAACCAGGGGACTAAGGGTTTTGACCCACAGCCATTTAATGGCAGGTACATGTTCCTAAACCAACCCCGATGTAGCCAAATGTAATCGTTGGTGATCTACCGTCAAAAAATATGGAGGGGTTCATTCACACGGATCTCCGATCACTTTCCCCATGCTCACTTGACACATGAGCTAGGCTCAAAAATTACGTTGTCATGTTTAGTATTCGGAGGGTCGTCGTAGGGTCCAGAAACTGATGACAAGGCGAAAAAAACAACAATACACTTTCCAAAACACAATAATAAAACTGACTTGCCAAAACTTGAAAAACAATCTACTCACCAAAATCACATGACCTTGAACAAAGCATTAAATATTGAGCATCACACACATGATTCATGCTTGTTATCATCAGCATGAATTCTCAAAGCTCTAAACGCTTAATTAAATGAATGATGATTGATTATTGTTTTGCATATTGTTGGTAAGAAGATGTAATATTAAGTTGTAAATGCTGAATGATGTTCAATCATCATTAAACCATGTTGAATCAATATCGTATACTATAATTGCTTGCAGGTTTGTCCGCTTACTTTGGGATGACCCCTACATGATATGCCCCTAAGATGCGCTGGTTTCCCCAGCCCTAGCAGCAAATATATATGTTCTTAGATGGTTAGGCATGCCTCCATTTATTCTCGCTGTTTCAAACTGTATCTGTTGACTTTGTTGAACACCTGTAATTACAACAGTACAAAAGATGTTTCCTAAAAAGAAAAATTATGGTTGGTACAAGTGTACTTATATTTGTTTGTTTTGTTGGATACGTTTTCGGTGCATATTTATGTAATTTGAACGAACTAGCAACATTGGTTGTTTTTGTCCAAGCTTTCTATGGTATGGTGATTCAAACAATGCAAAGATGAACCCTCCCAAATGGCAGTTGGAATCGTAGTTTCTTCTAGAAATCCCCAACTTTCGGTCCAGCCGCACAACAGATGTTGGGACGATCAGTGGAACACCTTAAAGCCTGTCGCACTTTGGCAGATGCCTTGTGAATGATAGCGCTCGGCAGGCTCCTGTACACGCAGCCTTCATCAAATACAACGCCAATTGGCCATGTCTCTGGGGTGAGGAGCTGCGCGAGCTGCGCATCAGCGTCCGGAGATGGGACACAGGGCCCAGGGGCTCCCAATCGTTAGATCAGGTAGGTCATAGCTATGGGGTACCAGTGCTGGTAACTACAGACACTGCAGTTGAATGGTTCATTGATATCACTAGGGGGCCCCACCTTCTATGGTTGAGACTTGCAGAGATGTATTCTGAATGCGATGCAGTGTGTGATATGTGGGATTGTGGGACAATGCAGTATGTGTGCGAATGTGAAACTAAAGATGTGTATATATACATATATATATATAGATACGTATATATATATATATATACAGATATATATATATATATATAGATACGTATATATAGATATAGAGATACGTATATATATGGTGGTTTCTCAAAACATGGGACTCACAAAATGGATGGTTTCTATTCAATGGTTATAATGGATGATTTGGGGGTGGCCCTATTCTGAGAAACACCCATATATGCGTCTCAACATGTGTTCATGGTATTTCGTTCTGGCAAAACCATGCCTGATCTCTTGCGGTTGCTTCCAACTCTCCAGAAAAACACAAGGCCTTAAAGATGAACCCAATAATTTTGTGATTATCCTATGACCAGATCAATAATCAGAAAACAAAATACCCTGCTTGGACACTTATAGCTTACCAACATTGAGTTGATCCAGTGAGTCATACTTCATGTTGGAAGGTCAACTGATGACAATTCCTATCAGTCAAAACTTAAAAACGTGGTGCTGAGATCATCGCTGGAACGGAGCTGGAGCCTTGAGCTTCATCATTGGAAAGTCCTGGTGGTCGCTGGAACCAATCTTCGATATGCCGAGCTGGGTCAACATTAACCAATCAATAGTGGGGGTGTATAATAACCATGCCATTCCATAGGGAAAACAATGGTTAATGATAGCGGAACCAGGGGGACTAAGGGTTTTGACCTACTGCCATATGTTTGTTGTGGACACTGCTCCCGGACTATTTTCATACTTTAGGCTCTGCAACAAGGAACGATCCCCCCGCCCTGGCTTGAAAATATTTCACGAGTTGTCGATCTGTTGCGCATGAAGATACGCCTGCAATATCAAAAAATCAAAGATAATCCAATTCTCTCTTGTCAGCACCCCAACATCTATTAGTTAGTGGCTTTCAAATGTGTTCGCTGCACCCCTGACGTTTGCCTGCAACGGGAAGGTTTTCCCTACTCTCAAATTCCTTCGCAGGGCATGTGTTTTTGAGTTTCGAATTTGACAACCCCTCACCCTAAACCGCAAAACCCTAAACCCGAAACCTGAAACAGTAAAACGCTAAACTCTAAAACCAAAAACCCTGAAACCCTAAAATCTTAAAGCACAATCACTGCGTATAGCCAATGTTCTGACAACTTTTCCATACCACGTTAACCTTGCACAAGATCCTCCATTGCAGTGCCTCATTATGGGTGTGGGCGAATGTCCGGGTTGCGGACAACATGTCTTTTTCCTCACTCTTTGGGATGGTTGGTTGATTACAGAAACTAAAGGAAACTAATGTGTTTGGAGATTGTTGGCACGTGTTGTAGCCACCAACCAGCGAATGATCACTATTGCATAACCATCACAACTCAAGCATCATTCACTTAGGGGGTGCTTGGGCCTGTTTATTCTACCATCGTTTGCGTGCAGGGGGGGGAGCCTGGAAACTACTTATAAATCTGTTGAAACTATCTATCACCAATGGCATTCACCACTAATTACCCATGGCTACCAGTAATTAACCAGGAATATATTTATAAATCTGTTGCAACCAATATTTTTGAGATGGCCTGTAACCACCGACCAGTCTCAGTTGTTGCTTGCGCAACCCTGGTGGTGGCCCCCAGGAGTACACAGGTCGAGGTTCGGGCGACGGAAACAAATGGACTTGCGGTGCTCGCTTGATTCAGTCGCCCTGTGTTGTCTACAGCTTTGGATCCAACAACGACATCAAGCGCCCCGGGCGTAAGGGTGGGACTGGTGTCAAGGGCACGGTGACTGGCTGTTTGGTTGGCATGTTGTTATTTTCCTGGCTGTATTTGGGATGCTTGGTTGACTAGTTGAGATGGTTGGTTGACTAGATGGGATTCTTGGTTGAGGATTTGGGATCGTTGATTGACAAGCATATTCAAAGGGGCGGTTCAACCACCAACCAGGTGACTGGTAGGAGCAAATCAACAATCACAGGGAGCTTTCATGCAGAAAATGATGTTTAGTCACATTTACCTGCTGGAGATAATTAAGACCTGGAAGAATTGCTGGTAAATCTCGTGTGCTAAGCTCTACCTACTTACCTATCCATCCATCTATAGATCACACCTACCTCCATCATGTGCTACGCTTGTGTCTATTGAGCGATACTCCTTCCACATCGTTACAATTGAAGCGGTTCGTTAACCCATCATCCCCAAGCCATGGGCCGCCCCGAGTTCACGCAACCAGCAGGTGATCGATGGTCAGTACCAGTGAAACATGTGGTAAGATCAGCAGTTTACAAACATAAACTTTGAGTTATATAATGATAACACTGTGTGTTTACAAACAAATCATTACAACAAACATGCATTTTCATGCATTTTCCCCATCCATTATTGACATGCTGATATGGTGTATATACACAATCATGGATGTACATATTTTTTGCACACACTTTTTATACATATTCGTTTGCAGAATATGCACTACATGGGTTGTCGCTTCTTATTATTGTTCCTGTTTGATTAATAATCCTGGTTCATTACAGTCAGGCCATGATTAATTAGTTCTATTCATGATGCTATCAATGTTTTTGTAGACCAAGAAGGGTTGGTCATTGTGTGTTTTGTTCTCGTAGGTTCAGGAAGGAACACACATTACCCTTTTCTTACCTGAATAATATTGTAAATGATGAGGTTTCAGGGAAGGAACAGGTAGAAAACTGGTTGCATTAAATACATGTCGGCATCATTTACCAATATGTTGTAGTTTCATGTTGGCAAATCTTGCCAAATTGTATTCAGCCACCATCAGTGATGTTTCTGGAGAAACCATACATGGCCTTGTGGTTGATGATTGCACTGTTTGGCAATCGATATAGTGTTTGTTGAATTCTGGCTATGAAGCATCATCCTTGTTTCACAAAACAAAAAAATTGCACAGTGATCGATGGCTATTGTTGGTGGACCAACACTGCCAAGCAGTGCAACACTAAACCCTGCTTGTTCAATATTGACATTCTTTTAACCATCATTTTACTTTGTGGGGATTGTCCAAGTCGGTACCCTAACTAGTCGAGGATGGTTCCATTACAGGTATTTGGTGTGCCATTATCGCTCTACTGGCCATACCACACTCTATTTATCCGTTTGGTTTTTGGTAGGAGTATGGATATCAACACTATCAACATAAATAACTGGCAGGTGGTTTTAAGCATTTTTGATTTTCCCTCGTAATAATTAGCAAATGGTTGGTTGACTAATATTTTTCATAGGGATTGAAACCACCAACCAGATAACAATTCGTCAATTCTAGCAAATGCCTATGTTCTCGAAGATTCTAACCGAGGTTGCATCCCGAAGGTGAGACAATGATCACTTAAGCCATCAAGTGTGAAGGCGGCGATCCATTCTCATTTGGGTCTCACCATCATTACTATTGTTTGTTGTTCACCCATAGAAAAAATTGCCATCATTCACCCAGCATTTACCATGAATCAACATGAATCAACCATCAGTAAACCATCAATCAACCATCAAATCTCCTTTAGTGCTGGTTATTATATATCATTATTTAACCTTCAGTTCTTCCGTTAATCTATCCGTGATGAAAACCATCCAATATGTTGCGTATGACTCGTAAGAACCTCTATGATTAACAATGAACTAAGTGTAATTGAACATCAAGTCATTATCCAGCAACCATCTACCATCAAAGATATCAATAACCATTGAATTAAACCGATAATTATGTAACCAACAAATAATCAATCCAACGAATCAACTAATTCATCCAGTTCCCAACTAACCAATCAATCCACCTTCCAACTCCACCACCAACTCCACCACCAACTCCACCACCTGCCCACGACCAACTAATCCACCAACTCGTCCACCATCCAAGTCCAAATGCTCCATGTATGGTATATTTACCTACAAAACATTACAAAACTGGGTAATTTTACAGGTAAATGTGGGTCAATGTATCATACATGGAGCTGGGAAAGGATCACCATCCAACTCCACCAACTCATCCACCCTTCCGCCCCCAGGTTCGAGTGGGGCATGCATGAGCTCGGCCTCAACTGTGAGATCCACATCTTCGACCCCACGGTGCCCGAACCGGCGCAAGCGCGGTCCATAGGCCGGGCGGCGCGTGGCACGCGGTGGAGCAGGGGGGGGAAACCCCAGCGCCAGGGGAAGTATCCAAGGGGAGAGCATGGAAGTGGCAGTCAGATGGTTGGTTGATGGTGGTGAAGTAGTTGGTTAAGTAGTTGGTTCATGTTGGTTGATGTTGGTTGACGTTGGTTGATGTTGGTTGATGTTGGTTGATGTTGGTTGATGTTGGATGATGTTGGTTGATGTTGGATGATGTTGGTTGATGTTGGTTAAGTGGTTGGTCTTGTGGCTGGTGGGAGGGAAGTGTTTCACAGCCGATATGATTTGGAACTTTGCTTGAACGTTGTTGCTAATGAGACACCTGGAGTGGCCAGTATCCATCTGGAGAATTCTGTGGAGAATTTAATGGTTGTTGTGCAAATTAGGATCAGCCTGGTTTATTCTCGCTAGATTGTTTGTTGAACTCGTTTGTTCATCCTTTTGTAGGACCCGTCAACACGAACCCTCCAGATGGGACTTGGATGCCAAGTGGGGGTCCAAGTTGTGCAGAAGTGTCGTTGTTGTAGTAGCAGGAGTAGGAGTAGGAGTAGTAGTAGTAGTAGTATAGTAGTAGCAGCAGTAGTATAGTAGTTGTAGTAGCAGCAGCAGCAGCAGCAGGAGCAGCAGGAGGTGGAGGAGGAGTAGGAGTAGGAGTAGGAGTAGGAGTAGGAGTAGGAGTCGGAGTCGGAGTCGGAGTCGGAGTAGGAGTAGGAGTGGAGTAGGAGTAGGAGTAGGAGTAGGAGTAGGAGTAGTAGAAGTAGTAGTAGTAGTAGTAGTAGTAGTAGATGAGTTTCCTTTCGATTTGTTTGTGAAATCACCAATCTCAATTTGTTTGGTTGTTTGTATCCCAGCAATTGATCCGCTATTGTGAACCACAATCAACCATGAAAGTGTACTGTAATGTTGAACCGCCAATTCAACCATGAAAGGATCATGTTCACTCATCAAATGTGGCATGTTCTCAAGCATCAACAAGAAGACAGTCATTGTCACGCGACATGTATTACAAATGTTCAATCATCGATTCCCCACGACCCGTCATGAACCGTAAAATTGCCATTCTTCAGGTACTCATTAGCCAATGATCACCATGAACCAGCGATAGCCAGCTGTGATTAACCATCAACCAGCCATCAACCAGCCATCAACCAGCCATCAACCAGCCATCAACTCAACCAGCCATCAACTGACCATTGTAACCTTGAAGCTTAGTTGTTGAGATATTGATCAACCCAAACCAGCTACATCCGCCTGCGCGAAGGCGCCAAGTACCACCGCGTGGGGCTGAGTGGCCACGACGGGTTCCAGGGCCGCTTCCCTGTGCCTTGGTGCCAGTGATGATTTTCATGGTGCGTTGTGCTGGTAGTAGTTAGGAACTAGTCCGGTAGTACCAACTAGGGCAGCCTTGATGAACTATCGTGATTTTTTAATGGTTTTCTATGGCGAATAGTGGTTGATTCTGGGGATAACCAACAAACTGGTGTTTTATAAGGTATTTTTCGGGGTTTTAACCATTAATAGTAATAGTGGTTAACAATATAGCAGATAATCACTTCAACGACAATGGTTGCACAACCACTAGTTGGTGGTCTTTAACATGTTCCATATTTTGCCACTATTGACAATTGGTTGGGCTGGTTGGTTGAAATGTTTCAGAGTCAGAGGGGTTGAAACCACCAACAAGTGATAACAGTTATGTCATGAGCAACTAGTGGCCAATGTATGATCAATTGTGTTTAGTTTGTTTATTTTGGTGGATGCTGATCAGGTATTGGTTATTTCCTGGTTAAGTATTGTTTTTTACCATCAATGGTTAGATATGGAAACGATATAGGTCTATTCCTGGTTCAACTTTCATGGTCAACTCCTGCTGAATGATGGTGGGAAACGGTTGGCAATGATAGTTCATTCGTGGTTGGTGAGTTCTTAGTTCATGATAGATTGTGGTTGACACTGCCGGAATCAGAATGGTTTGATTAATACGTGGTCAATCACTATTAACCAATGGTTGATAAAGAGTACCAATGGTTGGTTAATACGTTGATCATCAATAGTGGATCATGATGATGAGCGACTGCTTCATTGAACAAAATTTGAGAGCCATCAACTGCTGGTCGACTTGGCCTCTTCAAGGTGTTAACCCAGCATGAAACTAAAGCCCTGGTTCCCCCTAAAATGTTATTTTCCAACCAGCTTCAGCCTGGCTTAGCATCAGTTTCTTATCATTTCTAGGGTTCAACTCGCCGCAGCTGGTGTTCAATCAGCTGGTTGGTTTACTCCCAAATTTCCCGGTTTTGGTGTACGAAGAACTGCCAGCTTGAACACTGCTCAGCCCCTATTAGTCGATCCCTTCGGCGGAGGTGAAGACGTTGAAGTCGTTGATGGCGGAGAATGGGCATCAGCACATCGACATCCTCAAGGAACCGCCTGCCGCGGCGGGACGCCTGAGCTGGTTGATCTATGGAGAAAATCATGGGGCTCATCCGGTCCTTCCGATCCTGACAAGTACATGGGTGATGGTATGGTAGGGGATGAAGCTCCACGGTTGTTTGTGATGGATATAAGTTATTGAAGTTGAGCGCAGAAAAGCTTGTGTCGTAGGCCCGTGGTGGACAATTGCCCTGGGACACCGGCGTTTTCAATCCTTGCCCTTTGCCACCCGTCGTCGCTACGCAAGTCTGTGGCCTCTTGCTGCTGATAGACCAGCTTGGATGATCGCTGCTTCCCATTACTTCGCTGTTTGGAGAGATGCAGAGATGCCTGCATACGTCTAGCACAGCAGCTTTGACCGATGCTCCTCCACCACTCCTTGCGTTTCCTCCTCCGGAGCCGTGAGTTTGTTGACCTTGGCGTTCTGTGCTCACCACGCCTGCTTGTCCATCCGCATTCCGAGCCATGAATCTGTTGCCGATCTGTTTTTGGTTTATCTTTTGATTGCAATACCTTGCAACCAAAACTTTTTTTCCGAACCTGCTGCCTCCTCTAAGACGGGCTCGGGGGGGACCCCTGGGAGCAGAGAGGAGAAAAAAATAAGATAACTCCCAACTGTTATTGATTTATTCCATCATGTAATTGTTCAGCGTGATTGATAAAAGTGTGTTATTTTGTTTCAAACTGTATTTTTCCGCAGTATCATTCACGAACTGTGCCCCGGTTGGGTCTGGTTACTAGCCCCTATGGAAACCATCAGAAGCATCAGAGGATAGCCCCAAGCTGGACCGTAACCAACGTTGCCAGGAGTTCACAGATTTTCCCAAGAATCATGGATCAAAGAACCAGTTACATCAAAAGTTCGTATCAGCTCATACAGGGACCACCACCCGGGGTTGACCATGACAACCACCCAGGGATCAGTTCACCATTGTTATCTGTAATTAATCATCGGGGGATCGACATGAACGAACCATGGTTGACCATATTCCGTGTCATTGTCGTCCAATTCAACCATTAAAGGAAGTTTTGCCATTTTGCCACCATTCATTGTTAACGATGGCTGTCTAGTTTGCGATTCAAAAGCATTTATGACTCAATCATGATACTACCTATCCCTTCGGTCAGCATCCTATAGAATTACCGGCACGAATCGTTTGTTATTTGCACAAATTTCAGAAAACAGATATCATCACAAACTGCATATTGAGCACTATCGATCATGTTATAAACCACGGCTGATCCTAAGCCACCAATACATCACAATGTTTTTGATTACCACATATAACCGTTGCTGACGATGGAATTGAGTGTCAGCAACCAACAGCTGTATCATTAATCACCATGTCAGCCATACTTAATCAGAAATGGTGGTTTCTCAAAAGAGTATACCCCCAAATCATCCAACTCTAAGCATTTCTGGCAATTGAACAATCAATTTTTGGAACTCTCTAAGGCCTGAAAAAAAAAAAATGGTTGTCAACTCTAATCGTTTCTGGCAATGAACAATCCACTTTTAGAGCTCCCTAAGGCCTGAGAAACCCCTAAACTTGGTTGTGACTCCCCGATCCTCCAGATGGACATCGAAGATGCCGAACACGAAGCCATCCCTCAAATGGTGCCTGGGCGATTTCAGGGCGTGTTGCGCTGCTCATCTACCAGGGCACGGTCATCTGCCACGGCCCGGAGTATAGGATGAAATGACCTGGTTAGATGAGTTCAGATGATGGTAAATCCGGGGACTATACAGGTTGGTTTAGGGACCATAACTGGTTAGTTCTGGATTTTGCTGGGTTATATTGAGGTTGTACCGCATACTGGTTACTAAGGGATTAGAAGTTTTTTATATGAGAATGTATGAGATTATATGAGTGAACTTGGGATTCTACCGGAATGGTCATTTACTCGATCTTGCATGGCTATCACCGTTGACTGGCGGTGTCATGTCAGCCGCAGCCGCTCATCTCAGAATGAATGGGAGCGGTTTGTAATGCCAGGTGTGGTCATGTGATAAACTGGCTTGGGGATGCTGTGCCTCACAAGCAGTTGCAAGAGCTTTAGCAGGAACACCCTGCACCCTGCATGCATGTTTCTAAATGACAACCTCACCGCGCAATACCAAATCCATTCAGGTGTTTTTTTGTTTCCAGTCATCACCAAAAGGCACGATAACGACAACAAAACAGAGGCTTGGGAAATCCAGCAGCAATCCCTTCCCCCTGTGACTACTGTAACCTCCCAATTAGAAGAAAATGAAACAGGTTCGATATGCTCAATGACTACTGTAACCTCTCAATTACTACTGTAACTTCCCAATTAAAAAAACACATCAAACAAGTTTATCCCTGAAAAAAACAGCAACCTTCTCAAGGGGAAGAGATGAATGGTTGATCACTTCAAGATCTGTGGCTAGGCCGTGGATGGATGGCCCTCCATTGGTCAGTTCCTGGTGGAGGTCCACATCAGGCGCCGTAGAGCCATGGTGAACAACTGGGGACAGCACCATGAAGCAATGAACCCGTGGGTGTCAACGGCATGGCTGAGATGATAGGGCTATGGGTCAAGCAGTTAACCAACCAACTAATGGAGGATTTACCAACAATAAGAAGGGAAAACAATGGTTAATGATGGGGAACCAGGGGTACGGGGTTTTGACCCACAGCCATAGATGATGTTTGAGGGTTGGTGAGGGTTGATGATGGTCTGCGAATATCGGACATGTTTGGCTTCAGCACACCCCAGCTGCGGTTAAAAGGCGCGCCATCACGGTAGCAATTACTACCTACTCTGGTCAAAGAATGCCACAATCCTGAGTAATCTGCGGCCAAGACAAACTTATGTATAACTTGTTCTTCTCAAGGATATCAATTAGATGCTGGTTGTTTATTGTGTTTTTTTTGTTTGTTTCTTTTACCATGCGTTTACCCGTATAGAAGACTAGTTGGTGGTTTACCCATTCTGGTTTTTTCATTTTTTGGATACATGGTTGATTGAACAAAAACAAAAAAGATGGGATGGCATATAACTTTGGATGTAGCTCCACCAGTCGGGCTGCGTGGGATCAGGTGCGCGTATGGCTTGTAGCCGCCACGGCGCTTTGCACTTGGATGTGCTGGCATCGTCAATGGTTGCGTCATCCCCTCAGATGCAGGGACCCATGTAATCATGCTCATGAATCAGGTGTAGGCAGCAAGAGCAATCCATGACCAGCGATCACCATCAATAACCACCAACAGCCAGGAATAGCCAGAAATGACCAGAAACAACCATCAATGTCAGTAGCCATCCATCACCGTAAATACTTCAATATCCAGAAATTAGCACAAACAACTACGATGGACAGAGAGCAATAGGCGGCATCGATCAACCACTGGTTATAAACCACAACTGACTGATGTTGTCAACAAATTTGATTTCTTATACATCATGCGTTATTAATTGATTAATTGTTATGAACCACAATGATCTGATGTTATCGACCATATGTTGATGGATTATCCATGATTAGCTACTAACAAATTTATAACAGTTGTTGTATATGATTGTTGATATTTTCCTGCTTAGGCCATTATGCTTGCTGGTTGGTCTATTAGTGCCAGCGCATTTTTCATCATTGACCACCTATTACGCTCTGGCAAAATCATTTCAAAGTGAAAAATCCACCATAATTTGATTTTTCCGGCAAACCAAGCTGGAACTAACCTTGTTGGACCTAAAAGAAATGGTGATGTTGAACTTCCGTGTAACATGGGTTAGTCAACACCATCACCTTCACTCACGTAACCAGGTTCTTTTACCGGAGGGTACACATCCATGAACAATTCATGGAATCACTGGCTGCGTTTGCGACTGTGCGCCAGGGGTGGGACTACAGATCAGCATTTGGACCGGATCTTTCAACTGGTGGAGCCCTGGCGGAGCTGGCAATGCCAGATACCAACAAGAGCCAATGGTAGGTTGAGATGAGGTAACTACCATTGAGTAATTATGTATAGTAGTTTTAGGTTATCATACCGTCAAGTTGCCAATGGTAGTTATAAATATTCATAATTGAGTCATAACTACCAAGTTGACAGTTATTCTTACGTTTGATTTTAATTGCTGTTCCATGGTGAGCAAGATGAGAGTAATCATGATACAAATAACCAGCAAGAGCCAATGGATTATGACCCATGGTTGATAGTCAAACGCTGCACAAAAGAACACAAATCATGTGTCTCCATAGCTCGAATATTCTGCAATATGCGCAGCTATATCGGTTACAATACACAACAAGCACAAAGAATTTTGGATGACATTGACTCTCTCCTTGTTGGAGATGGCATGCGCATGACCCGCAAAGGATCTAAGCTTCACATCAGCAGAGCCTAGCTGCCTAGCTCTCGCCGCTGGTACATCAATCCATTGGATCTGGAGACCTCACCAACAACTGGATGGGACGGTTGGGACCTTCTATGGCTGTGTCCAAGGCCATGGTGTACCCCCAAGTTACTGGTGGTTTCCAGCTCTGAATGCCCATCGGTAAGCATAATCTGGCTAGTGGTTTCAAACATTTTTGTTTTCCCTAGCTATGATTAACAAATGGTTGGTTGACTCATATTTTGGACAGGGGTTGAAACTGCTGAAAGACATTCCCACATGACACCATGTAAAGAAAGGGTGACATTACATACTTCACCGAAGCCCTTTTTCTTGGATGAAAATCCACTCTCGACGGCAGCTACGATCAGGAGGGACCTGGTTGGAACAGGTTGCTGGTTTTGTGGTGGGAAAACATTTGACCCGGGTGAACCTGTGGTTAGCTGGTGAAGGAAAGCTTGTTTCTAGTCTGACAGGACCTTGTGGTTTCAGACACAAAGGTTATGAGCCCAAAATCAAGTTCTAGTAACAAGGAATCCATGAACACCGTAGTCGCTACCCGTAGACGCAATGCCGGTGGTGGCAACAGCTCGAAATCTGGCACGATGGCACTGGAAGCACCTGAACCCCGTGAAGGAACCGAAGGTGTCGAAGGGAGCAGTGAACTTGCGTTGATCGGGCAAGAGCTAGTGCCTGTGACTACTGGTGTGAGCCAATCCATGAATGCGAATGATGGCCAGGACTCCGTTGTGGAAGCGGAAAGGGAAGGACGGACCTTTTCTACCCCTGGTGCATTGAAACCTATAGAGGATGATCCAGAGAAATATAAGACACCTACTCAAGGGGGAGGGATGAAGAGTGCCACTCCTGCTTCTACGGTAGGGAAGTCAACCAACAAGGGTGAACCAACTGAGAAGTGTACCCCCAATGCTCCACAGGGTCAGCCGATGTCCTTGTACCCTCCGGGTATGCAGCCTCCGTTGTTCACTCCGGACCAAATCGAACGTTTTCAAGAACTGCAAGCAAGTGCTCCGTTGCTTCAAGCGCAGTTAGCAAGTGGACCTGGTGAAAGCATGCAGGGAACCCCGCCCAGTTTTGGCAGTGCTTGGAACCGTGGAGACTTTCATCGTCCAGGCATGTATGAGATGATCTCCGCAGGTGTGGACCCGCTCTTTCTTGGAAGGTTGAGATGGAGAAGGCGATGAGCTATCTGAGTGTTCAGCTCAGGGCTTCCCAGCACGAGAACTTGAAGCTGCGCACTGAGTTGAAGGACTTGATGGCGAAACAGGAGTCGTCACGATACGGAACTCCGGATGAGAAGTCGGTGAACTTGGGAATGCGACCTCAGGGAGAAGCTAGTGAGGAGGATGGGCCCAGAGGCCGGCAAGAAAGAAAGTCGATGGGTGCTGGTGTCTCAGAGGAGGATGGGGCCAGGGCCCAGCAAGAAGGAGTAAGATTGGGTGCTGGTGCCTTCGTTGAGGAAGGGGCCAGAGCCCGGCAAGGAGAAGGTGCTGGAAGTGCGATGATGTTCCATGAGGACGGGGCCAGGGCCCGACAAGAGAGCTTTGTCCCAGAAGGTTGGACCAAGGAGGACGGGCCAGTGCGCCAGCAAGAAAGCTTAGATCCTGAAAGCGATGAGCAGAGTGATCAGTCTGAGGAGACACCCCCACCTAGGAAGAAGACTGGAAAGAAAGCGTCCTTGGATCCTACACTCGGTGTGATGCTCAAATTGATGGAAGGGATGCAGGAGATCCAGAAAAGAATGATGAGTCAGTCTGAAGATGTCCGAGGCAGTGTGGAAGTGGCCAGACCATCGACTGAATTGCCAAAGCTGGCAGAGTGGCATAGTGATACGGCTCCAATCGATTATGGGGATTGGATGGTGATGATTGCCAGCCACATGAGTGACCTATCCGCCAACTCCGAACAATGGTGGACAGCCACGGTGAAAGCTGCGAAGTCTTGGTATGATGACCACATGAAGTTGAGCCCTATAGACCGTCTTACCCACTCAGTGAAGCCCCCTCCAGAGTTGGCCGAACAAAGATGGAAGAGGTTGGAGAGTCGCGCCACAGCCTTGTTGATGAATGCGCTGCCGGAGGCGTTGAGGGAGGAGATTGTGTCAGCCAAAGCAGTCAACGTGCTTGGGATTCTGACCAGAGCTATGGTGCAGTATCAGCCAGGTGGACTGTCAGAGAGGTCGGCGATCCTGAGTTCGTTGGAGGCACCACAGGAAGCCCAATCTATCTCCTCAGCTATAACTTCGTTACGCAAATGGTTGCGGTGGCGACGGAGGGCAACCGAAGTGGGCGTCAGCATACCCGATGCGACCATTTTGGTCAAGGGCCTTGCTCGGTTGGTGCGAAAGGTGGTTGGATTGTACCCTGACTTATCCTTCAGACTTTCTCTTGTGAGAAACACGCTGCTCATAGATACGGTGCCTACGCAGGAGACTGTCAACCAGTACAGTGAGCACATCCTTGCTGAGCTTGAACAGATGGGACATCAAGCCAAGCGCCGTGAAGCAGCTGCTGAGCCAAATCCGCGAGTGAAGAAGCTTGAAGGAGAAGCCAAAGGCAAAGGAAAGGGAAAGGGAGATGAGGATGTTGATTCTCGGAAGCCCCCATGCAAATACTTCCTCACGGACTTCGGCTGCAAGAAAGGTCGAGATTGTCGATTTCCTCATGTCCTCGACAATGAAAGACGATGCTGGAGTTGCGGGTCGAAGCAGCATTTCGCAAATGCCTGTCCCAGGTCTGGTGAAGAGGCCAAGGTCAAGGCAGCAAAGGCATTGGGCAAGACCGTGGAGAAGGATAAAGATGGTAGACCTATGACCCCCGGAGGAGCTGAGAAAGGGAATGAAGTCACTGAAGAGACGCAGGTGAAGGATCAAGGAGAAGACACGATGAAAACATTGATAGACGAAGCCAACAAGATGTTGAGGAGTTTGAATGGAGATGTGAAGGAGAAAACTATGAGAGGTGGAGGCGAGGATCAGGACTCCAAAATCAGTGGATTGCAAAGGCAGCTGGATGAGTTGAAGAAAGCATCACTTCGTCCTTTTCGAATCTCGCGACTTTGTCCGATGATGAACAAGGGATTATTGGACTCAGGTGCCACCCATCCATTGAGAGCGAGAAGAAAGGGTGAACCAACGAGTCATCTTCCTGATGTACAGGTGACTTTGGCTGGGGACAAGGAGGTGTCTATGAAGCTGACCAGCACCGGTGTCATTCTTGGAGCACCGGGAACGGAACCGATTGTTCCTATGGGCCTTCTCACCACGGTCTTGGGTTGCAAGGTTTGGTGGGATCCGAAGGGGATGATGGTTGAGCATCCTGGGAAAGGAGTGCTACCAGTGTGCCTTCAGAATGGATGTCCCATGTTGGAGTCTGAGTTAGCCCTGGAGTTGATTTCGGAGATCGAAGAGAAGATGCGAAAGCAGATTCGAACTTTGAATGTTGCTGAAGGTGGAGAGATGGCGTGGATCATTCGGTTGGTGAATGAGCATCCAGTGTTTCGGTCCCTACCACCTCACTTGAAGGAAGCTTTGATTCAGAAACCTGCTGCTGATTTTGTTCCATTGGCGAACCGGAGAATTCGCAAGGTGTGGCGACAGAAGGGAGTCATGGTCCATGCATTCTCAGGAAGTTTGGATGGGTACACTCTGTCCCGTGCCTTCAAAGAAGTTGGTGGTGATCGTCGGGCTTTGTTCGAGTTCGACTTGCTGCATGGAAGAGAAGAACGAGACTTGTCAGTGAAGGGCAAAGCCTATGAACATCTTCTTCGTCTTGCACTTTCTGGACAGGTGAAGGCGTGGGTAGGAGGGCCACCATGTCGCACTCGTTCGGCATTGAGACACGTGGATATCCCTGACTTGAAGATGCCAAGACCCCTCAGACAATGGGGGGGAGGTGAGTTTGGAAGAGAAGATCTCACTGAATGGGAAAGAGATCAAGTTCAAGAAGACGATGTGGTTTTCATGAGATTCTTGATGCTCTATGTCATCTCAGAGGAGGTTCGAAAGGTGAATGGAGGAAAGGATCCCACTACGTTGGCCCTTGAACAGCCTGCCACACCATCCAATGATGAAGTGGTCACGTTTTGGAGAACTCCCCAATGGAAGGAGCTTCAGAAGAACTATGACTTGAAGTTGCAGACCTTCAACCAATCAGAGTTCGGGGCGATTCCGACGAAGCCTACGTCCGTGGGAGGGACTATGAAGTTGGAAGTTCCTATGCCTGGAAGGAAGGGTGAAGCACGAAAGGTGTGTGGAAAGACCAAGAAGGATCTATGTGAGGAGTCCAAAGGGCTTGCACGGTGGCCTCCTGTGATGATGAGGGAGATTGCTGCACGACTTCAGTTGGACGTCATGAAGGAGCGAGTTCAGCTGAGAGCTCTTAGCTGGCAGGAACATTTGGATGCCAACCATGTTCCTTTCCGCAAAGATTGCAGGATCTGCCAGGAAGCCAGTGCCAAGGATCATCCCCATAGAAGATGTCGCCTCCCTCCGAGAGCAGGCGTATTGAGCCTTGACGTTTCTGGTCCATTTGTTGAAGCCCCGGACTTGATGGGAAAGAAGGCCCGGTACTTGCTGGTCGGATCATACACCTGGTTGGCGTATGATCAAAGTGATGCAGCTGAAGAGGCCAGGGCCAGGAAAGATGAGGAGGATGCTAAGGAGGAAGAAGATGACCCGAAGATTGAGGAAGAAGAAGAGATCTTTCAGGAGGACCCTGGAGACGAAAATGCAGAGAAGCCAAAGCGAGGCAGACCTCGGAAAGAGCCGGAAGAGGATGATTTGTTCAAGAGGATTAGAGAAGTGGAGGAGGAAAGGAAGAAGAATCCAAGGAGTGAGGATCCTGATGAAGAAAATCAGCCGCCGCCTGAAGATGATCAGCAGGAAGTGAAGATTGAGGTGCACCGTATGCTTGCTCCCATGGCTTCGAGGTCCCAAGCTACGGTGTTGAGGTGCATCATCGATTTTTATCTTCGTCTGAAGGCAGATGGGTTTGAGGTGACGCAGATTCACACAGACCACGGTGGTGAATTCTCCACTCATGCCTTGGAAAGCTGGTGTGCGGCCCGTGGGGTGCGACACACCTACACGCCGGGCGATCAGCCCCAATGCAACGGAAG
This sequence comes from Symbiodinium kawagutii, assembly GCA_009767595.1. Classification (NCBI taxonomy): domain Eukaryota; class Dinophyceae; order Suessiales; family Symbiodiniaceae; genus Symbiodinium; species Symbiodinium kawagutii. Next base: position 163,408 of record VSDK01012116.1, read on the forward strand.
AGCAGAAGTTGCAGTTCAGATTGTCAAAGGTCAGATGAAGAGAATGATGAAAGCAGCAGGGGCAGATGTCTCACGGTGGCCATTGGCTGGGAGATGTTTGAATGTGAGGGGGGGGGGCGTGGGGTGCGACACACCTACACGCCGGGCGATCAGCCCCAATGCAACGGAAGAGCAGAAGTTGCAGTTCAGATTGTCAAAGGTCAGATGAAGAGAATGATGAAAGCAGCAGGGGCAGATGTCTCACGGTGGCCATTGGCTGCTAGATGTTTGAATGAGAGGCTGAGGTTGACTCAGATCAGGCAGGAGAAAGTGATCCCACCGTTTTTGACTCCAGTTCTCATTCGGAAAAGATTTTGGCGTGCACGAGAGTTGGAGCCAAATCAAGAACGTGCTGTTTACCTTGGTCCAAGTCACGTCCATCACGGGCATTGGGTTGAAAGAAGCGATGGGAAGCATGTTCTTACCAGAATGGTCATGCACAAGCTTCAGGAACCACCAACCTTGGACCACTGGATCGGTTTGGAGGATGAGCTAAGCCCGCTTCAGCAGAGGATGAGATTGAGAGGGAAGCAGTTTGCTCTGCGGAAAGTCAAGCATGCTGTTGAAGAAGACGAAGAAAAGGAGGATGAAGCTTTGAAGGCATCAACGGATGAGAACTCTGAAGAAGAAGATGAGGTTAGGCCAGCTCGGATCAAGGAGGTGGTCAAGGAAGAGATGTTCAGACTGATGGAAGATGATGAAGTTTTGGTTGCACCAATCTTGGATGGAATCTGCCGTTTGAAGGAGTTGTCCGTGGAGCAGGCTGGTGATGAAGTGCTGCAGACTCGAATCGTTAGTGTTTCCGAGCTGAGGAAATCGTTTGAGGATTGGCTTCCGGCCATTCAGGCAGAACTGAACTCGTTGCTGAAAGTGAAGCAGGGTTTGATGCCCATCCCAGCCAAGGAAGTCCAAGGTCTACTTCGTGAAGGCACGGCAGAACTGATTCCGTCGAAGTTGGTTTGCACCATCAAGCCAGAGGTGAACTCCCCAGCGGGTAAGAAGAAAGTCCGGATCGTAGCTTGTGGAAATCTGGAGGATGACCATAGCACACCGAACGAACTTTTCGCAGGAGGAGCAGGAGCAGTAGCTCTTCGGGTCAGCCTGGCCATTGCTTCTCAGTACCACTGGAGAGGTCTAGCAGTTGATGTGCGCACAGCATTCTTGAACGCGCCAATGAGAGGTCAGAAGAAGTGTGGCCCGGATGGAGAGGATGAGGTGTGCATGAGAGCTATTTTGAAACCACCTTCGTTTTTGGTGACCATGGGACTGATTCCAGTTGAGGAATACTGGGAGGCACACAAGGCAGTGTACGGTTACAAGCGAAGTCCCAGGTTGTGGTCGGACTATCGAGATGCTGAGCTCAACCAGATGACGGTGGAGGTCTTCGATGAGGAAACTGGGATGAAGATTTCAGACGGTGAGATCAAGCTCATGCAGATGGCCTCGGAACCCAACCTTTGGCGTTTGGTCAGGAAGAATGAGTTGGTTGGCTTGATGTTGGTGTATGTTGATGACCTACTCCTTCTTGGACAGCTGTCGGCCATTACCTCAGTCTTGAAGACGATCCAGAAGAAATGGGAAACCTCCAAGCCAGAATTCATTGATGAAAAGGGTGGTGTTCGCTTTCTTGGCGCAGAATTGCGTCGAAATGCCGATGGAAGTTGGGTAGCTACGCAGACCAACTACACCCTAGACATGTTGAAGAGGAATCTTCCAGGTCCAGTGGAATCATGGAGACCGAAGAAGACTCCGATGCTGAAGGAAGTTGACGTCTCCAAGTTGGCCAAGGATGAGGTGGTCGATCCAGGAGAAGTTCGGAATGCTCAGAGAATCGTTGGAGAACTGGTTTGGTTGAGCACTCGTTGCAGGCCAGATATCATGTTCACGGTTTCGAAGATGGCTAGTTTGATCACTCGCCGACCGCAGAAGGTAGCAGAACTGGCCCAACACCTATGGCTTTACTTGGCTGGTTCAATGGAAGACGGCCTTTTGTTTCAGAATGAGGAGGACGACAGAGAGATGAATGTATTCAGTGATTCCTCTTTCGGTGAAGCTCCACATGGCTGCACTTTGATTCAATGGGGAAAGTCTCCTTTGTTGTGGAAGTCAAGCAGGCAGGTGGTGGTGACGACATCTACGGCTGAATCCGAATTGGTTGAGGTGCTTGATGCTGCCATGTCTGGAGAGGCGATCCGTGTGGTCATTGAGGAGATCCTGGAAGAGAGAATCAGAGCACTGAATTTCACAGACAGTGCCGCAGCTGTTTCTATCATTACGGGGGAGACAGCATCGTGGAGAACCAGACATCTTCGAATGCGCGCTCACAGCTTGCGTACTCGAGTTGCTCAGGGTGACTGGGCAGTTCGACACCTGCCTGGACAGGAGATGCCAGCAGATTTGGGAACCAAGGTACTTCCTGTCCATCGATTCCAGACCCTCAACGAGTTGCTGGGAATGCTTAGCGGACAGGTGGTGAATGAGGATGCAGAAACGGGGGAGCCTCGTAGGAAAACATGCGAGGGTTCGAATGTGGAAATCATTCAGAAGGCTTTGAAGGCAGTCATTTTGGTTGCTCAATTGGCCAAGGTTCATGGAGGAGAAGATGGATCCAATAGCACCGACCACGATGGTGGAAGACATGAAGATCCAAACTTTGTGTTCGAAGTCATGATGATGATGATGCTTTTGACTGGTTTCATTTTGGGAGTCGCAGTTACAATGGGGTTTGTGCAGCGTTTCCAGAACGTGAACCAGAACCTTTCCGGACCACCTCAAGGGCTAGGAGATCACGTAGAACCCAGTTCTTGTGGTGTTGAAGAAGATGAACCTGAACGAACTGTTCCCACTCCACCTTCGTCACCACCCGCGCCGCCATCCTCGGCTGCACTCAGGTATCGACGACGAGCGGATCATGGACAGCAGGCGGGTGGAAGCTCTCATCAGGCGGGTGAGGAACAGAGGGCTCATCAAATGTTGGGAACTCAGGATTTGAACGAAGTGTTGCGACCAAATGACCATGGTCCCCCTTTCATTTCGTTCATCATCACTGCCACTGGACGAAAGTATCACGGAGACCGCGAATGTGTGGGACTACGAAATGCCCATGCCAAGTTCCGTGCTGTTTGGTGTCAGACTTGCGAACCACGATCGTTTGGGCCACCAGGGAGAATGTGGTCGTTGGGTGCTGGATACATGCTTCACAGTGCTCCGGATCATGTGACGTTTCCCGATACGGTTCAAGACATGAAGCCGTATGATCCATGCAGAATTTGCCTTCCTTAGTGAACGACTTGTAAAGGGCTTGAGCTTTGATGAGTGACAGTCAGATGACCGTCCCTCAGGGGGAGTGCTGAAAGACATTCCCACATGACACCATGTAAAGAAAGGGTGACATTACATACTTCACCGAAGCCCTTTTTCTTGGATGAAAATCCACTCTCGACGGCAGCTACGATCAGGAGGGACCTGGTTGGAACAGGTTGCTGGTTTTGTGGTGGGAAAACATTTGACCCGGGTGAACCTGTGGTTAGCTGGTGAAGGAAAGCTTGTTTCTAGTCTGACAGGACCTTGTGGTTTCAGACACAAAGAAACCACCAACCAGCAATTGACTCGGTTAACCATCGCAAGTCATGCTTTCCCTCTAGATATCATAGTTGTGAACAGCTGGATGGTGATTGTAGGTACCACATGGTGCTGGCGATAAGGACAAACCCTAATATTCGCTCATTGGTGTTCAAAGCATCCTGTTTGGTGACCACATGGTGACCATAATGGCCATTACAACCCAGTTCAGTGGTCACTAGCCATCACTGTTGTTGTTTCCTACTTTGACCAACCATATCAGGGTATTCCTAGGAATTGCTAAAGCATGATCTATTGTGATTCATCCGGGCTTACTTAAAGATATGATTGCTAAAGGATGATGACTTATTTCCTGGGGTTCATGAAAGTACTCCTAGGAATCGTAATAGCATCACTAATCCTGGTCACATACTAATTGTAATTCAACTCCATCAGTAGACACTGGTCAGATCATATGCTGATTGAAGTACAGGCCATTCTGAACTACTATTTTTGCGAAGGTTTCAACCTTTAAGTAACCACTATTGACGACTATGAACCTTTTAAGTGCAAAACTATATACTATTAACCAAATCTCTAAGATTCTCAAAGCAACCACTATCAACCAGGAGTTGAACCTCTAAACAACCAGGATTGAGGCGACTCATTAAACATCCACGCAAACTGAACTGCCAAGGAGAAGGCCAACCTACGGCTGTTTCACCAGGCGGGGCGCGTATGGTGGCCCACCAGGTTCGCCCCACCATGAGCCGGCAGGGACAGTGATCATCACCTGCACTGAGCTGGAAAGGTCATGAACCTTCGGGGTTGACCATGGAATCTTCACAAGAATTGACCACTCTGCCTGGTTAACAAACCATTGTCCGACATGTTTGTTTTTTTCAATGTTAAAGAAAACAATGGAGCAACCATGAAGCAGCCACTCACTGAGTCATCAAGTATTGGGGGATTGTACTTGTAATACACGCTGAGTGATGCTTGTACTTGGGATTGGAGAATTGAATTGACTTGATATTTTTTAGGTCAGTAGGAGGAGTAGTAGTAGTAGTAGTAGTAGTAGTAGTAGTAGTAGTAGTAGTAGTAGTAGTAATAGTAGTAGTAGTAGTAGTCGTGGTGGTGGTAGTAGTAGTAGTAGTAATAGTCGTCCAGGAATCTCGAGCAATGACATGGGTAAACAACTCCAGAAGAAGCACAGAGGCTGCAATTTGCAGTTTTCTCCCTGAAAATCAGCACTTTAGAGGCTTTTTTTGGAGAGTGCAAGTAAGACTTGGTGTCCACATCGCATTGGCTACTGCAACAAAGCATTTTGTCATCCGAACTCAGTGTATCCGTGATCATCATCGACATTAAGTGGTATCACTGGTCTCGCACTGCTCTCAAGCCAAGTTTTTTCAAAAACGCTGAATTAGTCATCACAATCACCCATTGTTGACCATTGTTTTTTTCCGGAAGGAGTAACTTTCAGAAAAAAACGCAAAATCTGATCCCTTACTATTCGCAATCACGGACCATTGCAATCAATGATCGCAAAAAAGGGAAGAAGATTTGTCATCAGCCAAATCTGATCAGCGTCAATAATCGCAACCAATCAGCCAAATGGAGGTTTCTGAAAATAGGGGTACCCCAAGAATGGTTGGTTTAGTACTAATGGTTAGTATTAGCTGATTTGGGGGTCCTCCTATTTTGAGAAACCACTAAATCTGATCAGCAATTTTGACCATGATTATCACCAATGATGTTAAACAAATAATTGTTAATAATGATCACTAAATAACCATTAGTTCAACATTAGTGGTGATCATCATTAGTAACCATTATTAATATTATCAATTATGTGTTTAACATTATTAATTTGTTTAACCATTTGGTTATGTTTGTTTAATCATTATGAACCATTAACATGATCATTCTTATTAACCATTAACGTTAATGGCTTAGTGGTCATTAGTACTAATGGTTATTATTATTAACCATTAACATCATCATTATTATTAAACATTATTAATTGTTATTACCATTATTAATGGGTGAACCGTTCATTAACCATTATTAACCATCAATTAACCATCATTAACCATTATTAACCATCAATTAACCATCAATTAACCATTATTAACCATCAATCAACCATTATTAACCATCATTTTGCACCCATTATTATTTGGTGAACCGGTTTTGCCATCTGATCAGCTGCGCCCCGGTCTCTGCAGGAAGTGAACTGGGAGTTCGGACCAGCTTGCTGCACTGAGTGCCTTGGAGCGGGGGTGAGGTGTCGTGGCGTGCGGTGGATGGGTAATGGTTGATTAATGGCTGGGTAGCGGCTGGTTGATGGCTGCTTAATGGTTGGTTGATGGCTGGTTGATGGCTGGTCAATGGTTGGTTAATGGCTGGTCAATGGTTGGTTAATGGCTGGTTAATGGTTGATTAATGGCTGGTTAATGGCTGGTTAGTGCCTGGTTAGGGGCTGCTTAGTGGTGGCTGGTTAATGGTTGTTGGTGGCTGGTTACTTGCTAGGAAAGGTGTCAGTTCTTGGTCGCTTCATCACCTGGCTGTTTCTGCAGTGGTTTCCGGTCGTCCCAGGTACGCCTTTATCCACAAAGACTGGCGGCCTGAGACCAAGAACTACGACATGTAGCTGGGCAGCAACCGATGCGGCGCACTTTCGGTGGTTAGCTTAATCTGGATGGCTTATACCCACTGAAACATATTTTTAGCAAGGGATCTATAAGCCACCAAGTAATGAAAGAACGAACATCGGGGTCAATGATACAGCGGTTGGCTCAAAGGGTAGTACAACGCTTGGTATCTTTAGTGTCGCCACCAGTATGGAATGCTGCTAAAGAAGCCTCCAGGTGTCGTACCCGACCTGCTCATCGAGGGAAACAGGTTCCAGTGATGTCGCATCGAGCTCGTGATCAATTCTTCCGTATCCCACTTGTGCATGAGTCTGTTACAGTGTAGTTGTGATACATTATCAGGTATAAGTTAGCATCACCAACGAACTGACAAAAAGATCCATATCAATTTCAACGGCCAGCCAAGAATAGGTGCATATAGCTGGTCAATTGTTTCTTCACATTGGTGTTCCTTATCAGCATCATACTAATGTGGGAGTAATAAGTCTAAACGTGTATCCATTGTAGTGGCGATTGTTGAACTGCACCACTTTTGACATAGCCGTACTTGAAAGAGCCATTATTAGAAGTTCTACTTCTGAAGACAAATGGATGTGGGCCAAAACCCAGTACCCCTGGTTCCCCTATCATTAACCATTGTTTTCCCTATGATTGTTGGTGGAAATCCCCGATTAGTTGGTTGATTAATATTGACCAATGGCCAAATGTTAAAAAATCATTTCAACTATGTTGGGATGACCAGGACACCCCAGCATGTGATGATTGTGGATGGTGATTATCTCATAATGTCATATTTTCAGTTATTGTTAGCCATGTTTGACCATCAAAAATGATGGCATAATCAGTATAGAATCATTTTGCACAGGCTTTACCATCATACAACCATGCTTATCCCTTATGACTTATGACCACGACTTACAAGTTATGATACCGAGCCTTTACCATTGCTGATGGCTTAGCCTCCATTGAACTGAAGCCGGAAGCTCATGAGGCTGGCCATGGCACCGGCTTTGCTGGGAGAATACCGTCAACGCGGACAAATTCTATATTTGGTTGGAGGTTAGATTGACATATGGCCATGGGTCAATATTTACCAGCCAATAATAGGGGATAATAGCCAGCAATAATAGGGAAAACAAAGGTGAATGATAGGGGAACCAGCGGTACAGGGTTTTGACACACAGCCATATTGTTCCCCATTATTCAGGACAGTGGATTGATGAAGTGATATGAGCCAATATTTTTTGAGATGGCTTATATCAGCAAAGCTCTAGATGCAATATGTGCCATCAATCCCAACGTTGCTCCTCATTGTTGTTGCTTTTATCTTAAGATTCTACTAGACCAATACATTTGCTGCTCATAAAAGTGGGCCCCAAAACTGCGCAATGCTCTACGAAAGAAAGTACGCATGAAAGTCCTTCACCATCACGTGCTACTTTGGAGGGCGGATGCTACCTTGGAAACCGGCTGCCTTCCGAGGAAGCATTCGCCGACGTATCAGGACATCCCCCTGGGAGGGAAGAAGCTACCGCCCCAGAGTGGCTGGGGGGGCAACGTCATGAACGCCTTCCGTGGCCGGCGTCCTTGACAGCCCTCGGACCTGAGCGATTCCCATGGCGGGGCCAGTGGATCACCGATGAATGCTGCCCAGGTCTCAAAGTCACATTCTCAGTGGATCACATATTAAAAGTGGATCACATTAGCAAAGTTTGCATGATGATGATGATGATGATGATGATGATGATGATGATGATGATGATGATTAATAAAGGTGGATCGCATTGGACCCGGCTCAGAACCCACGATATGGTTCTGGTTGTACGCCTATGGGTCAGTTCACCCTGTACGGTACCATCATTGTTGTCCTATGAATTTGATGATGGTTGTCTTCATGAAATTGATGGTGAATAATTATCAGGACCATTCCTTGGGTTAGTGGTCATGTTCAGCCTGGGTGAGCGTGCAACAGGGAAGTCACGGTAAGTCAATGGATGGGTTTTAAGAATATAGCCATGATGTGTGAATGAATCATAGCCACAATGTAGAAGGATTGGATACTATACCAATCAAATAATTAGTTGCCACGCAACTGTCCTGAAATATGTGCAGGTATGAAAGAGTTAGCGGTCCGTTGGTTGGGTTATGTTTGGTGATGTACCTTCCCAACATAACAGGCACGCGGCCAAACGTCCTGGTCAAGGAATTCATATAAAACGACAGTAATAACGATGTACGATTTTGTGGTGTGCTGTGTGCTTAAGAACTTTGTTAAGTGGCCGGCCTCAAGCTAAATGCAGCAAAACACCAGCTAGGCGCTTAGTGCAGCGCTAGCACCGCGCTAGCAAACTGATCTATATACTCGGAAAAGATTTCAATCATTGATCGATCCATCATCTACCTGTCAATTTTCCACAACAAAGTCGCGATTTCGCGCTAGTGTGGCGCTAGCAGGCACAGCGCTAGCAAAAGTTACATTTCTCGGTGTTCAGAAGACAACTCCCCAGATGACCATCCATGCTACAGCGTGTTGCATTTAGGAATTCAGTTTTTAACAGCTTATCATCCAAAGACAGTAACACCTCATCCTCGATCAAAAAGAGTGCAACAGTTCCGCGGTAGAGTGTATTGCCAAGCCGCGGGCCCCCACGTAAATGAGTCTCGAACGCATAGTAAACCATTAATTACCCAATAATAAACCATTAGTTCAAACATACTGTGAACATGTTATTAACCATCATTATTAGTTCATTATGTTTTTTGACCGATAATTTTTCAGGGCTTGGATTCGATGATTGTCAGGCTCACAACTGTTGCAAGGTACGGACTTCACAGGTTGCTGTGACCACGTGGCCACCTGCCGAGGGAACTCGCGACTCGGGAAGCGCACGCGTTGCTCGCGGGGGCTGCTGTGCGAGGCCAGGCGACCACTGAAGTTGAAGATCTTTCTGTAGACTCAAGCGGCATCATTGACGTCATCAAAATGTGGGATATCAGCCCACACTTGGCTAGGTTGGTTTACTGCTATAAATGGTTAATAGAGGATGATTCAGGGGTTCCCCGATTTTGAGAAACACCCGCATTTTATTGGGCGGTAAATAAGAAGGACATCGGATGGGTGTAATAATTCCTGCCCACTATATTCATGATTATTCTTCACAGCCGGTTCGATTTAGGTTCGTGCGAGTGAGATGCTTGGTGCTTTGCCAATATCTATCTATTGCATTTAAGTGATTAGTTCATGAAGTGTCATATCAATATTTCTGTGATTACTTCTGTAATCGGCATTTCTACGAAGTGGATATCTTTGGATCGACGAAGTCAGCGATGGCTCATCGATTGATTTGATGCAATGAGTTGAAAGCAGGGATGATGAGGTGTAAAAGGTCAAGACATTACTATATCATGCGGCCATGAGTGATAAGCACCCAAGCCATTTGGCTATGAGTCATAAGCAACCAAGCCAACTGGTATGTCACATGAGGCATAATCAACTGAGCCAACTGGTATCTCACGGCTGGCTATGAGTCATCAGCGCACCCAGCCCGAAGCTATGCCGCCCGGTGAACATCCCCAGAGCTCAACTAGTTTGAATGAACAGCCGGTGTTGCATGCGATGTGATTGATATGGCTATGGGTCAATATAAACCAACCAATAATGGTGGATAATAACCAACAAACTATAAGGAAATCAATGGTTAATGGTGGGAAACCAGGGGTACGGGGTTTTGACCCACAGCCATTTAAAGTATTTGGGCCCCAAAATGGTTGGTTTAGTCTTATAAGTGGTTGGGAAGCTGGATGATTTCGTGGTACCCCGATTTTGAGAACCACTTGCATCTCCCAATCAAGATTGACAAATGGTATTTGACATTCCCTGATCCCACAAGAGCCCGTAGAAACAAAAATGAGGACCGTACTGGGGTGCAAACTTAAGAGGAAGATTTGTGGTGATTAGGGCAGCTATGAGCTAGACTCGCTTTCCCTTCTATGTTGAATCTTGTGCAAACCAGTTTGCTGCTTAGTGGTGGTACTTGTCACGGAGATATTCTGAGACGCAGGAGGGTGAGAACTTCAATGGTCCGGCCGCAATCTCAATCCCTAGAATTTGGCAGATCCAGTTTTTCCTGGGTCAAGTGCTCCGATTTTGTTTCCAGTGGCGCTCTCTCGACGAAATATCGAAAGGGGATGAAAGGGAATCATGTTGAAACAGCATGGGTTGATTCCTGTTGATTCTCATGTGTTCAATGGTTTTCTATCTGTTTTTTCTTGTTGTTGAAGTAAGAATCATTTTAATTCCAACGCATTTGTCGATCATCGTTTTCAGATGACTTCCTGTTTCTGGTGGAGATGTCCATGGTGAGACTGTCGTTGTATGGGCACCTTTGGCAGGTGCTGTTGTTGAACTCTTCAGCAGTGATGTGCAGCTGATGGCGTTTGAACACCTTCCTATCCTGTACTGGAAACCTACCAGCTAGGCAACCAGGAGACCTACAGGCCGTTTTCGGTGGGTTAAAGAATGTTAAAGATACCTTGCCGGGCTCGAAGATTCGTCCGCGCCACCATCACCACCACAGCAAGGAATACCGACAGCAAGTGATCGTGACTACCTGGGAGGTATCCATTAAGGGTGCTGCTCAATCGGTGAGGCAATTAACTCCACACGACTATCAAAGATGATGAGCTGATGATGAATTTTTCGTGATTGCTACTAATGCTACTAGCAACTTCATTCGTTTGGGGATACACCAGAGCCATTCGATGATCTGAACATTTGCTTGGCGTGTATATATTGCTTAATTATGATGTTCTAATTTTGATGTTACTAGTTTGTTATTTGATTTGCACTGGTCAATACTGCCAACCAGAATTGCCTTCCAACACGCCCACTTGCAATGGCACATCCATTCAGGGCATAATCCTACAGTAGATGGACAAATTAATCAAACCCTGGACCACTTGTCATGTCACTTCCCCCTCACCCCCATCATTTCAACGTTGGCTGGCGGGATGTGATTTTGGCTTTGGGGTTTGATTCATTTCGTCCACTCGCGCCAACCTCCGGAACACCAACTCCAACATTGAAATTGGGGGGCAGGGGCGTTCATCTTTGAAGGGGTTTGAATAATTCGTCCACCTACGGTACTGGTCTGCCATGGTCAAGAAGGATGGCCGCTACCTTTCTGCGACCAAACTTGTTTCTTTCTTTTTCCCGATTACCTTTCTCCTGCTCAAGTTTTGTCCATGCGTTTGTCCACTTACCTTTCTCCTGTGGAAGCTTATTCCTTGTCTTTTTCCAATTACCTTTCTCCTGCGGAAGCTCATTCCTTGTGTTTTTCCAATTACCTTTTTCTTGTCGACGCTTATTCCTTGTGTTTTTCCAATTACCTTTCTCCTGCTCAAGCCTATTCCTTGTCTTTTTCCAATTACCATTCTCCTGTCGACGCTTATTCCTTGTGTTTTTCCAATTACCTTTCCCCGTCCCAATTACCTTTCAATTCCCTTTCAATTCCCTTTCCAATTCCCTTTCCAATTCCCTTTCCAATTCCCTTTCCAGATCTCATGGTTTTTCATACGGATTCTTGAGATGCCCATTGTCAGCAAGAAAAAAAGAAAATGTATTTTTTGATTCGAAAAACATTAGCCATCTAAAGAATTCGTATGAAAACACATGAAGTTTGGAAAGGGAATTGGAAAGGTAATTGGAAAGGGAATTGAAAGGGAATTGAAAGGTAATTGGGACGGGGAAAGGTAATTGGAAAAACACAAGGAATAAGCGTCGACAGGAGAAAGGTAATTGGAAAAACACAAGGAATGAGCTTCCACAGGAGAAAGGTAATTGGAAAAAGACAAGGAATAAACTTCGACAGGAGAAAGGTAATGAGAAAAACACAAGGAATAAGCTTCGACAGGAGAAAGGTAAGTGGACAAATGCATGGACAAAACTTGAGCAAGAGAAAGGTAATCGGGAAAAAGAAAGAAACAAGTTTGGTCGGAGAAAGGTAGCGGCCATCCTTCTTGACCATGGCAGACCAGTACTGTCTGGAGCGTATTTCTCTATAAAGCTTGTTCTTCCTTTTTCTGCTTGCTTAGATTTGGTCCTTTGTGTTCTCGCTTCGTTGTTTCTTTCACCGCCCTGGCGGTGAAAGAAAAAACGAAACGAGAACACAAGAGACACATGTAAGGAAGCAAACAACGGAAGAAAAAACTCTAGAGAAATAAGCTTCAGACAGTAGATGGACAAATTAATCAAACCCTGGACCACTTGTCATGTCACTTCCCCCTCACCCCCATCATTTCAACGTTGGCTGGCGGGATGTGATTTTGGCTTTGGGGTTTGATTCATTTCGTCCACTCGCGCCAACCTCCGGAACACCAACTCCAACATTGAAATTGGGGGGCAGGGGCGTTGATCTTTGAAGGGGTTTGAATAATTCGTCCACCTACGGTATCACTACTACGCCCCTTTCCCCCAAAAAAACAGATAGACCATTCATACTGATAAATCATCCATTTTTGGGGTTCTCTATTTTGTTCAGCCATCATTTGGCAATACTTTGACTCTTGGCACCAATGCCCAGATGATCACCGTGACTGGTCACTGGCCTTGCCCACACCATGGGCTTCCCTTGGCACCCTGGTGCTTTGTCCTTGAATTAAATTGCTGGTTCATCACGGCAGGATGGACTGAGGTTTGGTTTGATCATGTGTTTGATAGCTAAGCATGATCTTTTATTGGGATAATAGTGGGCAATGATAGGGGATTGTAGTTAAATAGTGGTTTATAATAGGGGATCATAGTTACCCAGTTCAACTTCTCATGGTCATTGGCTTGGGACAACAGCGCGGCTGAATCATGCTAAGCATCTATCAAGCGCAAGACTATGAAACAACTGGACAATAGCGGATAACTGGTTGGTGGTTTTGAACAGTTGTTATTTTCCCCAATATTTGGAGTGGTTGGTTGCTTAAGTCATATCTTTGAGAGGGGTTGAAACCATGTGGCAACAAAACAACTGGACAAGAACGGAGAATTCTTGTCCTTGGCGCTTTCGTTTCACCGCTTCTAAAAGGGAAGCCGGTCTCCAAGACCAGTGGACCAATAGCACGGAGCCAAAACAGAATGTCGCGTGGTCAATCAGCGTACTGACATGAGATAACTATGATGATGCTGATTGGTGAATATCATGCTTAATGATTGTTGATAGTAATGATTCATATTTGTTTTTAATGGTACAGAATGGTTGAGAATGATGCTGAGTATGATTAGTGGTCTTTAATGGTTGATGATGTTGGATGATGGTATGATGGTACAATGATTTACAATGTCTGAAATGTTTGATACTGACCCTAGTTGAGAGTGATTGGTGGTCAGTCAATGGATGAAAAGAAGCAACGGTAGGTGATTGCTACAAAATACACCAAAAACATTTAGATACACATATATAGGGCTACACCAACAAAATGGTTGATGTACAATTGTAAATGACTAACAATTGGATGATTTGGGGGGGCCCTATTTTGAGAAACCCCCATATAGTGGGAAATCCATATCAAAATGAATCGAAGATTGACCATATAGTCTTTCAGATTAATGTAGAGGTAGATCCATATGGATAAACCCACCATGCTTGAGGTCGACCATTTGTTGCCACTTAAGGTATGTGAAGGTGTGAAACTATCAATTCTGTAAACCAGTGGTTTGTACAGCACACGTTGATACATCTTCCACCTGTGCTGCAGGTCGGCTCATGCGCTGCCACCGTTGAAGGAACAAAAACAACCTCGCAAAGAGCAGCTGCTGCTGTCTCCCTTACTGCCTGTTGGTTGGGAGGGAGCCGTTCGGAGCCACGGGTATCCATGTAGCCTTTTAAAGGGCCTTTGAAGGGGGAGAGATTTGGAGCTACTAGGAGGGTTCTAACCAAATGCTAGCTTGACCGACAATGATCATGATTAATATGGAAACCATCACCAGCTGTACAGGTACACCATCGACAAAGTCATGCGTTGAATGTTTTGAACCATGCCCAGTTGTCCCACAGCGTTAACCATCCTATTCCCTATCATGGTTCATTAATACCCCCTATCATGGGTATCGATTTGGCTATAATGATGGTGAATGATCAGGAGCAGAAAGCAACAATGGAAGGGAATGTGATGGTTGTACAATGAAACACAACAGTAATTATGGTTATAACTTGGTTACTGATCGTGGATAAGGGCAGCTTAATGCTTTTATTTGGTATAAATCAATGGTCACTGGCTAGTATGATAACAATGATCAAGGTAGCACGTTTCGTACTATTCAGTACTTTACCCTCGGGCTAATGATCAGGAATCATCAATGATTGAAACCATGCTTGTGATAGGTGTTTTTACAGTCAACCAAGAAGAACCAATTGGTATAATCATATTGAATAGCGACATTAATTGCACCAACTGCAAATGGTTTGGGTGATGAAGATTAACCATCGGTAATACATTCTGATTACTTGTTCACGATACAATGCAAGGGTATTGATGATGAGTAAACCATTGAAACTGTTCCCCGGCTAAGCGGTTTGCGAACCAACAAGGGATCATGGAATTAAGAGTACCGTTGAGGGTACCGTTGATGATGGATGATGATGGATGATGAGAAGCTCAAACGTGGTCAATTTTGTTTGTGGTTTCAAACATTTTCTATTTTCCCCAGTCAACCCAGGTATTGATTCACCATCGTTTTTCATGAAGCACAACCATGAAGTAAGCATCAGGAAGCATCAGAATTCACCACCAACAAGCGCGTGGATTCACCATGAGCTGAGCTCGCAGGGACCATTTGTCCAGCTGATTCACCACGAATTCACCCATTCGATATTTGGCTATTCGTATGATAATTGCTACATGGCTATGGGTCAATATTAACCAACCAACTAATGGAGGATTTACCAACAATAATAAGGGAAAACAAAGGTTAATGGTGGGGGAACCAGGGGTACAGGGTTTTGACCCACAGCCACATCAGTTAATTGGTTACAATGGTTCAGTTCTAGTAATTAGTAACAATTAGTAATTCACCCATTAGCTTAATCATAATTACCATTGATATTTTAACCAGTAACATAAATTGAGCCTACTGAGTGACAATTGATAGCAATGAATTGGTGGTAACCACTTATTGATACATTACATTATTACTATTGATATTTTAACCTGCCTACTGTTGATGTTTAGCCAGCTTCTTCACCATCTAGCAATCATTCACCAGCTTGAATAAACCATCATTAGGCACCATTCACTATTTAACCACTGTTTCACCAACTTATTCACCACAAACCACTCAACCACTACCAACTTATCCACCACTTACCATCATTAACTTCAGCTCATACCACCAATGGCCGCGGAACCACCACCACCTGCCCCTCGCAGGCACGGCCGTCCAGTGCTGCACGGCACGTGCGTTCCAAACCGCGTCCAGCCATCGTGTCGCCGGGCACCATTAAGACGGCGACAGCGAAGCAGTGGTGGTTCATTGGTGGTAGAATTGGTTAAATGAACATGCTAACAGATGGAATGGAAATCCAGTGATTCTGGTTGGTGGTTTGCTGAACATGTTTTGTTTTCCTTACAAGGTGGGCCCCCTAAATTAGCTAACTTGGGTTATAACTAGGATAACTACCAGTTATGGTAGATATAACTATAGTTAAATGGCTTATTAATCAACTTATAACTAGGGGGGCCCACCTTGTAGTAATTATCAACAATTGGTTGCTTGGCGAATATCTTCCATAAGGATTGGGATTGAAAGCACCAACCACCTGGTCAATGTGGGTTAAATGGATAGTGAATGAGGGTTAAATGGATGGTTAATGAGGGTCAATGCTAATGCCAATGGATAATTATAACAATGAATTGGTTGGTTCAATGCTTGGCAAGGTTGAATGAGAAGGTTAAGATGCTGGTGAAATGGTGCTTGATAAACTGGTGAAGGAGGGTTAATGGATTTTGATGAGCCGGTTCATGATGCTGAATAAGCTATTTACAACAAATAGTGCTTAATAAGCTGGTTTAAATGTCACCAGTAAGTTGGTTCATTAGCGCTGGTGAAACAGCTGTGGAACATGTTGGCTCATGATGGTTCCTGATGGAGCCGGCAACGCTGGTTGGCTACGCTGGTCCACAAGCTGGGCCGGCGCTGGTAATGATGGGGGAAGCAGGCGGGCTTAGGGTGTTGACCCATAGACAAGTATGCTGCTTGATGATGGTCAACCGATGCTAAGATGACGGTTTATGTCCAAGAATTGTTTCTTCATGCTGAAGACTGGTTAGTTAGTCAACCATTGTCAACCATCATTCATGGCACAAAATGATGCCTCTCGTTACAAGTGGATGATAAGCCAATACACGATGACTATAGACTATAGCTACCAGAACTGGTAGTTACCCCAATCTTGACCTCAGTCTACTCACAGGGGTATGTCACTTTGTAGATGCTGGTCAACCAGAGTTAGTTTATGGTCAGCCATGATGGATTGCTGTTTCAGGATGGCTTCGAACCCACGCTTGTCGGAGGTGGTAACCAGCAAGCCTCACCAATTCGCAGACCCGTTTAGCTTAGGCAGCATTCGCTCAGGGGGTGACCCTCATTGTAGAAAGATGTAATAAGCACCTTTGTTTCACATGTCTATTGAGATTGTTTACCCGCCATGATGGCAACAATGTAAAGCGTACTTTCACTCACTTGATTATTCATCACGATTGTTCGTCACAAATAGCGGTTCTTATTTTCTCCTTCTTTTACCAATTTGTTTGCATCACCACCAAGCGCTATGATGAAAAATCAATTGATAACTGGACTCAGTATGATTACTTGATCATACTTGATCAAGCTGATGGCAGCTAGAAGTAAGATGTCAACATCATTGATACCCTGTGGTAGACTAACATAGCCATGGATAATCCACCAATTTGCAGATTGCTTACCTATTGGGAATCGTGATTTCCATTGCTATATTAGATTACCGGAGTGAAGTGTAACTACTTCACCACCCAGATGTTGCTTCTGGGTTACATATGTCAGCTGTATGCCCAGCTGTGTGTGTGTGTGTTGTGAGTCAACTGACCGGGGTCAACATGTCGACAGCCGTGTTTGGGAGGTTCCTGTTGGTTCCTGCGAAGACGTGTTTTTTGGTCAGCATTACCGTGCACTACCTATATGGACTTGTATATACCTATATGATTCCTACCAGAGCCACCAAACGGCTTCCCATTGGTTTCTTAACATAAGTTGTTCAAATGGCTTCCCATTGGTAAGCCATTTCCCCACTTGCCGCCATTAGTTGATGAAAGGATGGTTCTTGTTCATGTATCATAGAATTCTTGAGGACGCCAAGCAGATTAACTCTATCCCTATCAAACCACTGCCAACCAGTGCAGCCCTCGTCACAGCAGCAGCCTTTCTGCCAAAGAAGTCGGAGCAGGCTCCAGAGGCCAGGAGGGGACGTCGTGGCTTGCCAGTTGAGCTGATGGATCTATAACCCAAAGGCTTTAACCATAGCACAAAGCAGCATAGTCACACCACATCATACATTTGCCAACATATCACATGACAAGGTTGCTAATCAGTTAACTGACGAAGCCATCTGCAACAAACAAAGGCAGAGTACCTTTGCAGGCACTGATACCCCAAGTTTTGCGGAGTACATCTCTGCGCTAGTCGCTTGATCTTTCCAACGTAGTCCTCATCATCGTAGGTTGAAATCAGTAGGGGGTTGCTGAACCGAGATTGGTCAATGACCAAATGGTCCAACCTCACACAAGCAGAAGATAAAACATGATAAAACATTCAAACAACGGAAAACCACAAGACTAAGATCTGATCAAATCCAGGTTCTAGCATGTTTGAGCCAGGAAGCTGATGGTGTTTTGGTCGCACCTTGTACAAGAATTTCTCCTCGTCTATAGCTTTGCGAGCCAAGCCTCAAAGTGTCAATGACAAGCTTTAGGGTAGCAAAAACAAAGTTCAACAAAGTCAAACGGTATAACAACATCCTTGATACTGTTGAATCATGTTCTGTCAGAGGACTGTTGTGAGCACTATGCAAGAGAAAGTTTGATCGCAGCAAGACCGATCGATTCTTTGCATCCAGAAGGGGACCACGGTTTCGCGCTCTGGACATGCACGACCGCATAGCCACTAGGTTCACAAATAATGATGCCCGCAACCTCAACTGCTGAAGCCAATGGAACAAAAACAGCAAACCCAGAACAAAACTCACAGTTCCACCTAACCCCCAACAATGAGGCCTAGAAACGAAGCTGCTTCATCGGTTGGGTTTGCCTCTGCCACTGCCAAAGTGACTCCTTTGAGCCACTTTGCCAAAACCGCGCCTTCCTGCAAGCATGCTTGGAAGTTGGGTTCTTACTTAATGACATTTTGTTTGGTGTGCACACTTGCTGTTTCCCACTGATTCCCACTCAAAAAAAACACACAGAACAAGAAACTAATTGGCCCAGGCACACTTCCATTGAAATGTTTTTGAACCAGAGTCGGATAGTTGTTCTTTCCAAAAGGGTACAACTGCTTCCTCAAAACAATAGTCAGCAAACCACACTCGCAATGATGAGAAACAAACTAGCAAAACGCGCTTGGGGAAACCCCCCAGCTTGAAGATCTCTGTCGAAATCTGGCCATGATCACAACGAAGTTGCAGCGAAATGCCACAGGTTTAAAAACGTGTTTGAAAACAAATGTCGCCAAGGTTCATTGATGGCATTTGCCCCTTGTTTCCTGAATCAACGATTGCAGCTGATCAAGATTGATCAAGTCCTAACTCTTTTCAAACAATGTCTCGTTGCTCCATATGTGAAAGCAAGATTCTCACACCATGTCTTTTGCACTCACGTGCAAAATCCACTCCAGCTAATCGTAGGCGTTCCTCCTGTGAATCAGCATTCCACACGGCAGAAGTTGCAGTGAGTTCTGCCAATGCCTGAGATCCGTTGGCACGCTGTCACAAACAAGTGTTACTGAAATAACTGCGATTCCCCTGCATTAGTTGTGGTAAACAAAAACAGATTGCATAGGCAAATTGCACTCCCTGCAACTTCAGGAGTTATGGCCAGGTCCACCAGATGTAGCCAGTCGGTTAGAATCATGGAAATGTCAAATCCTGGCAATCTCACCCAAACATTTGGCCGGCAACCATTGACAATGAAGTCTGTGGTTGACTTCAGTGATGCCCGATGGGGGGCATGCTCTCCAAAGGAAGTGTATATGTAGGAACCGGATGCTGAAGCATCACAGTAGAGGCAGCACTTGTCACTGACCCACGACGTCGTCAGTTTGAGAGTTCGTTGCAAAAATTTTTGGTCACCTTTCAATGCAAATAGCACACCCCTGTATGGCCCACAAACAGGTCCAGAAACTGAACGTTGCCAAGGCCTATCATAAGGATCCACGGTCATGAACTGACCATGTTGCAATTCCATCAGTGATTGTACCACCCAAGCATCCAATGTGTCGTATGATTCAGGAAGAGTTCGGCTAACATCCATCACATAGACAAGGTATCGTGCATCCCACGAGCTGCATCCACCAATCAATGGGCTGCTAATTGTCAACACCGTAAATGACCTCCGACGGTGGGAGTCAGCATCATCCCCATGGCAGATGATGGGGAAAACCTTGCTCAGATCACATTCCTTAGCAAGAACAATAGCGATATTTGGCAAATCACTTGCGACAAAAACTCCCGCATATGTTTTGCAAATGAGCATCTGGATCCGATAAAATGGGATGTCGCTGAAACCAAGGATTGGAGCGCTGTCCATTCCAAAAGTCCATGAGGGCCTGAGGTGAAAAAGTTCTGGAACACCCTGAGTCATGACAGTAGCTCTGGTCTAAGTCTAATTTCAAAAATGCAGCCCAAGTACCCCAGGAGGGCCAAGCCATCTTGCACGAAACAAATTCTCATCGTAGTTATACATCGAGTGGATCCTTATCAACATGCGATGCAACATGCATGAGTTTGCAAAGCTGTGACAAGCTTGGATATGTCATGCAATTGCATAGTACAGGTGGTTGGCTCTTACTCTGACCTTTACGTCACATCATCCTTGAGGGAACCCGAGGGCTTGTATTCGAGCATGTGATGTGTATCTTTGGTGTTGACCCAAGGCTATCTCAGTTCAAAATCACACGTCATATGAACATATCAAAATCAGGGCTGGAAAGGCTCAAAGATGCATACATAAATGCTCGGAGGAATGGAGATGACCAAAACACAAAAATAAAAGGGGCCAACACCATAGCGAAAAAGTATGAGAGAGAGAAAGAGTAAATGAGTGAGTGAGTGAGCGAGTGAATGAGTGGGAAGAGAAACTTGTAAAGAAAGATAGATAATTCAGAAATATGATGCAACAAAAAATCAAACCACCTGAGCCCATATAAACAACATGCTGCTGTCCAGAGACATTTCACTTGGCAAGAAGAGATGCCATCGCTCCAAATATGCAGGGACTTCTCGGCTTCGATCCATCAGTACAACTTGAATCCTTGGGATGGGTTGAAAGGATGGTTGTAGACCTTGCATGGATGAAGCAAACATGTCCTGCATATTATTCAAGATGCTCTTTGGGCTGGGGTAGCATTCGTCTCCAAGGCTGTCGGTTTAGCCACGACCAGAAGCGACGACCACTATGTTTGTGGTCTGTATCATTGAGATTCACCAGCTCTTTCAGATTCGCCCTTAGCAAAGTGTTCGAGCAAAATGAAACACATGGTTTGTTTGCAAAAAGACTGATGGAACCAATATGCATTCGTTGGTTTGATATCTTAAGTGGAGCTTCGGGAGGTGTCTTCCAGGAATCCTTCGGCGAAGAACACGCAGAAAATCAGTCAATGTTTCCACACTCACCTCAGAAGTGTATGGTGTAATATGGCTGGACCCAGCGCAACTGGGCAACATAAACGCACAAAACATGTTGCATTTTTTGCAGATAGGTTGCATACTTTCCTAATTCCAGAAATTCCTCAACGAGGTCCATCAAGCTTGGCTCGCACACCCCGACCCCATTGGACTCGTTCGATGTGTGAGTATGGTTTCTTTGTCATGGGAATATCATGTCTCACGTGTCAAGGATTTTGTTTATCCTGCATTACTTCGTGATCATAGTGTTCCCTCTCCTCACCACCTTACCCCTGAAGAGCCACACGACAAGCAAAGGAATTGCAAATCATTGTTTCAAGCTGTCATACTGAATGGCACATCCCATTTAGGTGGATATCAAATGCTGTCAGTTTGGAGCTACAACGAGATCTGTCGGAAAGTATCCCGGTATCCTCCGTAAAATAGGCTTGGAACCTTCTTACTACATACCGACCATTGAAAGTACGTAGCACTAGCTCATGACATGACACAAGTTGAACTCAACACATCATCATTCTTCAATGATTGGTTTGGGAATAGAGTCTTTGCCGCATACGTGTTCGCAGTTTTGCTCGTCCACAGGCACAGCCCCAGTTGTTGCCCATGTTCCAGTATGGCAACTGTTGTCACCAAAGCGCCAACCACGACAGGCCACAAAGAAAAGGGTGCTGCCACAATTCAGTGTGGACACCCAGGAACTGATGTTCACGGATATCACACTCCAGGATGTTTGAAACATTTTGCAGGGGGCTTGAAAACCAATGTACTGCCTGATAAAATTCTATATCCTGGAATGTGGGATCCATCCCCTGGCCAGGTGTTGGAACCATTAGTTGGATTTAGGACCATGTCACACAACAAAGCCTCCAGCGTAAAAGTAGACAACCGTTTGTTGTGGTGCAAGGCACATTTACCCTGCATGAGTCAAGATGGGTCAATGCTGATGTTTAAAGCTATCAAGCTTAGCAGTTGGGATACCCTGTTGTGTGGAATGATCACTTTGACTGCGCTAATGTTTGGTGGGATGAGCCACTGGTCAATGCATCATGGACGCATACCAATCAGATGCGCTGATCCGAAAAGAACAACACATATTGTTACCAAGTCAGTTGTGTCAATCACATGGACTCATCCCCACTCTGGCCATCGTTAGAACCACCCTTTTTAGGTGGCCTTTGTCTCTTTGCTTGGCTCTTAGCCGCTGTTACACGGCGCTTTCCATCATTTACGTCTGCAAAAATCAAAGCCGCCTCAGACTTTTCGGTCTCCAACTTCTGCTGGAACTCCTGGGTATCCAGATCGGTCAGAGGGGTCTGAATCAACTCGCCAACTCGATCATAGGCAGCATTGGCGTCAGGAAGATGAGCACGCAGGGCACTTACCTTATTGCCGATAAAACCAATGTGTGAAAAGAACAACATGCAATGAACTCAAAAACGATAAGTGTTCATAGTCTTAGTGATTTTGACTTATGTAGATGAGACACCAGCTCAGAGCGATTTCTGATATCATAAGCGTCCAAATCTTCGATGCACTTGGAAATGTCTTTGCAGGCCTGCTTCCACCTCAGATCCAACATGTATTGTTGAATGATCTCAACCCCTTGGAAACCGTAGCTTAATCCGAACATGGTAAATAATTTTCATGTTATTGGTCAAAGAAACTTCTTGTGCATTTTTTTCATTTCACCAAGTGCTTCCTCTTCTGCTGTCTTTTCCCTCTTGGCCTTTTTTGCCTTGATCTGTCCGGTGGAAAGGTTCATAAACTCAGGTAGGTTTGATTGGAAGCCTTGCAGCTGCTTCGCAAGTAGCTGCTTTGCACCACCATCCCGAACACGCCCAGACAGGCTTACCTCAAATGATGCAAAACATGCAAGGTTATGCACTTCGTAACTCCCATTGTAATAAAATGATTTCAATGGTTCAATCAAGTCACTGATGATTCACCACGAGTGCCACTTGTATTGTCTTCGACTACTTCTTTGAGTACTTTATACATTCTTGCTTTCTTCACGTTGGGAGCCTGAAGCACGCCAAGGCCACGCAAGAAAACTGAAGCCTTGCAAAGTGCTAAGCACAGGCCGGGCCTGGGGGTGTGGTACCCCTGCTTGTCCTGAAGGCAAGCTGTGGGCAGAACTTACTGAACTAGCTAAGATCATTAGCAAAAACACCATTCATAGATTGGTGCCACAATTGACCAATAAGATTCCTCGTGTCAGTTCTTGAAGGAACGCTTGGGCTTCATCATCCGTACCATAGATTTTCTCCAATTGGAACATGGTGACCTCAACTGCTGTCGACCCAAGGGGCATGAGTCATGAGTATCGACATTGTGGTATGAGCAGTTCATAGCTTGATTTATGTCGTTTGCAATTTGTGTAAGGAGTAAGGCTTTGGCAGTGGTGTATCTATCAGTGCGAAGCGTTTCCACAAAGGATACAAATTTCTCTTCAACGTCGATCTCGCTGACGTCTTGGTTTTGGATCCAGCTCTTCAACATCTGGAACCTGAGTGTGTTTGGAGATGTATATCACAAACCATTACCTGATGCGAGTGAACAAAGCAACGTGTGTGCAAAGATTTGAATATATAACATATCAAGCAGCCGTTCTTTATCGGATGCTAGGGAAAATTTCGCTACCAATTCGGGCTTTGCTTCTTTGTAGATGGCTCTTCTCATTGCCGCATACTGTCTCTTCCTTTCCTTAGTTTCACTTTCTATCATGCAGCATGCATATAATGTAGGGCCAGTTAAACACCACTCAATTTGCATAATGTCTTTTGTTCATATGTGTGTGTGTATGTGTTTGAAAAACCATTCCATAATACAAGTGCATCTATGAATCTTCGTACGGCATCTCGCTTGGACGCTGCATAGCCGAGATCTTTTCCTTCTGTTCTGTGGACAGATTCTTTTGGCGTTCCGTTCTCTCTGTTCTCTCTGCGGTTGAGGGTGTAGGATGAGCACTGCTTGCCTAAGATGTGGACAAGCTGTGGACACTGGACACTGAATGACACTGACACGAACATCTTACAACATCATAAACGACTGCAATGAACATTGATTGTTTGATTCTGATGTTACTATTTGTGATTTCTTAGGCATGAGGCCTCCTCCTCGTCAAACAATTTTCGCGCCACTGATGGGGAGGAAGATCCGAACGCAGCGACCATGTCTAAGCTTGCCAAAGTGGAAGATTTTTCCAACAACATCTCCTGGGCCGATGAGACATGAAGGGATGTGATCTGTTAATGGAAGGAAATCAGGACCCCACATCCGTCATATGTTTTCCTTCTCATCACACAACATGTTTACAGCTGGGTATGATTTGTTTCAATGGGGTTCTTGGCCACGATATGTAAAATAGCGCATCGAAGAAGCAGTCCTGGCTTTTTGTCTTCAAAACTTCAGCTGCTTGCGTCACCTCTTGATTCGGCTTTGTCTTGGTTTTGTCTCCCTCTTGGGTCGGAACTGTTGCCTTCTTGTGGTGTGGACCTTCCTCGTCAGCTTCCACCATTCTTCTTTTGAATCGATCTTGCCTCAGTGGCCGAGCTTGTTCCAACAGGCACAGAGCTGTCGATGTTGCATCCTTCTCATCGACCTTCCCACTGGCACGTGCAGCTTCACCTCTCCTTTGCCTGTTTGCTTCCTTCTTGGCAGCCTCACCTTCCTCACCATCCTTCTTCCTTTCCTTCTCCTTATCCTTTTTGTCTCTCTTGTCCTTGGAAGTCGTTGCATCTTTTGATGTTGCTGTCGTAGATGCAGGTGTCACCGATGCCGATGGTTCTGCCTGGTTGCTATCTTTGACCTTGTCCTTCTTGATTTTCTTTTCCTTCTCAGCATCCTTCTTCATCTTCTCCTGGTCCTTCATTTCTGCCACATCACCCAAACCTGTGTCTGATGCAGCTTCACATTTCTTTAGCCGCTTTCGTTCCTTTGGCTTGCATTCATCCTCCTTGGCAGCCTCGCCTTCCTCACCATCCTTCTTCCTTTCCTTCTCCTTATCCTTTTTGTCTTTCTTGTCCTTGGAAGTCGTTGCATCTTTTGATGTTGCTGTCGTAGATGCAGGTGTCACCGATGCCGATGGTTCTGCCTGCTTGCTATCTTTGACCTCGTCCTTCTTCATCTTGACTTTTTTCTCAGCATCCTTCTTCATCTTCTCTGAATCCTTCACTCTTGTTGCATCATCCTTTGCTTTCTGTTCAGTGTGCTTCTCTTCAGCTCTCTTATCTTCCTTTCGTTTTACTTTCGCATCGTATCTCCAACCACTTTCCAAAGCCATGGTGTCCACTGAACTTGAACTGTCAACCTTTCCTAGATCCACATGAACCAGAGCCACCTCAACCTTGCCACTGGCACGTGTAGCTTCACCTCTCCTTTGCCTGTTTGCTTCCTTCTTGGCAGCCTCACCTTCCTCACCATCCTTCTTCTTCTCCTTCTCCTCATCGTTTTTGTATGTCTTGGCCTTGGAAGTCGTTGCATCTTTTGATGTTGCTGTCGTAGATGCAGGTGTCACCGATGCCGATGGTTCTGCCTGGTTGCTATCTTTGACCTTGTCCTTCTTCATCTTCTTTTCCTTCTCAGCATCCTTCCTCATCTTCTCCTGGTCCTTCATTTCTGCCACATCACCCAAACCTGTGTCTGGTGCAGCTTCACATTTCTTTGGCCGCTTTCGTTCCTTTGGCCTGCATTCATCCTCCTTGGCAGCCTCGCCTTCCTCACCATCCTTCTTCCTTTCCTTCTCCTTATCCTTTTTGTCTCTCTTGTCCTTGGAAGTCGTTGCATCTTTTGATGTTGCTGTCGTAGATGGAGGTGTCACCGACGCCGATGGTTCTGCCTGCTTGCTATCTTTGACCTTGTCCTTCTTCATCTTCTTTTCCTTCTCAGCATCCTTCCTCATCTTCTCCTGGTCCTTCATTTCTGCCACATCACCCAAACCTGTGTCTGATGCGCTTCACTTGTCTTTAGCCGCTTTCGTTCCTTCGGCTTGCATTCATCCTCCTTGGCAGCCTCGCCTTCCTCACCATCCTTCTTCCTTTCCTTCTCCTTATCCTTTTTGTCTTTCTTGTCCTTGGAAGTCGTTGCATCTTTTGATGTTGCTGTCGTAGATGCAGGTGTCACCGATGCCGATGGTTCTGCGTGCTTGCTATCTTTGACCTTGTCCTTCTTCATCTTCTTTTCCTTCTCAGCATCCTTCCTCATCTTCTCCTGGTCCTTCATTTCTGCCACATCACCCAAACCTGTGTCTGGTGTAGCTTCACATTTCTTTAGCCGCTTTCGTTCCTTTGGCCTGCATTCATCCTCCTTGGCAGCCTCGCCTTCCTCACCATCCTTCTTCCTTTCCTTCTCCTTATCCTTTTTGTCTCTCTTGTCCCTGGAAGTCGTTGCATCTTTTGATGTTGCTGTCGTAGATGGAGGTGTCACCGATGCCGATGGTTCTGCCTGGTTGCTATCTTTGACCTTGTCCTTCTTCATCTTCTTTTTCTTCTCAGCATCCTTCTTCATCTTCTCTTGCTCCTTCAGTCCTGCCACATCACCCAAACCTGTTCCTGATGCAGCTTCACCTTTTTGGGCTATATCTCCAGCCCCCTTGGCAGCATCACGTTCTTTCTTGTTGACTTTCTCTGTCTGGTCAGCATTCACCTTGGTCTTCTCGACAGCTTTTCCTGCATCTCCCTTAGCTTTTCTCTTCTCATCCTCGGCCACCTGTTTCATCAGCGCCTGCCTCCGCTTTTCAAAGGCCAAGCTCTCACGTGTTGGTATGCTGGTGGCTTTTGCATCCCTAAGTGCATCAGCTTCTTCGGGGGTCATGGCACCTACGGCTCAAGATAGAACCCCAAACGCGGCTGGGAGCCAGAATGCAGTGATTGATGTTTTTTTGTGAATTTCATCCATTGGGGTGCACAAACGACACGTTTTGACACGCACATGCTGGGGTGTGACCACCCCGACACGCATAAAACGGCCTACCATTGGTGATACGTTTAGCAAACGGCCTACCAATGAGAAGCCACAGTTGGTTCCGATGACACGCAAATGACACGCAATGACACGCACCAACGGCCCTCAATTGTATTTTTTTTGCCACCAAACCCCAGGTTCGTGACACAGCCTCGCAGCTAAAGTGCGCAACCCCAGATTTGGGATGGTCCTTGGTGGTAAGTCCTGGAAAAACAAATTTGATGTCCTCAAATATTTTCATAGGAAATGTAAAATAAATCTGATCATTGATCACACTAAAGCTATCACCAAACCATCCCACTATTGCTCAACAGCTTCCTTATCATTTTGGGCATCCCGCTTGTCCGCTTCAATGGCTTCAGACTCACAGTTGCAATCCCAGCAGATGCATCGTAGTGGCTTAGCATCTGTCCTGGGCAGGCACGGGTAGAGTTTGGCCAACCATTCAACTCATACTAGTTTGATAAGGGTCATGTCGGAAGTAAACATCTAAGCACGTGGTAACTGTAGGTTGTCACAGCTACCACTGATCCCTGAGGTTGCACCAAGCAGTGTTCAAAGGTTTATCAGCCCGAAGTATCATGATGGGATGGTATGAGCGTTCATTTGAAAATCATTTATGGTTTGATCGGATACCCAAGCTTATGGTTTGATCAGATACTCAAACGACATAACCAATTGTTGGGCAACAATCTATCACGCTACCCTTGATGTGGTGCAGCCTTCCCTAGCTACAAGTCAGGTAACTAGATCTAGAACCATTATGGTCGTCACGCTCGTATGATGGGAGAGAACGGTCCAGTTCCATGGGAATACCTTCGAATACTACACACGACTCATGTGAAAGAAGTGCAGCCAGCCACTATGTACCATGGCCCCATAACATTGCAAATTAGCCAACCGTAAAGTGGTCAATGACCAGCAACTCTGCCTAAGGCGAAAGTGGATTTAGGCTACAATGATTGTCAATATTGTTGATTGTATGCAAGTTTGCTTGATAAACACACCTTGGGCAATCATTGGAGGCGGATTATTCTCTGAATATAGTTTCCAGGGTATATTCACTTGTGGTTTATTTTGCTGATTGAGATCTTGTTGGATTCCCCAAAGGAAAAATGTGCCGGGCAACCACATTTGTAAATCTTGATGTCCTGAGTTACTCTGAAATTATCAGGTCGCAAGGAGGATAACGATGCAATTTCTGTTGTTAATAAGATGGTCAACAATTCCCTGAAGGTATGACCTGAAGGCCACAAGTGAATCATTGACTCGTTCACAAAACGTATAGCCAAGAATCTCCGGTAGCCACTGTTCAATCTGTGAGAGCCAACAACTCAGACATACTTGGTCATTGCGTGCACGCCAAAGAATGTGCACGATAGGAAGGTCTGCAACCCCAGGCATGAGCTGAGACTATTGTACTGTACTGTACTAGCAGGAGGTCCTAAAGGCAAACTGAGGGCCACAAACTAGCAGGGATAGAACGGTAATATTTCAATTGCATGTGGAAAAGCGTACCGCATCATTGGACTGCATGGCATGAACTTGCAATGCTCGGATTTGCTGAAGTTACATCACACATCGGTGTTACAAATCTCGATCGATATGGTTCCATCCGATGCACATTTTTTTCATCACAACTCTTTCTTTCAAAGCCGAAAGCAGAGAACACCGGACATGGGTATTTGTTTTAATCAAACTTTTCTTGAGAATTTCTTTGTTCAAGATTCCATAGCTTATAGGTCTGATGTAAAAAAATGAATTGTTTCAACAACATTGTTGTGATATACCCATTATCCGGACGTCAATTTTCTCCACCAGGTTTTCTTGGGACCTTTTCTCAAATCATTGAGAGACCCAAGGTGGTCGTGCCCACCCAGAGCACTGTACGTTAAATCTATATCCTGCCCCTCCGGTCTCGTCCCTCGTCCCTCGTTTCGGTACAAGGGCAGCCATAGCCAATCCGAATTGACGTGGATACGTGGCTGATCTTGCAAGTTCACGCTTGATCCCTGCCTTAGGTAGCAGGATAGTTGATGCCCACAAGGGGTCGCTGAGTTCACGATACACTAGCCGTGTGGATTAATTACATGTGACACCTGATTACACCGGATGACGCTTGTAAAGCAACTGTTGTCGTTTTACTGGACATGATCTTTCAAGCTTCATGGATGCTGTCCAGTTGCAACTCTCTTGCGACCAGCTTTGTCAATAGTCTTCCGAACCAGATCGACTTTGTTCCTGCATGCACGCATGGATGGGTAAATCAAGGTGACTAAGGGGTTGCGATAACAACATGACCTCATTATTGATCTTATCCAATGGATGGTATCGGAATCATCCTCAGTGATTTGACTTTGATGGTTGGGATCCACGTGTAGCTAACTTCAATGACTGCCAAACAGCCTACAATGGCAAACCCTTTCATCAGCCAAGGGCTGCTGTTTGACTTAGAGACGACACTGTACGTGCTACTGGCTGCTGATAGTTCTATCGACGATAGCTTGGATGTCATCAATCACATGGTAGAAAAGCACCGCTTCAGTGGCAAGACATGAACGACTTGTGTGGTAACTGCCACACAATCCAAGTGGCAAAACCATTCCACAGGAGTGAACCATCTTGGATTGCAACCCATTTTGTCGCTTCATTTCAGACCCGGTTCCCTTCAATAATCCTCGGACATCCGTGGCCTCTCCAGGGCTGCACGCAGCTGTTTGATGTCCAGTGGGCGATGAAGGCTGGAGATGCCAGGAAGTGTTGACCATATCCTGAGGTTGTCATCGTGAGAGGGGCCCACGATGCTCCACACACTCATGGAGTTCAACCAATTTCGTTAGACTCGAACAATAAGTGAAATTCATTTTGACTGAGCGGCGTCGTGAACTTGAGGGTCGGAGACCCATATGACCCCATTGGGAAGGTCACCTTCCTGCAGGCAAAACACCACAGGTTTGCAGTACTGCACAGTTCTTCTATGTTGAAATGATGCCACTTTGTGTTTCTGTTGGTGGCCCACGTTATGATGCAAGAGCCATGTCCTGGCACGAATGTAGAGCAGGAATTGCCTCACCGGATGCCAGTGGAACAGAACCTCAGGTGAAGACGTCCAAGTCGCATTGAACCACATTGCTGAATTACGTTTAATCATTCAGTCTGACTGCCGCCAGGTGGCTGAACTTATGGGTTGCTCGATGGCGATATGCACTCCACGTCGCCAGGCATAGAAAAGACTTGGATGCGAGCAGGACATGTTGAATTATTTATTTCAGTACGGCAAAGCAAGTGGCACTTGATACTACTATAGTTCCTCTTCAAACCACCAATGTTGCCAAGATTCATGTAAAGCATTCTCATCGCAAACACGTTTGCCAGTTGCACGCACTTTGTTGCATATCCTTCGGGACTCATCCATGAACGGCCAGTGGATGGAGATGACCTGAGAACGTTTGGTGTTCTTCATCGCTACCTTGTATGGGTGGTCCATCACTGTTGCTTGTTTGTTTGTTTGTTTGTTTGTTGGTTGGTTGGTTTGTTTGTTTGTTTGTTTGTTTGTTTGTTTGTTTGTTTGTTTGTTTGGTGTCTTTGTTTGTTTGTTTGTTTGTTTGTTTGTTTGTTTGGTGTCACGTTACTTGGATCCAGTGCATGCAAGAAGCAAGAAGACCCACGTGCTGCAGGGAGGGGCAAAAAAAAGTAGGCCTCCTTTTCGAGTGTTTCTCACCTGAAATATCGCAGCAGGAACACAGAAGGAACATTGTCCCAGGACACCCCAACATACAGTTTATGTCTAAATCAAGTCACCGCAGCCAGCACGGCGATGAAGCCAACTGTTCGAAGGAAGTTGTGGTTCCTTGAGTAGATTACCTAAGGTGGACATCGATACTTTTGTTTCAACAGCTGGTAAGGCAAGGCCATGCATATGTAAATAGCTTTCATTCAAGTTGCATCAAATGCTTTTCCTTGGAACCCACAAGACCACAAGGCACGACTGAGTTGACCTTCTCCACTGCATACTTCGACCTAGGGCGGAGCTGTTCGATTTGGTTGATTAATTCTTGTTCCAATGGCTTTGACTCTCATCATAGCAATGTGTTCTTCCTGAAGTTTGGGCAAAGTGGCGAAATCGTTGGCTTCATTCTGCGGTGGCAACGGAATTTGAGCTAGCCATAAGAGGATTGGCAGGAGGAGCCGGGGATTCATCACCTTGCTTTTGAAGGTGACTTCTAAAAATAATGTTGCTGTAGTTACTTGCCACAACGACCCTATGTTTGTGACATCAGGTGATGACAGGAGGCATGTGAGCCAAAATTTGTGGGGTACAGCAGTTCCACAGCCACATGATTCATCAATTTCATGAGAAATGAGAAGGACAAACTGCTATAGTTAACTTCTATCCATCCAAATCCAGCCAAATCCCCCACACGATCTCAACCTGCTCACGGTTGAGGTGACAGAGCAGCAGCACTTATCTCGTTTTGATGCGGCCCAGGCACAAAGCTTGGGGCAGATCCCCGCTGTTCCCTATAGGTAATGACTATCCAAGGGTCAGGAAAAAATGATACAATGCAAAATGTTTTGCATATAAACAAATGATCTGTTAGCCATTTCAAATTCCTTGGATCAACCAGCATCCGGCATCACTATTGGAAGCCGCTCTTCCAGAAAATATTTCCTCAAAGCCCTTTATCAACAAGTGCTTGTTTTTTTCAAGTTTTTGAAATGGTTATTCGAAATAGTTGTTTCAGTATGGTACAGTACTGAGAAATGATTGGTGGGATATCAACATACAAAAAGTCCTTGGGCCGAGAGAAAACAATGGAATACTACTTCTTGGCCTTTTTGGCTTTACGCTTAGGAGATGGTTTCGAAGCCGTTTTGGGCAAAGCTTTTGCTGTCCCTTGTGAAACTTGTTCTTGTTTTCCCTTGCCAAACCTCTTCTGGATCTCAGCCAACTTCAAGTGGGCTTCTTCGCTGAACCCTTTCTCAGACGCTTGGCCCCTTAGATGCAGGACTTACATATTAATGCTTAAAGCGGCACTGCACACAGTCGGATAAGGATGGCACCCACTGCACACAAGTTCACTCAGTAGATATGTACCCAGCACTTAGCAAAAACTTTTGAGGTACGACAGTAAATTTGGAAAGCCACAATGATCGAAATAATCATGCGATAATCATGGATGCAGCCAGTTCTTACCAAGGGACTTTGTCCACAGTTGTGTCCCATCAGGTGCAATCCATTTCTTGTATAGTTGACCCGCTGCTTTACCTTCAAGACGACGTCGTATTTCGCACGTCCACCCGTCCTGCGCATCATCGACCCGGCACAGAAGATCGTATTTCCTTAGTTACCCCACTGATTGTCACCATTGAGGATTGCAGTTTGTTTGCTAAGTCAGCGTAGTTTTGAATGATCAGTCTGAGAAACAAACTCAAAAATGCAAAATGATATATCGAGACAGGGTTCGCCTGGCTTACTCTGGATTTCTTTTTCTCCCGTCGTTGGTTGATAAGAGCCAATTGTTCAGCTGGAGTTGGTAGCTGCCCCCCAGCTTGATTTAAAGCTGCTTGCTGACATCGACTGATAGTCAGAGCATATGAATTTTTACTGAAGTCACTGAAGTCCTGAAACTTTTCTCGGTGTACCATCGACTTGCTGTGTTTTTGACTTCCTTCTTCGGCCTGAGCAATGATCAAAGGATTTGTTTTAGCAGCAAAAGCAAACACAAACGGAAAGTGAAAGTACAGTACATATGTTAAGGTGTTCTAAGATGTTTAATTCTGGATGCCGTGGCATTTGGCAGTTCAAGATGAAATCACTCGTTGCAGTGTTGACTTGACTCAGTTGAAGAGATAGGTGCATAGAAAGCCATGTCCATTCAGCCTGAAAGAACCTGACCCTCCAACATGCAGGCCTGCTCCTCCTTCCGAGTTTCTTTGGCAGAGGCGGCAGAGGGTGGAGTTGGCTCCACCATCGGTACACCTGAGAGTGGGTAAGCGAATGAACTGGGATGAATGAAAGTTATGATGACAGCGGCTAGGGGTTCCATTGATCAGCCCACGGTCAACCAAACCAAAGGATCAGCATACTTTTAAATTTTTAGTTCAAGTTGGTAAAAAGTGCAGAAAACTAGCTAAGGGAGAAACCTATATAACTGCAAGTTGTTGCACTCACAATCCATCCCCTCGCATGTAGCAGCATCAACGTTAGCCAAAGTACTGGAAGACTTCTTTCGGATCCGCTTTGCTGGCTGCAATGTTGTCTCGCTCTTCTCATCTTTAGCGTCGCATTCCTTCTTCCGCTTCTTTGACTGCAGGATGTCAGTGATGAACGACAGGAACTGTTTTTCTGGGTTAATCTTTCTGTCATCACCCTTGTCCACAGGAGCCACACCCGCAAACAAAGCTTCTTGGATTGTCAAGTCTGGAAACAATCCATGGCAGTAGTCCCAGTAGCATTTCATGTGGGCAGCGTCCATTTCTGCTAGCACGCTTGCTCTATCAGCATGTTGTTTTAACTCCCTGAATTCCCTCAACCTTGCCTCGTTGTTCATTTCCTTCTCGGCCTCCTCAGAGCTGGAGTCAGAAGTAGATGATGTTGAGGTTGAAGATGTTGACGACGAACTCTCAGACTCAGCCTCGCTCATGCCCTTCTCTTTACCTTCTTCGTTATCAGCCTCCTGTTTGTCGACCTCCTTCTCTTCACTCTTCTCCTCATCACTTGCTTCGTCCTTCTCATTTGTGTTTGTTTTGTCCTTTTGCTTCTCTTCATCTTCAAATGCATCTTTATCTTCACTTGCTTTGCCTCTCTTGCGTTCTTCTACGTTACTTGTGCCTTCCTCAGAGTCACTCGCTTTGTGCTCTTCATCCTCTTCTTCTCGGCTCTTCTCTTCATCATCCTCGCTTGCTTCTCCTGAATTATCTTGTTTATATTGAGTCTTGTCATCCTCATCATGATGGTCACGGTTGGTGACATTTGCTCCATTTTTTTCTTCTTCACACTTCTCTTCATCATCATCATCCTCATCATCGCTGTCTTCCTTCTCACTCTGTTCTTCTTCGGCCTTCTGGTCATCTTCTCTTGCTTTGTCATCTTGAGGGCTCGTTTGTTCAGACATCTCCTCGTCCTCGCTTGTCGCGTTCTTCGTTTGTGGGTTCTCCGTGTTCTTCTCATCATCCTCACTTTCTTCATCTTGCGTCTGTGAATCTTGACCCTTCTCCTCGCCCTCACTTTCTGTGTCTTTAATCTTTGGATCTTCACTCTTCACCTTCTCATCATCCTCGCTATCTGCATCTATCTCACCCTCACTTTCTGTGTCTTTAATCTTTGGATCTTCATTCTTCACCTTCTCACCCTCACTTTCTCCATCTATCTCATCCTCACTCTCTCGGTCCTTAATCTTTGGATCTTCATTCTTCACCTCCTCATCCTCACTTTCTGTGTTTTTCATCTGTGAATTCTCGTTATCGACCTCATCCTCAGTATCCTCACTTGAGCTGTCCTCATTCTGTTGAGGGTCTCTTCGAGTCGTGCTTTTCTTTTCATCCTCGCTTGTTTCAACCTTCTGGTTATCTTCAGTTGTGTCCTCATTCTCACTTTCTTTATCTTTCCCTTTCAGGTCTTCCGTGTCTTCCTCTGGCTGAGCCTCACCTACTTTCTCATCTTCAGCCTCGCTTTCTTCACTCGACATCTCCTCATCTCCCTTTCCGTCGTTCTCGTGATGATGGTCCCTTCCTTTGCTTTGTTGTTCTTCTTCCTTGCTCTTTGCCTCTTCATCCTCACTCACCTCAGCGTCATCTCTTTGGTTTGTCTCTTCCTCATCTGTCTTGTTTGTTTCCTCGTCATTGCTTGCTTCATCTGCTGCATGCTCCTGGGCCTCATCCTCTTGTTGGACCCATCCACCTACAAACGAGGTTTCGCCGTCATCATCTGATTGGGCGATGTTTGCCAACTCCTTCTGGGGCAGTCTTTCCTTTGGGCAGCTTTCATCTTCACTTGAGCTTGGTGTCGGTGGTGTCTTGTTCATCCACGTTTTCTCCTGGCAGAATGAAGGGGTGGCTGGCTCAGAATTAAGTTAAATAGAATTTAGTGTCGAGCCGACTGGGGAAAACGCATTCTTCCTTCACCCCCGTCACCAGGCTGTCCTTGCTTTTGTTTCCATTGTCCCTCTTCTCTTCATCTTCAGCTTCATTGGGTTCCTCCTGTGGCCAGCTAGCAAAGGGGAACACACATATCTATCTATACCTGGTAGCCTGGTACACCCTGCAGTTTAATTAGCATCATTATGCATGCGAGTCTCCATACATGAATGTCAACATGGGATGCTCCTCATCATCAGTACGGGCTTCAGATTCAGATGCTTCTTCGACACCAGGGGCAGGAATAGTCTTGGTCGTCTTAGAGCCAGGCAAAATGACACCACACTGCTTCCTTGGCACGGGTGTTGTAGCACTCCATCAAAGATGATGTTTTTCTTAACTTAACTACTGGTTGGTGCGTGCTGTCCCTCGACAATGGTTATGATCCAATGCCACGGGGCATGTCGTTCTCATCAAGCGGGGGTACCTCATCAAAGTCCATAGCCAACGTCTCCAGCTGGTCCATTGATGACCTGGGCGGCTAAGAGAATTGGCAAGTGGAACTTGATGTTTCCTGAAACAAAATTGGAACAGAAACACCCATTTAATCCCCAAAGGCCTCCACCAAAAAGAATGACCACTGTTATTACAAGATACCCTTTGGATTGGGAAGCTGATGGCGAGCTGTAGAAACTGCCCCGGCGTTGTGCCCTCGCATGCTTCAAGAGGATATCATGGCATTGGAACGCCTCGGATTGACTTCAAAAAAAACCATGAAGCACTCCATTCGCCATTAGCAATCAGGTTCATAAAACATAATGTCATGCTTTTGAGACACCAACAACTTGTTCAGGTAGGCTACCTGCTCACGTACCCAATTTTCCAGAGCATCACGAGAGAGAAGTCTTCCTTAGCATCTTTAGTTCCAGAAAGGCATCCAAGAAATAAATAGTTCTTGCAGGCGCTAAGTGCCAAAAGCCCTTTGGTGATCGTGTGGGAAAGTAAATCAAACTGAATTGCTAAGCAAGCTAGGTATCCTATTTTTTTCTTGGTTGCAATCTTTT
This sequence comes from Symbiodinium kawagutii, assembly GCA_009767595.1. Lineage (NCBI taxonomy): Eukaryota > Dinophyceae > Suessiales > Symbiodiniaceae > Symbiodinium > Symbiodinium kawagutii. The sequence continues at coordinate 199,684 of VSDK01012116.1, forward strand.
GGACTGCCAGCCGTACCTGACCTTCACGGGGCACCTTGGAAAGACCAGACTTCTGAAAGGCAGATCGTAGCCAATTATTACCCTTTGCACGGAGGTCGCCGCCCGCCACCAAGTCCTGCTCCCCCGACACATCAGGGACTTTCTCCAACATCAGGGATACAAGTTTCCTGAGGCCAATGAGATGGATGACCCAGGGATCGAATTAGTGAACCAAATTAGTCAAGGTTCCTTGTATCGGACTTCATTCGTTGAGGCGGCATGGCAAAGAGCGCACGCAATGCCAAAGGTTCCGAAATTGGTGATAGAACCAAAGTAAGGGATATGAACCCCCAGGATATAATGTGATATTGCTATGGATTGATATGGTATATGAATTGGTTTGATCTATGACATCATCCCACTGTGATATATCGTGTAGCACATCTCCACCCACAGCCTGGTGGCCACCTCCCCTGAGCCGCCGCAGGCTGCGTGTCTTGGGCATCTCTGGTCTGTGGCTCTTCAGTGGTCCTTCGGTGGTACTTCAGTAGTGGCTTTGGACCCATCATGATCCATCACCTTACATTCTAGATCTGAACATCTTAAGAAACAAACGGCCTTCCATTGGTGACCTATGCAAATGGCTTCCCATTGGTAGGTACTTTGGGGGTGCTGGTATATGTATATATATATATAGTAATTATATATTTACTTTTTTCGCATATATTATGTGTTTATATTGATATGTATATATGTAACTCATAAGTGTTCTGCACTACATGTACGTCAAATTTGCACACATATGGCACACATATGCAGATACACTATGTGTGGAAGAAGCGTCAATGCACATGTATGATTTCGATGTTCCATATCCACACCCCCAGCCAACTGAGCACTGAATGACGCTTGTGGCAGCGAATGATGCAGCTGAGGTTTGAATTGGATGAGGACTGCGGATGGTGGCCACCGCACTAGAAACCAGCATCAACCGTTGCAGCAATGGGAGCATTTCAGGGGTATGTTGTTCGCGTGTTCACCATGCAGCGGCGAATCTTGATGCGAACCCATGCTGGACTTGGCTACACTGGTAGCAAGATCGATAATCACTCTAAAGGATTGCGTCGATTGCGTGATCTTAAAAGAGCTGTATATTCACAAGGCTTTGAACAGTGGAGATTGACACCTTACGTGGTGCTATCACGCACTCAAATGGCTTTGATGACCGTCCCCAAGGTACGGCCTATATGGGCATGTGCTTTACACATGGCGATCTTTCAAGCCCAAATGTTTCTGCCATTCATGACACATCTCCGTGAGAATGAGAATCCGACATCATTCGGACAAGATCTTGAAGGACAATGGAATTCTGTGAGAGGAGCCATGTTCGACAATGAAGGTGGTCCTGGGTACATCACCCGTATTGACTACCCTCAATTTGACATTGGAGGCTACAAAGACTTCGTCGTCGATGATCTTGGACCCATCAGTGGCTACTTTGGTGGTGTTGAGGCTTTTGAGCAGCTCATAGTTTTCTTGGTACTGTTCTCTGCCTACGAGCGCACCATCCGAAGAACTGGACTTGCTGGTGCGGGTCTCATTTTCTCATTGAATATCTGGTCAGGCCTCTTTAAGAGGCTTGTAACCTCACGCTTCCTCTTCCGTGCCATTGGCGTGGAGGCTTCTGGTGATTTCAGCACGTACATCGTGGATTTTCGAACCCTACCGAGCCACTAGGGTTTGCGTTGGCTTCCCCGTTTCACCACCAACTAATTGTTATCATCCGAGGTATACCTTTTGGCAACCATAATTTTGATTGGTATATCAAGGATTGGCTGTTGACTGTTCCGAAGGTTCGAAAATCCATGCTTAACGCAAAGAATGGGTATATCAATGGGCCAGTAATGTTTGAATGTTGGGGAAATCTGCCATGCCTAATCGGCCCTAGTAAGGAAACAACAACTCCATTGTCTTACACAACCTGCGGGGGAAACCGATCTTCTGAAGAGTGGAACAGAGACAGTCTTCTGGACGGTTATAGAGAGAACCATTTTGCATCAGTGGACAAGCAGTTTGAGTGAATTAGCCAACTCTATGGATGGAAGATAACCACCGATTTCTCCAATAACTGAATAATAACTGATACTCATTGATTGTCCAATAGCAAGTCATCAAGTGAAAAAAGTAACTGCCAGTTAATCACTGGTTTTCCTCCAATCAGCCACTTGTCAAGTAACGAATGATCAAGCCATGACTCAGGTTCCTTCCATGGTCATAACACATTTGTTCCGATTTCTTCCGTAGCAACAATTGCAGCTGCATCGATTGATTACCAAAAGTCTGGGAGCTTGTGATAACCTATCTATATGCTTATGTATATGTATAGTTTTATAAATATTTTTGTAAATATATATAGATAGGTAGATACATAGTGTTCTTGTTTCAATACATATATGATATGTATGTTCATTCATTCATTCATTCATTCATTCATTCATTCATTCCTTCGTTCATTCATTCATTCGTTCGTTCGTTCATTCATTCATTCATTCATTCATTCATTCATTCATTCATTCATTCATTCATTCATTCATTTTTGTTTCAATCATTTTCTATTTTATTGTTCGTTTGTTTATCAATTTATTTATTTATGTTTGTATTGTTTTGTGCATTTACATCTTGATTTGCTTTTTGTTTTAGACAGAGAGAGATGTATTTATATGTTCAAGCTTAACTCTATACAGATTTACACGTGGTAAATTATCTGACTTATACACATATGTGTTACATGCTACACTTTGCGTTTTTTTTTTTTTTTTACGTCATACGATGTATCATTCATCATATGTTCAACTATGGATAGTACTTTGCTATAACTCTGTTACATGCACGAGTTTAAGGCACGTTAGATGAGGTAATGATGGTGTTTATTCATGTCATACATTGTACATACATTGATCGTGTTGACATTGCGATAGTCATGATGTGTTCTGAGCTTATCAAGATAGTAACCCGTCCACCCTTAACTACGTATCGATTGGCCACTATAAGTAGCCATCAATGGACCATTTACAAGTCATGGCTATTGACTCTGAATATTGCCCATGATAGTGACTTGTTTATACATTTGTTACCTCATGTATGTAGATGTATGTGTGAGGTTGCATTTTCATTTGAACATCTTGCTATTGATATGCTCACAATTGTTGTTTTATGCATCTATTCAAGCATGTAAATATATATATATATATGTATATATTATGTACTCTTCTGTAGTCATCAAGTGGCCCCTGAATCCTTCATGCAGGATCTGCGAAAGCCCAGGCCTGCATCCGGCAGGGTGAGGTGTTCATCTCTAGGGTCCAGCAGTTAACCCACCCATGGGGGATAAGCACCAACAATCATAGGGAAAACAGCCTGGTTAATGATGGGCAAACCGGGGTACAGGGTGAACTGACCCACAGCCATGGGCCATATGTATACGCAAATGCGATATCAAATACACATGGTTGTGGGTCAAAACCCTGTACCCCTGGTTCCCCTATCATCAACCATTGTTTCCCTATAGTTTTGTTGGTTGTTATCAACCATTATTGGTTAGTAAATATGGACCCATAACCACATGTCTATCTAGATGAAGATGAGTCAGAACAAATTGGCATCCAAGGGTTAGTCAAACATATTCACTAAGTGTGCAATTATTGACCCACCGATCCACACATCTTGCATCCACCAAACGAAATTGTTCCTTCGTGGCACGACTCTGGACTTGTGATTTCGCATTGTAAGTGGGGCACCCATCCGTTATGGATGACCAAATCCGCTTTGTTTGGAATTGACACAGATTTTTTTTTCTTTGGCTCACGGCTTCTTTTTGCATTCAGAATACCTACAATTGATAGGCCTCGGAACTTGGCTCAAAAGCGACCATCCAAAGAAATCGGTTCATCCGAAAAGTTGGACGAACAGTTTGGTCATGGCTTCAGGGTGGGTCGACCCCTGACCCAAAGCGGGACTGGCTTTCCACCAGCTGACAACAGCCGCGTGTCAGTCCCCTGGCGGCACCTGTGATTCCTGGAATGCAGTGGGGAGACTCAGAAGAGCCACGGTGGCAGGCAACAGTATCCAACAGAGTTAGACAACCAGCGGTATCCATTGGTAATGGCCAATGACCCGGGGTTGATAATGGCATATAATGGGAAACCCTGGATTATTGATGATAGTTGATTAATGATCCATGTATCAACACTGGTTGGTGGTTTGATTGACATGTTTTATTTTCCCTAGTAATTAGTAACAAATGGTTGGTTGACTAATACATGTCATAGGGGTTGAAACCACCAACCAGCTATTGCTTCTCAGGAAGTAGTACTAGTGGCTTATGACTGCTCATGGCCAATCACTAGAGTGATCTATGGCAAAGACTATAGTGATCAATGGCAACTATAGTGATCTATGGCCTAAAACTGCTGGACCTCGCTTGTAACTCCTTAGGGCTTCAATCTGCTCATGGCAAGAATTATAGTTAGTGACCTATGCATCATCTCCCACAGCTGGTGTCTTGTCATTTGTGGTCCCTTCATGCAGCCATAGCTCCGTTGCGTTGCAAACGTCTCAGCGTTGTGGTGCTTGAAAGCCGCGCCGGCGCCGCCCTAGGTTGTTGAACTGGTAGATGCTGATGTGGATGGCTGGAAATCATGGGAAACCATCTATTTGGGGAAATCCTGGAAAATCACCTATTTCTATGGATTTTCCATTGGCAGAATAGTTCATCCGAGGCTATCAATTTCAAAGTTGGTGTTTGTGTTTCCTACCTTTCCAGTCACCTATGGGTAACCATTCCTGCGCTGGGGGTTCCCTACCCCTATAGCAGGTAAACTTACCTATTATAGGGGTAACTGGAAGGGTAGGGTTCGCCACCATGAGACAGGAACGACAGCTATCAAACCTGTAGATTTGTACTTTGTCCCCATCCGGTAAATGCACAAAACACCTTCTATCGAAACGTTCACCTACCCCTTTTTCGGCTGTTTGGTTTTGACCGAAGTTCCCAAATGCCCACTGTAATGATTGCATGGTTGATTATCATGTTGACCATTTCATGATCAGCCCACCCCAATGATGCGGGCGAATTCACTTGAAGCTGGCCAGAAGGGAGAGGAGGCTTGTGGGAAATGAACGGCAGCTCAGAATCATGGAGATTCTGGACCGGCCAGACGTGACGTTGAAGCAGCTGCTTGAAAGATGAAATTGCCACCCTCTTCGGATTCCTTGGACTGTCCTCTAACTTCGCGATTGCAGATAGGGACGCAATGACGGCCAGGGAAGGGCCACATGAGTTTTGCAGCGTGACCGACAAGCCTTGCGCCATACCAATTTTGCCAAAAGCCAGCAAAAGGACATTGATTCATTTGGTTGGTGGTTGACTGACATTTCTTATTTTCCTTACTATAGTTATTGACAAATGGTTGGTTGACTAATATTTTTCATTGGGATTATAAGCACCAACCAGTAATGCCTTCCCAAACTTGTGGGGACATCAGTGGCTTTCGATTGGCGTTTGGTGACCACAACTTCTTGCTTGGGCAAATTGTTCTGCAAGCCCGGTGGATTGTTCATATTTGTGATGATCAGCCAGTGCAAAACATGTCATGCTGCGATGTATGAACCTTTGTCAATCAAAAAAATGCCAACATTGTTAATAATCATTATCATTTATTAGTTCTTGTTCTCACACCATTGCCATCATCATAAACCATGTGACTACTAATCATCAGCTCTCAGTCGATCACAATCATCGATCATAACCTAGCAAAGGCTATCAAATTCGCATGACAAAAAAAATTCTGAGCCATCAATTCCAATCCTTATATCACCCATTGGAAGCGTGGCGTTGGCTCCATGCCCTTGGCCCACGGCATCACCACGGCGCTCAGGATCCGCGTGGTGAAGCGAGACCAAGCTCTGGGAGGGTGGCGCGCACCCCTGTGATGACGTGGGAAATCTGTGGGAAGTCAACATGTTTGGTTTAATGGTAACCCCACCAACTATTCATAGTGGTTGATATATGGCAACATGGTGACAATCACTATAAGGTTACAATAAGTTTAATGACTTAACTATTAACTGTTGAATGAGTTAACTATTGACTGTTGAATGAGTTAACTAGTGACTGTTGAATGAGTCAACCAACATGTTGATTAGTTTGGGAAGTTAACATGGTTTGAGTACACTTGACTGACTAGCAGTTAACAATCACTACATATCACTACATGAGCTACCTCCGACTTGGGAAGCCAAACATCACCATTTTTTTTAGGTAAAAACCAGCTATGAGTGGTTCCTTAACTGACCATTTTGGCGCTTGCTTCGTGTTTGAACCCCTGACAAGGTTGGCTGGCACGGGTCATGTTTGACAGCGGTTGAAGCGATCAACATTCAAGGGCTATGCAGTCATGATCAATGGTGTGGTTATCAAAGCTGAAGGACCATTGATGTTCAAAGGGGGACCAGCAGTGGACCCTAGAACAGTTAGGAGTCTAGGCTTCTAAGCCAGGGAAACACTGGGTTTTGCTCTATGTTCACCTGGAAGGCTGGCGAATCACCAGGAATTGTATCAGGAAACTCTCGCAAAATTCATGGATTTTGCAGGCCGGGTGGACATTTGCCCAGCCATCTATTGGAGGGGGATGATGCTTGATATATCACCAGCTTATCGCTGAACTTATCCACAGGCAAACCAAGAAACGTTAATTTTGTTTCTTTGTGATTGAACGCTTGGGGTTAGCAGCAGCCTTTCCCACAAAGAAGCATACAAGTTCACACAGTGGCTGTTTCAGCACTGGCGCAGAAAGGCATTGATTTGATCAACAATAGAGCACAAGAGCCAGGCTACCAACATATTTTAACTCGATAAGAAAATATCAGCGTTTGTTGTAACAAAAACTCACTCCTTCGAGGGCGAGTGGACGATTAGTTTCGAGGGCCGCTGACTAATCGCACAATCGGGATATGCTGTATTTATCATGGATTTATTGATTCATTCGTATATAGATAGGGAGTACCACTCTGTATCAGTCCCCAAAAGAACGCCTAGTGAATGACACTGATGAGTCTCCGCGAGCGCTTCATCCCCATGCATTATACCCCCTTGATTGGCGCTTCATAGTGCTAATCCGCATGAGTCCAGGCTACCTGATCTATCTCAAGATATCTCCACAAGTGTCGCTATTCTTTGCAAAAACTGGTGAACTCAGTGAACTCCTAGAGCAACCAGCCATGATTAGTTAATAAATGGTTCGTTGGATGGGACTGGCAACGCGCAGCTACCAACCATCACCCCCTTCGCACACCCCGGTGTGCGGGGAGGCGTCCCAAGTCAGACAGACAAGCACGGCAGGCGCCCGAGGCGTGCTATGACCTAGAACTTCACCGGTGGATCGTTGTGAAGTTTAAGAAATGGCCTGGATAAAGATGGTTGACTTGATGATGGTTTATGATGGTTTTAGATATGTAAAAAAAGGAACTGTTTTTTTAGATATGTAAAAAACATGGTTGAAGAATAGATGATGATTGAGTTAATGATTAATAGGTTACGGATAAACCGTTGGATTTATTTATGATTGTTTAATGGTGTCCGTAACAAGTGAATAGCGTAGTTGATGATGTCCAGGATAGATATGCTTGATTAATGATGGTTTGTATCGATCATGGGTGTTAAACGTGTTTATTTTGCATCTCAGACGCTTTGGCTGATAAAAGCATTTCTATGATCAAAGTCTGTGCAGGTACAAGCAGCTGAAATGCCCCCTTGTGTGTGTTCTTGCTCAAAATCCATTGACATTGATCATATCATATAGTTTCATTTAGTTCAGGTTGCAAGTTCATTCGCAAGACACGGCTTCAATCCCATCCTCGTTGTTCATTGCAATGCAACAAGATATTTGATTAGATATATTCCAATTTAGTAGACAAACAAGACTGGACCATCAGTAGCTGTCATGGACAATGTTGATTTATTTCACTCACCTTCGACCAAAAAACACGTCTCAATAAGACACATTGACATCATACACTGGTTCGTAATTTGGTTTGTTCTTTTACCCAGTATTCAAAAATGGTTGGCTGGTTGACCAGCATCTTTTTCAAAGGAGTTGGAACCACAAGCCAGTCAAATACCAACGGCCATTTTGAGCCAAAAGCTAAAACACGGGGGTTATAACCACAAAGCACCAGTACACCAACCGCCATTTGACTTTGGGTGATAACCCTGTGTTTGGTATCGTGGTGAAAACCACATGTTCTAACCACTATGACTATAACGGCTATCTTGGGGTTCTAAGCCAAAATGTTTGTGCTAGTGACTTGGTATTTTAGCCCATTTATTGTGTTATTCTAAGCCAATGCCAAAATGTTGCGCTAATGACTTGCTATTTCATGCTACCCAGCCGTGCCAACCGGGCTACACCAGCTGCTCGGATTTGTAGGCTCCCAGCCTGGAGAAGCCAAGCCCGGAAGTGCAGTACTTGAGTCAGGCATCAAGCTCCGAAATTTGTTGCACTTGGCCCAAGGTTATTGATTATGGTTGATTGGATGGAAATGATGGTTGATTATGGTTGATTGGATGAAAATGATGGTTGATTATGGTTGATTGGATGAAAATGATGGTTGATTATGGTTGATTGGATGAAAATGATGGTTGATTATGGTTGATTGGATGAAAATGATGGTTGATTATGGTTGATTGGATGAAAATGATGGTTGATTATGGTTGATTGGATGGAAATGATGGTTGGTTATGGTTGGTTGGGGTGGAATGGTGGTTGATTATGGTTGATTGGATGGAAATGATGGTTGATTATGGTTGATTATGGTTGATTGGATGGAAATGCTGGTTGATTATGATTGATTGGGTGAAAAATGATGGTTGATTATGGTTGATTGGATGGAAATGATGGTTGATTATGTTTGTTAGGATGGAGATGATGCTTGACCACATCATAATTAACCATTTTTGGATGGAAAACAACATACACGGTTGATCATGATGGTTGATGGTGGTTGGTGATGTGTAATGATGCTGAAATGATGGTGAGATAATGGTCAGTAGTGGTCAATGGTGATTAATAATCGTTGATAGTGGTTAATAGTGGTTGATAGTGGTTGACAGTGGCTGATAGCTATTAATACTGGTTTATACTTAATAGTGGCTGATCATCTCTAATATATAATAACGGTATTTTTTCGTGGTTGATATGAACATGTGATAGCATTTGATATGAATTAATGATAAGTATGTTGAATAGTGCTTGATTATTGCTGTAAGTCAGATTCTGGTCAAATGTTTGTGACTCATAGTGATTGATGATCAATTGTCATGGTTGACAGGGGCAAGTGGTTGAACCACCCGCTTGTTTTAGATGTACTCTATCCACTAACCCGAAAGGGGCCAGCGGGTTGGTTTGATGCTCAACCTGGGGTAGATACAATGAAATGGAACCATCCCAAAGAGGTAAATGATCTAAATATTGAGCATGGGGAGAAATTCGATCAGGGTGGCCATACATATTTGCCATTTGTCATCAACAGGAACTACCACCGGCCACAAGACCCCAGTATGTTCAAAGATGTGAACACTGACATAGATTTTGTATACATTTGCTGACAATTGATGAATGGTGCCATCAGGAGAACTCCATCAGCCAACCATGAACTCCCACTGGTAGCAGTAGAATCTCAAGTCTCAACCAATAGGAGTTAGTAAGTTCCAGGATGTGTTTGTACCTCCATACTCCATCAAGTTCTGGTCAGATGTTTTGTGGATTTCATTTAGCTATGGTCTCAACCAATAGCTACATGTTGTATAACTCCATCACACGCCACCAAATTATGCTTAGATGTTTTATGGATTTAATACACTCCGTCTATGGTCGAATGGTTACTTCTATATTTTCAGCGGTGATCACTAGGATATAACCAGGGTCATTTGTAAGGCAGGTTGCAACTCCTAGAACCATGGTTAGTAATTACTTTCGAAGTGGGGATGCACATCCAAGTAGGCTGGTTGGTTTGATGGTTAGTGAAGTTTAATGATGGCTAATGATGCTCAAATCGTGGTTAAACTAGTGGTTTAATGATGGTGAATTGGTTGACAAATGCTCAACATCACCATCATTGGTGGTTCAACTCATGGTTGATTGATGATTAAGTGATGGCTGGTGACGTTTAATGATGGTTGATTATGCCAGTCGTTTAATCATTTTCATTAACCATCATTAACGATGATAGTACATGATTGTTGGTAGTGTGTACTGATGTTTATTTATGTTGTTTATCAGATACCATCATGTAATCATCATAAACCACATCACCAAGCATCATGTCATCATTTCACTCCTTGCACTAGTTTAACCACCAATGATGATGATGTGAAGCATTTGGCTGTGGGTCAAAACCCTGTACCCCTGGTTCCCCCATCATTAACCATTGTTTTCCCTACTTTTGTTGGTTAGTATCCCCCATGAAATTGGTTGATTCATATTGACCCACAACCATTTGTCAAGCCATGATGGCTCAGTGCTTCGTTCATCTTCATCTCAGCCCAGTTGCTACCAGGCTATGCGAGGCTCCTGCACAGGTGGGGTCCAAGCGTCGGGAAAGCTCAGTGCAGGTCATCCACGTGTCGTTGTGCCATGTCGTTGTGCCATCACAAACGGCGGTGGGTATCTCAAGCCACAGGGGACCCCCCAAAGTGGTTGGTTTACTACTGACTCATGGCTTGAATGATTTGGGCTACCCCTATTTTAAGAAACCACCATATGGTGGTTTCTCAAAATAGGGAGCCCCAAAAATGGTTGGTTTATTGCTATAAATGGTTAAACAAGGATGATTTGGGGGTACCCCTATGACTTGAGAAACCACCATATGATTGTTTCAAGACTATTCAGATTGTTTGAAGACGATTGAGTTTTTTTAAATAACATCCAGGATTCTGAATCCGATGCATCGCCGTGGGAGTTCAGAGCGATGCCTTTTGGGGGGGCTGGGGCACCGGTCCATGTGTTCACTAGGAATGAAGCTTAACAAGCCGTGAGCCATGGCCTAGGGGGCCACAAGGCATCAATGGGGTGGGTCGTTCAATCACCATTGTTTTCGAACACTCCGGTGATCCAACACTTCGTTGGCTGGAAAGTCATCAATCCTTTCTTGCCTTCGAAACTCTAGGAGACCATCAACAAGTGGTGGATTCTCCAGCCAAATTTTCCAGCCAGCTATGTTCACCAGAGGTCACCCATCATACCCCGAGTCGTCCGTCGGGAGTGCAGCCCAGGCTCAAGCAGCTCTCGCCTGTTGACCAGCACGGGGGCGCAGCCGCTGGAACCATGCGCCGCCGTGGGTAACGATTGGCTGATGAACCATGGATAGCGACAGCGCCCAAGGTAGCTTACCAGTTGTCAGTTGATAGTTAATTAGTTGGATGAATCATCAGCTATGTTGGATGTTTTCAATGTTGGATTAAGCATTCAGGTTGGATAAACTATCCCAGTTGGTAGTTAAATAAGCATCAATGTTGGATGAATCATCAACTATGACTATCGGCTTGATGTGCTTGCTGAGTTGCCAGGTGACAGGGTGTCCCCTAAAATTGCTACCCAGGGAGACACAGGCAAATCCACAGGCCAGTTTCGGAGGTGAACTGTGGGCTATAGGAACCCCACGCCCACAACCAGCTTTTGAAAGCATCAGTTTGGAAGCTGATTTTGTGGACGCCATCGTTCGTTGACTGATTGGTTGACCGTCAACAAGGGTTCGCGCTGGTTGATGACCACCACATCTCCATCATTCGTTGGGATGGTGTACAGCAACGCCAGACGCCAGATTGCACTACAGGCTAAAGTGGAAATAGTGATTTGTTGATGGAGATTTTGAATGGTCAATGCTTATTAGTTCACAATCACTACTTACGATAGATAAAACTGACAATCACTCTAACAGTGCTTATTCATAGTGTTTATCAATGAATAACGAACTGCATGGTTGGTGTCTTGCTTCCCTA
>VSDK01012116.1:211771-223487 GCA_009767595.1 Symbiodinium kawagutii
CCCTACACAAAATTGGGTGAAACATGACGAAGCCGATCCATGTCGAAGTGACCTTGGGACCCGATGCAATTTGTGGAACTTCCAACCACTGCTACAAATGAAAGGTCAGGATCTTTCTTTGGCTGGTAGGTTTAAACCTTTTCGTTCTCAGATGGGTGGTTGATTGTCAAACATATTTCTTTGGGGGATTGTTTGCGGCTTATAACCATCACCAACCAGTCATCCATTTCTCAGGTTCTGTCTTCAAATCTGCCCACCTCGCACAGCACAATGTTTGACCTCTTGGATCAATCCGACGAACTGTGCCAAGGTGCTAGTTGCAGTGAATCATGGTGGAGATGTCCATAAATCCACCCGAGATGTGATTTTTTGTTGGTGAATCCCCGGAAACATGTCCGGGCAGGGATACCCCATATATATCACAAATTCAGGGACAAGCCAATAATATAATGAATTGAGTATTGCCTGCGCGCTTTCAGGATTTGCCGGTGCTTTGGTTTTGGTTCAAGGCCGCTATTGGAAGACTGGATAGTGCACAGGATTGGTTCCTCCAATCGACGACATTAACATGATAGCATTTATGTAGAAATGGTAGCACCATGTACCACTAGTTTTCAGAGGGAATGTGTCAGTTTCTACAGGCAGCAATATCATTTCAACTGCTTCTGTCTTTGCCATCACAGCAGTTTTCACAAGTCTGTGAATCAAGGGGCGTGGCCCCATGTATGTCGCCAGTCCAATCCAGTGATTTCTAGATTTCTTTCAGCCTGCGCCGCCCTTTGATCTGATGGCTGGCGGAAGTGCATTGAAGACCAAAGTCTTTTTTCGCTGGCACGGCACCAACGCAACTTGGTGATCTTGCGGCGGGAATGGGGAGGAGCCGAGTGCAAGACCAGGTATGACAATCGCCTGATGATTGAAACAAACTCGATCATCGTTTGCTGGTTGGTTATCCATTGCCCACACATTCCTGATGACCGCAGAATGCTTTAGATCCATCCATTGTTTGCAAACACCAGGAACTATGGACGAATCAAACATAGGTTGCTGATAATATCATTCTATTATAATCGTTTAAATCTTTTTGAAATGGATCCATGATGCTATAACCATGGTTCCTGATCCATCATGCCACATGTTGCCATTACGTTCCGACATTTATCCATGATCTAACACTTTATCCATGCATCCAGCTTGCCATGCTGATGCGTTCCCCATGCCAATTCATCATTGGTTTGTCCAAAAGGTCTTTATTGGTGGTTTTATAGGGGTTATGGCCCATCAACAGTGGGAAATAATAGGAAATACTATATAACCAACAATAGTATGCTTAAACAACTACTGGTTGGTGGCTTCAAACAATGTGTTTTTTCCCTAGTGATTATTGACAAATGGTTTGTTGACTCATATATATATATATATATATTTATATATATATATATATTCAGGGCTTGAAACCACCAACCAGTATGCACTTATTCATCATTGGTTGTCCATTCCATTATGATAACTATCATAATCTATTATAACCACCGATAAAGTTGTCCATTGCAATAGTTCTTCATTTTCCATTCTGATAGTTCAATCAACCGCGAGCTTCTGTTTTTTACTTGTTTGAAAACATATCTAAAAGACTTGGTGGTTTCTCAAGATAGGGGACCCAAGAATGGTTGGTTGAATTCTATAAACATGTTAAGAAACTGGATGATTTGGGTTGTCCCCGATTTCGAGAAACCCTCCACATTTGAAACACATATCTAAAAGACATGTGTTTAGAATCCATATTTAAGAAGATGTTGAAAAACATATTTAAAAAACATATGTATACATAATGTATTTAAAATGTATACTATACACACATTTAAGAAGATAGATTTGAAAAACTTAAATAAAGAAATATATCAAATTATTTCTTTAGGGTTCATCATAAATAATCAAATCAAATGTGTATTAATCATCATCAAAACTTAAAATATGTATTTAATCATCATCAATGGTTAACATCATCAATAAAGACTTATTTAATCATATATTGTTTAACTTAATTAAACCATTATTTATATATTATATATATGTATGTCTTTAGACCATTATTGAAAAACCATCAATGGCTTTAACCATTTGAAAAACAGGGCCTCACCTCACTTGGCCGCCCAGGTCGCTCCTGACGAAGAAGTGAAGGTTCTTGGCAGCTGTGACTCGGAGCAACGGCCCGGGATGCCATGTTGGCATGCAACCCTGAGGTTGCGCTTAAGCTTGGTTTGGGTTGGCCAAGGTTGGTTAAGGTTAGGTAAGGTTGGCTAAGGTTAGTTAAGGTTGGTTAAGGTGGATGGTTTATTAGTTTATTAGTTGATGAAGGTTGATGGTTAGTTCATTAGTTACGACTGCAATCATTTGAGAGTGGTGAGTCGGTTCATGGCGAAATGATGGCTCATGGTCGATAGTGAGACAAAGGTGATGATGAATAGTTGGTTGGCTGGTGGATGGAGTCTTAACAAGCTGGCTAATGATGTCGATTGACGGGCGTGCAATAATGATTTTGCAGCCATTGTAATGGTTTATCGTTTATTGGTCGAGTACTGGAGCGCAGATGTTGCTTGATGATGTTTTAGGCTATGGTCACTAGTGGGTCAGTCAATGGTTCGCAATGGTTTGCCATGGTTGACAGATGGTTAATGATGGCGATTCATGGTTGATGATGGCTTGTGATGCTTGATGATGTCAATGATGGCAAGGGTTGATAGCCAGCAATGACCAAGAACGGCTTCCCCTACCAATTCCGTCCAAAGCAAACGTGCACATGTTTGTTTGTTTCTTTTGGCGCACGACCGGGCAGAAGACTTAATAGGTCCATCCGTCACCATTATTCTTCCTTGAGAAGGAAGCCATTCCTATGAACAATGGTTGGTTACCACATGTGTGGCCATCAATGTGAATTGACATTCAACCACTAGTTATATATTGTAAAACCATCAATTAACCATCAATATCAACCAATATTGAGCTATGAAAACTATCACAAAGCTTCAAAATCGATTAAGATCAACCCAAAAACCATGATTGTTTCTTCTTAGTGGTTCTTTAATTGTGATCACCAATTCATTTCCATGAATTATTGGTTCATGAAGTAAGATCACCATATAATCAATAGTAGTCATTCATAACTAATCATCACTAAGCTTCCAAATCGCTTCAAATCAACCACGATTCCATACCCTGCTTGCTAGCTCCGACCCATCCATGTCTTCCCCAGCTTCCCACGTTGGTCGCCCCGGCGCCCCAGCTTTACCCCCAGGTGACGAGTTGGGGTCCTGGGAGCCTTCGAAGGGTGTGGCTTTGACGAAGGTCGACCAGGTGAAGGGATGCTGGTGGACCAGCCATGGAGTTCGGCGCCTGGGACTGCAGATGGGGGTGGCCCTGGGCCGCCAGGTGGTGATCTGTGGGTTTTTTTGTTGGGTTCTTTTCGGGGCTTATGGCATGGTTAACAATAGGGGATAAGCAACAACTGATGATCATAGGGGGTTACCAGGGTTGATGATAGGGGATAAGGAATAGATCATAGATGGTTGATGAATGTTTTTTGGTGGATTTTTATGGTGATGATTTCCATGGTTAAGAGTAGGCACATGGTTGATAGTAGGGGATGATAGTGGTTGATGATGGTTAGGAGATGTTAGGAGTGGGGGGATATGATGGTGAATTTCATAATGGTAAAAGTGGGGATGATAAGCACGAATTGTGGTTGATGATTGCATTTGTATGGTAGATCCGGATGTTCATACCTTCAGTTTTCCTGAACTAGCTAATCAGCTAGTGCTCTATCCAATTTTTATGGCTGGTTTGGATCCAGCATTAATCAACCAAAGAGCACATGGCAGCCGGTGAGTCCCAAGAATTGTCAGACAAATAGCACTTAATGGATGCTTGATGGTTGATGATTCAACATAGGTTAATTGGGCACGTAATTGTTAATAATTCATGATGGTCATTGGTTGAGATTGGTTGTTGAAAAAAGGGTATTGAATTTACGTTTGATAGTTTAGCAATGGCCAGGCAAATAAGGATTGATGAGTGGTTGAATGTTGAAACATTTTCAATGTATCATGCTAGATTGGTTGATGGTGAATTGATGGATATTGATGGTTTATGGTTGAAGAGATGCTTAAACAAAAGCAATGGTTGATTAAGCAAGTAATGGTTGCTAAGCAGTCATTCATCAAAGGATGGTTGATTTGTGGTTGATCCATTATTGAGGGATGGCTAATGTTTGTTTTATTCAAGAGTTGAGAACGGATATCAAAGGTTGAAGAGCAAAAATGTTTCTAGCTGACAGTTTATCCATGCCCAGATGTGGTAACTGTTGTTGCTGAAGCCCCACAAGAAATTGTATAGTTACATAGCTACAGGCCATGTGGCGCAATAGACCAAGCTTACTGCGATGATGGTTTCTTGGAAGAAGGATCAAGGACTATGTAGCTTAGTGCTTAATGGCAACCAATGGTTAGTGGTTGATTACCAATGGCTAGTAGTTGATTACCCATGGTTCACAGTTGTTACATCCGTCGATCTTGATCTCGCCTGTCACGGAGCACCAGCACTGGTTCTCCCAACAGCCGTTGTGATTTCCAGCGAAAGTTTGTGGATGACCATATGGAGGTTTCTTAAAATTAGGAACTCCCAAAGTTATGGTGGGTTTATTACCATTAATGCCTTGTGGATGATAACTGGGGGTACCCGTAGCTTCAAGGCAGAGGCCAGGTGTGGCATAGGCGCGCAACCATCGCGGCTCTGAGGATCTCACTCAAGGAGGAGTTCGAGAGCCTTGGGCGGAAGATGGGGCCACGGTGCATGGTGGTGATGGCCATGCTGATGAGGGGGTTGCTGTGGGGCTGAATGATGGTCACCAATAGGGCATCATGGATTGCAACCTTGGACATCGCTCACGTTGTGCCGAGTTTGGGGGTTCATGATGGTGATAAGCTCCTTGGAAGCATCATTAACCATGTTTTGTTGATTCATTACGGCTATTTTGAAGCATTTTTAGGCCTATGAGCCATCATTTCGGAGCATCATTAGCTATTTGATTGGCCGTCGCCACTCTTCAGCAGTAGCTATCATCATTCGCCCGCCTCGCCACCGTGATAGCTCGACCATTAGCCCTGCGTGTTGGGGCCAGGTGATGGCTGATCCCCCCGCTGTACGATTGCGAAGACGCGATGGTTGTCAACCAATTGGGTGTTTCTCAGAATAGGGGTACCCCTAAATCATCCTTCATTAATCATTTACAGCAATAAACCAATAATTTTTTGGGGTCCCCTATTTTGAGAAACCACCAATTGAGGGTTTTTCAAGACAGGGGAGCCCCAAATCATCCCCAGCCATAGTCTGTTTTGGATGATCAATGTTTGATTTTAAAGGGTCCCCATTTTGGGAAACTCCGAAAAAAAAAGGGGTCCCGTTCAATGGTGGAACCGCCCAAGCCATGATCGTAGCTGTACTGTACACCATTTCAAGCCCTGTCAATCGTTGTCCATCAATAGGGAAACAATCCCCAGCTACAGGGGTACAACCATGGCATTGATGATGTAGAGTTTGCAAGTCAAGTCACCTGTTTTTGGTGAATGTTTATCTTGAATTAATCATTTTTGTTTAAGCCATTTCGGGGATCCTCCACTTCTAGAAACCACCATATGATTCAGTAATCCATATGAAATAGTAATCTACTATATCTATTACAGTAATCTATTACGATAACCATTGCTTGAGAACCTCTCACATCTATTCATCCACCGGTTGCGAGCCGACCGTCGCACCATTGTGGTCGCCCGGCTGGGTGGGGCATGGCGCAGCTTGACCAGTTGCCCATCCCAGCATTAGGTATCCACCGTTGCATGGCTGACGGTAGTGGTTAAATGTGGTCAATAAGAGGGGATAATCATGTATCATCACCAACAAGAATGGTTAAACAACTACTGGTTGGTGGTCGGATTGACATGTTGATTTCCAGTTTCATTAACGAATGGTTGGCTGGTCAACGAACGAGCATATTATTCATAGGTTGAAACCACCAACAGATTATGATTCACATATAGTAAAGAGTAAGTACAGATAAGCCGTCATAAACAAAACATAGTCATCAACTTCTCAACCATCACCTATCATCAGCCCGCGTTAAGCATCACCGTAGACCAATGGTTCCCGTCCATCAGCACCCAGGGTCAGCTTGGTGGCTTAACAGGGCCCGCCCGTTACCCCCTGGTCCCTTGGCTCCGCCTCCCCTGAGGTACCGCTATGCGGTCTTTAAAGCGCACAGTGAAGACTTCCTCCGTGGCTTGGGCTGTTGAGAGGGTGCTGCCAGGAGATACGGTGCAACTTGCAATGGATCTGGGGTGGTACCCATCAAGGGTGGTAGCCACCAACCAACCAAATCAACCAGTAATGATAACTGTTATTAGGGAACGCCATGTTTTGAATGATAGCAAAAACGTGTTTTGAATGATAAAAAACATGGCATCAACCAGCAATGATAATGGTTATCAGGGTAACTGCCAGTTTTGGGGGGAACATCATGGACGAACAAACCCATCTAGTTTTGGAACTGTTATGGTTTACAACTATTGTGGTTTATGACAATGGTGGTGCAACCGCGGTCCCGTCCCCATGATGCTGGACCTCGTGCTAGAACCTGCACAGCTCTTGGGCAGTGTAGTACCGACATGTGGTTCTTTTAGTTGGGCATATTTGAGTCATAGAGGTAGTGGGGGAAGTTGATGATCATCAAGGTAGTGGGGGATGTTTGATAATCTTGGGCCGTGGGGGATGTTCATTATCGACTTTGAATCTCAATGAGTCAGCAAGTTGGCTGATCCTTTGAGATAGTTGATTTATCTTGTCAAGCATTGATGAATGACAATTATTTTCTTATGATTAAACAAGGCAGGACGGATGATGAACGGAAATAGCCGAGCAAAAGCCCTGCTGCTCAATCACTATTGATTAAGCAACATACGAAAGATTTCTTCGCAATGAACAACGTAGCATTCAAGTTCTCAAGTTGCATACCTTGACCAAGGTGGCGATGGTTGTGGTTGTGGGAAACCAGATTCTATTAGGGCTGCGGATGCACCTGGATTGTTGGACATGTGGTTCATCCAGACAGGGTAGCCACATTGTACAAATCTCCACACATACCAGTGAAGGTGCGCAGCTGATGACTGGGTGCCAGCGAAACATAGTGAAACTAGGTTGGGCCAAAGAAGATGAAGATCCTCTATCTGCAGTTGCCACAGGACGAGGGTGGGCTTGGTTCATGCTGTAGGGTTGTAGATCGATCTTTTTTCAACCCACAGATGGCGAGTAGGAATCTACCAGGACCCAGGTACAGAGATTGCGAGTTTGATAGTAGGGACAAATCTATGAGACATGTATTCCAGCCGTTGGATGTTCAACCTCTTTCCAACGGGCATGACGGCTCCAAGCTTGACTTGCAAATGGCATGGGGCAACATTGCCCACCAACCAGTATCAACCCATGAAAGAGTCATCATGGTGTAGGATGGCGCCCCGTACAAAACCGGGCACGTGCAACATCATGGAAAATGGAAAATGGTGGTTTCAAACATGTTTTATTTTCCCTAGTAGTTGGCAACAATTTGTTGGTAGACTAATATGTTTCATGGGGGTGGTTCAACCACCAACCAGCTCAGGTTGAAACCAGGTTGGTTCAACTGTAGTTGCCGAGCTTCATGTCCATCATCATTCCGTCAAATGATTGGACACATGGAAGGTTGGGGGGTGAGAACGGCACTTGCCTCCTTGATCCCACATGGCTGGCCATAGCTACGGGGGTACCACCACCTTCCTTCATATGTGGTATCATTAGTTGATCAATTTGGTTCTAAACATGTTTTTTTTTTTCCCAAAAATGTGGGATGGTTTGTTGGTCAATTGGTTGGTTGGGCAGCATATCTAAAGGGTGGTTCCACCACCAGATGACATGATGATCTTGACAAGCCGATGTCAATGATTGTTGCCTCCAACCAGTCTGATGGGCCCAACGTATGCCTTGGCTCCGCAGCAATTTTCAATTGGCGCAAATCTTGCGTCTTGGGCGCTCGGGTGCCCCTGCTCGTGTTTCAACTTCATCCGGTATGGAAAGCCGCATGTGAAGCATCCAAAGCAAGACGCTGCAAGGTGCTGACTCATCCTAACAAGACTCAAACCCATGGATTATGCACATGTTTGTTTCTTATTCGATGTGTATATTTGGATTGTGATAGGATGTTGTTTTAACTTAAAAAATATTTTTGCCTCAACTGTGTATATATTTTTGGGCTAATGTGCAGACAGAATGATGGTAGAACAGTTGGTACCATCACAAGCCGCTCTTAGCTGCTGAATGTTTCACTTGGCTTGTCAACATGGCGAGCTCCAATGCACCGGTCGACGTTGCCGCAGCGGAAGCATCTGGTCATGAAGCCAGCATGGACGGCACTTCCGCATCTCGGACGATGTGTTTCAGTGATGGGCTTCAGGAAGTAGTCAATTGGTAAATAACCACAAACAAAACATGTTGGGTATAATCATGTCCTAAGTGACTAGTGTCATTTCACTTCATAGTGATAAGCAATTTGTAAAACTGCTTTAACTCGGCTTATAAGTATCCCAGGAAACTTTTGCTAAAAGCTATATTAGCGACTACCAGTTTTGCTTGATTTTATTGCTATAAGCGGTTTAAATAGCGGTTTCATACTGCTAAAAGCCAGAAAACTGGTCGTTGCGCTGGTCACGACTCGTCACGACCAGTGGGACCATCCGAGACTCCAAGGTGCGATCGAAGAGACGCGGTGAAAACTGAGCGATAAGATCAACGTGTTGGAAATTTGACTAAAACCATTGGTAGAACATTTCATTAATAGTGAATTTCATTGGAACATAGTACATTTCATTAGTTAATAGGTAACTACCACTGGTAGAAATGAGTTTACTGCCAATCGTTGATGATTTAATTGGTAGTACCAGATGGTAGTACTTAATATAGTTAACCAACCATTCGTGGTAAATTGTTACTGGTTAATTGTAATGTTAATCAATTGGTTAGCCAATCAGCTGATCGCAATAGTTAACCAAGTGATCAATATTAACATGATATGGAATGATTGGCTATAACCCAACTGCAAATGCTGGTAATAGTTGATTAACCAACTATTACTGATCACTGCTGCATTGTATGATGATTGAGTAATTAACCAACTGATCAACTAATGATTATCTATCGGTTATGCACTGGCAGCGAATATTGACTGTATACTTTTATTCATTCTATCAATGATGAAGCATTATCAATTGATATCTATTGAGTATTGATCACAATTCACATTCTAATAAACGCTCATGACCCAAACACAATTTGCCTTTACATGCGTGTGTCCCTCAGACAGTCCGGTGTTGCGATCGCAGCTATGACTGAAAGTAAGGATCAACCGAAGGCTGATGCAGCGGAGGCCGTTGACGCTGTTGCTGCAAAGCAGGAAACACCTGTTGTAACTGGGCTGAAGAGACAATGGGCAGGTGCTGTTGATCTACTTGGGTGTTTCTCAAGTCATAGGGGTACCCCCAGTTATCATCCTGCATATTGACCATTCAAAGTAATAAATCATCCATTCTTTGGGAGGTCCCCTATTTTGAAACCTTGAAGGACCACAGGATAATCGGAGAGTCTCAAAGTCTTACAGGGTTTTGTGGGTTTTGTGGAGGCGAAACAAGTGGAATGGATTTGGTTGATGGTGATCAGCTTGCGTTGACTCAAGTAACCATCAATCAGTTTGATGGTGTTGATCAGCGAGGGTTTATCAACTCGAGTAGCAAGAGCCACTACAGTAGCAATCAACTAGATCATATCAGCATATATCTTTTATCAACCAATTCTGGCTGGTGTTTTCAAACATGTTTTTGTTTATTTCCCCAATATTGAATGATGATTGGTTGACAACTGATATTCGGGACGGCGAAAATAACCACCGACCAACCAGAATTGATCATCCATTCCAGGATTTATCAACCAGCAATCCTGGGGTAAACGAGCACTCCTGACAATCTCGGTAACGAGGCCAATAGCATGTTGGTGATAAGTGGAATATGCGCCACCAACATCCACTCAGTCTAAAAGGTGGGCCCCGAACAAGCATTAGCCGTTGGTTTACAACTGGGGAAAGTGCCACTTATTTGTAATATACAAGTATAGTTAACCAGCTTATTAATCAGCTTATATCTAGGGGCCCACGCATAAGGATCAATAGAAACGTCTTTCATATATCTATCGTAGCAGTCCACATTAAGCTTGGTTGTGATTTGTGTTGACCTCTGGTTGAATCATTTCACACTCAGCAGATTGTTCCACACTGGTGGGCTTGTCATGAAGTGCGTCCTGCCTGAAAACCCCAGCCGCTCATTGATGACCTCCCCATGGTAAATGATCATAACCTGGGGGGTTACCACCACTACACTGTGTAACCCCTGCTTGATGCTAAGTCTTGCTGCCGATGTGCGACTCTCACCACCAACAGACCCCAGGCGGCACATGACAGCGTCGTGAACGACCCTGCGGCGAACGCCAACGCGAACGCGGATGCGGACGCTGCGCCCCCAGAAACAGCTGCAGCGGAGCGGTTGCCACCCATCGTTGCGGAGTCGGAAGTGGAGCGAGCGGAGATTCACATAGGAACCTGGGCGAATAGGCAAACTGGTTGGTGGTTTTGTAGGGGTTATGACCCATCATTAATAGTGGTAAATAATAGGGGATAACGAGCAACAAGGATATGGTTAAAAAAACTACTAGTTGGTGGTTTCAAACATTCTTTACTTTCCCTAGAAGTTACTAACAAATGGTTGGTTGACATTTGGTTGACTCATATTTTTTAATAGGGGTTGTAACCACCAACCAGCAATTGGTCGGGTGGGACTGTGGGTTTGATGGTCAAATGCTTTAGCATAGGTGACAATAATCATCAGTAAACATCATCAACAATAGCCATAGCAGCACCAGGGCTAGGCTTTGGATGAGATGGGCAACTCCTCGTTTAAGGAGCTTGCCTGTTCGCGCAGTTTGCCATTGATGATAGCTGCAAGATGGCACTTGCTGGTGTAGGGTGGCTCATCTGAACTGGGATTGTTGAGGGTCCAATAGCAGTTCCAAGTGCTTGAGCACTGCATGATTGACAATAGCACCAGGGTATTGACCCAAAGCATCCCAAAGCCATATTCCACTGATGCTTTCAGGGGAACGGTTACAGACCAACTGGTATGACCAATAGAAATAGCCATGAAGCAAGTGGTGTTTTACGAAGGTGCAGGTACAAGGTGGGGCTCCAAAGTAATACGTTTTGAACATCTACGAAAGTGGTGATTAGTTTCGCAGTATCTTCTTCTTCTTCTTTTCCTTCTTCTTGTAGTTGTAGTTGTTGCAGTTGTTGTTGTTGTTGTTGTTCTTGTTGTTGATGTTGTTGTTGTTGTTGTTGTTGTTGGTTGTTGTTGGTTGTTGTTGGTTGTTGTTGGTTGTTGTTGGTTGTTGTTGGTTGTTGTTGGTTGTTGTTGGTTGTTGTTGGTTGTTGTTGGTTGTTGTTGGTTGTTGTTGTTGTTGTTGTTGTTGTTGTTGTTGGTTGTTGGTTGTTGTTGGTTGTTGTTGGTTGTTGTTGGTTGTTGGTTGTTGTTGGTTGTTG
>VSDK01012116.1:223536-240133 GCA_009767595.1 Symbiodinium kawagutii
GTTGTTGTTGTTGTTTGTTGTTGTTGTTGTTGTTGTTGTTGTTGTTGTTGTTGTTGTTGTTGTTGTTGTTGTTGTTGTTGTTGTGCATGAAAGGCTTGTTTCAGCTACCAGTGCCTACAACAGGCCAAGGATTTTGTTGGTTGTTTGAAACCCTAAAAAGTAGGTAGTTTATTGTCCATCTACAGTTATGGTCCCACTTGCTTTGTATAGTAGGCTGTAGTCCAAGGGCTGGCATACTGTTGACCAACCGACATAGGTTGGTGTGGGGGGTTGAGATTGTTTTCATTGCTCAATGTGGACTATGTCATGTATGTGTTGAACTAGGGGAGTAACCATGCAACACAACAATTCCCAGATTTAAATAAATTGTCTGTTCTATTGTGTCCTTACCTTTTTTTCCCCATGGTTGATGTTTGTCCATTGCCAACTATCATTACATAAGTGTCATTTAGCATTGTAAACCGTCGTGAGCCAGTCTATTTCCTAACATGCTTGACTATTATCACTGGAAATTATCATCACACCAGTCACCATTCTTTAATCTTTGTCTACTCTAGACTATAATTTGCAATATCCAATAAGGGATCATTGCTGTCAAGTTTCTGAATCATTCTTCTATGATCCAGAGTGGATGGAATCGATGGCAGGCATGCAGCGATGAATACACTCATAAAAGTGCATATGTTTTTGAAATATGAAACTATGTATGATATGATGATTTACTGACTATCAACCATCCACCATCATCAGATCCAGATACTTGGATGTGGGAGCGTAACTGCTAACAAGGTAAACAATGGGTTAGTTCATCGAACTTAAGGGGGTTCTAACCAAGGTCAGAGGGGTTGGTTCAACTTCTCAATCGTTGCTATAGAGGTTCGTTCAACTATCAAGGTATAACCCCAGTTCTACAAGGTGGGCCCCCAGTAGTCCTAAGTTGGGTTACCCCGAAAAAACTGGTAGAATTCACCCAAGCTAAATTAGTTACCCTTTGGTGAACTAAGATGGCAATGGACAATGCACAATTTTGTTAGGAACACCCTGGGAAATCATCCATTTATGGTGGATGTTCCATTGCCATGTGAGTTTACCAGAGGGTATAAACCAACCAACCTAAGTGGTTGGGCTCCCAGCTTCGAAAGATCACATCATCCAAGGGAACCACCCGCAGCACATCTAGCCGTAGCAGCCATGCCTATGTCTAAGGAGAGCCGTTCCCCGACACCGAAGCGGCCGCTCCAGCGGCCGCTCCAAGCTCCAGGACGCCGTGCCGGGCTATGCCGGGCTCGGGTCGCGGCCATGGTAGGAGATGGTGGTTGTTGGCCAGCCACGAGTTGTGGGGCAATGATTTGGTCCTGATAATGTTAATAATGTGGTTCATTCTGATCAAGAACAAGCAGTGCAAGCCCTTCTAATCAAACCGGTAGAAACACACACTCACACACGCACAAGTTTCATGGTCTTGGGTGGATTTGGAATAATCTAGATTGTCTTTGATAATGTTTAATTTCTTTCTATCAGGGTACAAGAGGATAGCTGGTCCATGGGCTGATGAGTTTTTGGACTGTTGGGATCTCCAGAAAGCATAGTCAATCGCCATCAAGCTTCGTTGGATTATCCTAAACCATCAATCAACCATTATATAGTTCAATCACCACGAGCCGTCAATTAACCATCAGTAACCATCATGAACCACCATTGAACTACTACCAAACCACAGTTTAAACTTAAAACCCCATCAGCCATTCATTAAGCACAAATCGCTCATGTTCAACTCCATTGTTCAAACAGCAATCACCCATCAGAAAACACTAGCATCATCAATCAACCAATATTAAGCATCATGTTCTTATTGTTCTTGGGCATCATGCCCTATCATTAACCACGATTATCTGCAAGAACCATCATGAACCACTAATGTTAATGTCCACTATGGTTGAACACGTGGTTGCTTACAGATCTTCCACAAATAAAGATCGTCAACAACAAAACCCTAACATTAAACATGCTTAATGATTAGGTCAACTAATACTACTGGTGGTTATGACTCGACCAAATATTATGTTTAGTCATAGTTGATCATCATGATTGATTAACCTACTATTATATCAGTATTGATTGTCCCGACTATCAACCATGATTACCATGATAGCAATGATTTTCCATCAATCAAGCATATAATCAATCAACCATAATTAACCACAAATAACCATGAAATTCACAATGTTGGTGATATTTGGTCATAACATATGATTAATCATCGTTAGTAATTGAATCAACATCGATGATTTTCTTAGTATCCCTTACAGTTGGTGAAATTTGGTTATTCCCCTGTGGTAAACTATCATGGCTGGCTGGAAAATCCACCAGTTCAATCGATGCTTCCCAGGGTCAACAAAATGCTGCCCCTTCGCTAATCACATTGCCCGGTTTCTGATTCCAGGATGGATTTTCCAGCCAGCCAGGCTAGTTGACCATAGAAAAACACATGAAAAATTCCTGGGTTTTCCTTATAAAATGGTAGGAAACTCTGGGTTTTCCATGATTTTCCTTATAAAACGGTAGGAAATCCACCTCCATCACCACCACATCCCAGCCACCCCTTGGCCCAGGCGCGTCTCCGGCGTGCCAGCGCTGCCGGCCCTGCGGCCCCGCGGCGGTGCGGCGGCGCGCGCGGACGCGCGCAAGCGGATCATCGCGGCCCGAGAGGAGCTCGAACGACGAGTGGCTCGGTGGTCGGTCGGTGATCCAAGCGACGTGGATGAAGGATGACAATTGGGGCTTTCTCAAAATAGGGGACCCCAAAAATGGTTGGTTTAGTACTATGAATGATTAATAAGGAGATGATTTGGGGGTATCCCCATTTTGAGAAACACCCAAATGGTTATGATAATAACAAATGGTTAACACAAATGCGTAATGATGATGAAGATGGATGATGATGATGATGATGATGATGATGATGATGATGATGATGATGATGATGATGATGATGATGATGATGATGATGATGGACTACTGACACTCGGGGGGATTTGGTTCGAGGTGAATGATGGTGGGTTATGATGGATGTCATCTAGTTTATTGGATTGTCAGTTGTCGTAATCCGGATGAAAATTGGTGCTCCACCATATTGTGGAGATTACCATCGGCAGTTCATCAGTGCTCATGGAGCAAGGTGGATTATGAAGTAGGAGGTGTTTGAGCGTGTAGCAAGTGTTTGAGCCACTAGTGTTCAGTTATCAACTAGAGGGGAACTACCGACTAGTCACCGACTTTGCTTATCAACTATCAACTAGTATCAACTACTACAATGACATATCAAGCAATATCAAGGTCATATTTGAACTGTTGGCATCATGATTGTATATATATATATCATTATCAGTCATCATTGTTATACTTATTGGCATACGTAATATATCATGACTATTGCGGTGCCATCAACATTGATAATACATATATGTAGTCATCATAAGTTGATCACTAAACCATCAATCAATACTCGTTCTCGCTAGCCATACACAATCAACAGTCGTCCAAACAAGGTGGTATTATTATGAACTAGTAGGGATGTATCAAACCAAAGCATTTGATACTGAAACCATTGTTGTTGTTTTCCCATACAGAGGTGTTCAAACACTGAATATGTCTATTGTCGCCATACTCACTGTTGTGATATTGTTTGATGGACTAGCAGGAATTAATCGTCTCTGGTTTGATACTGGTTATGTAATCCCACCAGCAATAGTACATACAATACTTACCACATGCCATGACAAGTAATAGAAAACATGTTCAACTAGTTGTGGGTCATTCTTCGTTGTTCCCAATGTTTAATCTTCATGAGGTAAGCATAATTTACGCAGCATCAACTACCATTGATCGACGACTAGTCAACCATGTGTGAATTCCCCATCATCGATGTTTATTAGTGTTTCAATTCAAATCACTAGCTCAGTTATTAATCATTGGTTCATTCTTCTTTCCATTGTCCTGCTCATCCTTTTGGAACCAACCGTCTCGAAACATACTCTCCCGCAGATTAACAAAATGCAAAAAAAAAAACTATCCAAGTACATCTATGTTAGTTGAGTTTTGAAGAGGTGATATTGAACCTGGTCAGGGTCCATGTTAGGGTTAAAAGTGATCGATTTTGGATCGTTTTTCCAGCTAACATGGCTAAATTCAGTGCTCAGTGCAGGTAGATATCTTGGATCTGAAAAGTCTATGTTAGTAACAAATACCACAGAATTTTGAGGCTTATGCACTCCAAACATAGCTGGTCATCCATCCAACATCCATGTTAGTTTGGAATCTCGACATACCTTTTGGCTGACAATTTAACACCCACAACCAATTGAATTCATTCTTTTCAAACAATATACCTATGCAGGGTCCAAGTTAGGTGATCCTATCTGCATTCCTTTCAGGTAACATTTGATCACCCACAACCAATCAGTTGCACCTAGGTGGAAACGAATCAGCCATCCAGGGTCCACGTTAGGGTGTCCGGTGTGCATACCTCTCGGTTGACAATTGATCACCGACAACCAATCAGTTGCACCTTCGTGAAACGTTTCACCCATCCAGGGTCCAAGTTAGTCGAGCCTATATGTGCATTCCTCTCGGTTGACAATCGATCACCCGCAACCAATCAGTTGCACTGCTGTGAAAACAAGTTACCACTACAGGGTCCAAGTTAGTTTGGCAATTGTGTGTATCTTTTGGAAATCGATCACCCGCAACCAATCAGTTGCACTTCTGTGGAAACGAGTCACCACTACAGGGTCCAAGTTAGTTGGCCCCTTGTGTGTATCTTTTTGCTGACGATTCGATCACCCGCAACCAATCAGTTGCACTTCTGTGGAAACGAGTCACCACTACAGGGTCCAAGTTAGTTGGCCCCTTGTGTGTATCTTTTTGCTGACGATTCGATCACCCGCAACCAATCAGTTGCACTTCTGTGGAAACGAGTCACCACTACAGGGTCCAAGTTAGTTGGCCCCTTGTGTGTATCTTTTTGCTGACGATTCGATCACCCGCAACCAATCAGTTGCACTTCTGTGGAAACGAGTCACCACTACAGGGTCCACGTTAGTTTGGCAATTGTGTGTATCTTTTGGTTGACGATCGATCACCCAAAAATAATTTTGCACTTCTGTTAAAACAATGTACGATTACAGGGTCCAAGTTAGTTCAGCAATTGTGTGTATCTTTTGGTTGGCCATTATTCCAGGGTCCAAGTTAGATGGTGTGGGTAGTCCTGACACGCAACTACCTTGAGTACGGCGGATCACTTTGTGGCCATTGTGGCTAGGGTCTGAAAAGTCGACGTTCGCTAGCTGCCATGGAGGTTTCATCAGGGGATGGAACTGCCCAGCCTCCTCTTGGGGGTGGCAGTGAGTTGGGCGGTGACTTGCTGGTTTCAGATGCTGATCGTGCTTTGCCGGGCAAGATCTTGGAAGAACTGGCTGACACTCGTGACACAACCTTCAATGCAGAGGACCTTGGGTCTGTGACTGCTGCTCTGCATGTTTCTGTTTGCTAACATGACCCAATTACTATCTGAAAACATTGTTTGTTTGAAACTTGGGTTTCACTTACAGAGGCTAGTGAATCACAAAATCTATGGGTTGATGATCACCTATTGAAATGAAACCAACATGGAGAAAACTGACCACTTTTTCTTGAATTGTTAGTTTTTGGGGGAGTAGAGAAGATTATTTTTGTTTCGCACTCCAACAAAAACGCTTGCTACAAACAGGATAGCTTGGAAAGGGCTTTGAGTGGCGTTATCATTGACGAATTTGGAGATGATCAACTTGAGCTAAAACCAGAGTCGCCATTCATGCCAGCAACTAGACATAGCATTATTCACGCTTTGAGTTTGACCAGGCTCCATGTTAGTCTCGAGGGGGGGGGAACATCACCCGGCCAAACTCCACGAGCTAAGGCAAAACGGATCAAGGGAAAATCGCCACAGAGCGCTTGCGTGCCACGGAAGCACACAGGCACCAAGGTGCGGTGCACAGGCACGCAGACCTTG
This sequence comes from Symbiodinium kawagutii, assembly GCA_009767595.1. Lineage (NCBI taxonomy): Eukaryota > Dinophyceae > Suessiales > Symbiodiniaceae > Symbiodinium > Symbiodinium kawagutii. The sequence continues at coordinate 229,586 of VSDK01012116.1, forward strand.
CCGAATGGAGAGCCGTATATATATTGGTGGCCCACTCAACGGGAACCTTTAGACCTGGGCACCCTGCCCAGCCAAACGGTCGTCGAGGCGTCTGCGAATTGGATCAAGAAGGACAGGGACATCCATGCAAATCCATGCAACCTAACATGGACCTCCACTATGGCCAAATATGTTGAAGGAAATCAGATTAGGATTGAGTTGCTCTATTTGTTGCTGATTCCATCAACCACCAACAGCCATACGGAGTTGGAGTCGAAATGAAATCATATGGTTCATGTGCCTGAAAGGCCCCGGAGATAGCCCTGAAGATCGTTGAGAATTCTGGTGGCAAAGCTGTTCTGGGTTCGCCAGCCACACTTCGAGTTACCAGCGCTTACTCAGGGAGACTTGGATAAATTCAAACATTGAGGAACATGGAGGACATTGCTCTAATCCCAACAGGTTGTTGTGGTACATCTTAATCACTGTAGTCTGAAAGAAGCTAACAGCTAACATGGATGCCCACGTGTGGTGCCGAGGCTTGATGCTCCAGCTCGTGCCTGCCGAATCCTGGAGAAAAACGGCCTGGCAACCAAATTCAATCTCGATACTTGACTGCAGGTCCCCCTCCGTGTCAATCCAAAAACGATTCAAAATGATCGTTTTTTAATAAAGATTTGAAAACAGAAAATGATGTTGATATTTTGGTCCAAAACGTATGCTTTGTGGTTCCATTCGGCTTTGCCAAAAGTGGGGTCAGGAGCCAAGTTAGCCAAGTAGTTTTTAACATTCCTCGTTGTTCACAGCAGCCCCACACCTGAAGATGGACATAATCAAACAATATATTTGACCACAAGTCTTCATGGGGTCCTTGTTGAACATCTTTGTTGTTGAGCAAGAACTCGAACACAGAAAATGTATTTGATTATTTGGTTCCAAATGCTTCATCCCATATAATGCTATACCTGTCTGTGTAAATCTCATAGTTCTTCCGTCATTGTTTCTATATGTTTCTATGGTCCAAGTTAGTCATTGTCGACTGACATCCCCCACTGAGGTAAGTTGCTGTGACAACAGCGCCAATGTTCAGAAGGGGCTGGTTCGCGACCCGTTCTTTGCTGGACATTGCATCTTCCAGGATGTGTCTTGGTCCACTTAGTCCGTCAACGACTTTGGGACATACACTCACAGGGTTTATGTTAGCAATCCCAACAGTTGTTGATGATATACTGACCAGGGTCAAGACCTGAGGTGATGGACTTTGTTGACGGTGCTACCCGAAAGCGTTTGGAGCAAACGGCGAATGTGTGCGACATAGAGGCCATCCTTGCAGATCCAAGCGTGCGTTGGCAGAGCAAGGCACGATGCCTTCGCCATCCCTTCAAGTCTGGCGGCTGTGATCTGCCAGAAAAGTCTGACATTGATGCTCAGTGTGCATGTTAGTATTCTTTACTGTACTGTAATCATTTTTTGGTTGGTCGGTCACTTGGTCGGTCACTTGGTCGGTCAGTCGGTTGGATGAGACATGGGACCTAACATGAGTTGTCTCTTTGGGTAAAGAAAATCCACCATTGTTTTTTACCTAGGATTTCGCTGGAGTCACCTGCATTGATGACAGTGCCGCTGGCTGTCGGAAAGAGGATTTGGGCAAGAGCCGACGTGCCGCTCTTGTATACTGGCGGTATGGGGTTGCCAAAATCCATGGATGTTTTTTTGAAATCAACATGTTCAATGCTTCTCACTTTGCATGTTCTGGGGATGCTAACATGGACATGGACCCTGTAGATACCATCTTGCGAAGAAGACCAAAGTGCTGGCCTGCGAGAACGTCACTACAGGCAGTATTCACCAGCTATGTAGCAAAGTTCTGAGTGACAACGGAGATTGCTCTATTCGCACAGTCCACGTGTCCCCAGAGGACTCTGGTTTCGGAGCAATTCGAAGGCCCCGTGGGTGGAAACTCAGCAAACATATCCTAGGTCCATGTTAGCAGTTGTTGTACATTTTCCCTATTGATGATTTGTGATTGGTCACTGTACATGTTTAGCATGTCAGCCAATGCACCAATCTAAGGACACTGGGATTGCGCAAGGACAGCGGCCGTTGGATCGATGATCCTCAGCGCGTCTACGACGAGATGAGAGCAGAGCTCAGCAAGCGACAAGTCGGTATCCCTGAGATCTTCTCTTGCAAGGACCCATCTTTGCGCCTTGTTTGACAACAGCGGCGAAAATATGTTTGCCCCAACCCAACCAAAGATCTTTAGTCCACTTTAGTCCCCCTGAGCCTAAAATTCTAGAAACAAACACTAAGAATCCAGCATGTTAGCTGTCAATTGTGAAAATGCTTGGTCTTTCAAGCAGCATCAACAAAGATGAGGCTCAGCGATGAGAGGAAGCGCTGTTCGACATCGGGCCGTCCAATGTCCTTGACATTCCGGTTTCTCGGCTCATGAGATGGATTCATGGCCATGTAAGTTTTCATGTTAAGATCATGAATGAACAGTGCTGCACTTGCTAAGTGTCTGGGGAAAGGGACATCATGTCTGAAAAAGGGACATCATGTCTGAACCTTTCTGAGGGAGATGCTGACCAAGAACGACAAAGCAAACCTCGAAAATGCCTGGAACATCCTCGACCAGGAGACATTGCCCACAACACTGCCCACAACGTGGCCACATATCATCAACATGGACCCTCAGGTAATATGGTGGGGAAACCATGATCTTTCCAGGGTTTAGTTTCAGCATCCTCGAACCAGGAGACATTTACCGAAAACGTGGCAAACCAACATTAACATGGACCCTGAGGGTACATGGTGAGGAAATCCTGATCTTTTCCAGGTATATTTTCAGGTTCCCAAGGTAATCAAAGTTTAAGTAAGCAAGATCGGATTACGAAGGTTTGTTTGCAGTTCTGGTGTGCAGGACCCTGTTCTGAAAGACCTTCGGCATTTGCATGTCGGGGTCTGCCAGCAATCTGGATCGTACGCAAAAGTGACTTCGAAATGCAGGAGAGGGCAGGGTAGAGGGTATGTTTTTGTTAGTGACCCGCCAGTAGCAGAACATGGAGCACTGCATTCTTGTAAGATTCAACATGGCATGAGAACATGGTCCATGTTAGTACTTTCCCCTGTTCCCCGATGCAATTTCACCATCAGGCAGCTGTCAACGCTGACGACAATTGACTGGCAATATCATCGAGAGCTTGACAGATGGCTGATTGGCTATGAGAAGCTGCTGGCCATGGGCTTTCCTGCCAGCCCCGAAGTAGCAGCCGCATTGAACACAGAGACTTGGGCCCAATTAAAAAAGGAGGGATGTAATTTTCACACCCCAGCAAGGCTAACATGGAGCTGATCACAGTTTGCAAATGTCTCCACTCTGGGAACCCACGGTGTTTCTGAGGAACTGATGCCGATCGATTGTTGGAGTCGTCTCCATGCGCGCTGTGGCAACAGCCAGCATCTTCCAAACAGTGCCACTTGGTCACTTGAACAATTCACACCTCACACCACTAACATAGACTCTTGGATAATGTGTTGATTTACTGTACTATATGATGAACTTCTTTTAGTGAAGATGTTTACTTTACTGTAGCACCCCAACCTGCTCCCCAATGTTCCAAGGCAATGGTTATTCTGGCGATGTTAGCCTCGATCGAATTCTTCCATTCAGAAGGTGTTCCTCCATCTATGCCGAATCAGCACGTGGTGATTCCTGTGCAGGCCAACGGCCTTTGCTTTTGGTCGTGCCTATGGTTGTTCAATGCAGCCAGCATAGCTGAATTGCTAGGGTGGTGGAGCCGTCCCAGAAATGCTTCGGGGTACCCTACAGCTGATGAATGTTCTTGGGAAAGAAGCACGGTCTTCAAGTGGGCATCTGAACTACACTCCGTACACAGAATGCCTGAATCATGTAGAGAACGCTTGCTACAAGAGCACAGTGTTGAAGATGAAGACATCGACACCAGGCTAGATTTTAGTTCGTGTAGCGAGGATACATGTTAGTTAGCTGTGCATGTTGTGTTTTTCACCAACACCAAAACAATAGAACTACTGGACTTGATGTTCACTAATGTTGAGAGACAGTATGTGTAATTTGCAGCATTGAGCAATACAACGGTTAGTATGGTCTTTGTTAGCGATCATCTGTGGTTGCCGGACGGTTATAATCTCAACGTCGAATCTCCTCCGTTCCTAGGAATGGGCTGCGAAAGCACTGCAAATTTCGATTGCTGTGTTGACTAAGCAAACCAAAGACTCAAGTCCTGCGATCGTGTACAACAAAAACGAACCACGACCACTTCGGGAACCTATGTGGCTGCTGCATCACAATGCTGCAGATGGAGCCGGCCATGCTGCACAGCATTTCTCTTTGATTTCCAGGGTATCTTAGCCATGCTGAGGGTTTCAGGTGAACAATTGTCACTTACATCGACCCCAAAAGGGATCTGCAACACACCACTACAGTACTTATTTTTCCTTGTGACCAACCCATGTTTGTAGGCAGCGAACTTGGCTGAAATGATCATTTTGGAAAAGCATTCTAACTTGTCAATACCTTTGGTTCCCATGGTTTCATCAGCTCATTGAACGGGAGAGGTTGGTACCATGCACTAGAGGTATGAAGTAGTAGTTAGCCAGTCACCTAGCCAAGGTCTAACTTAGCACATGTTCCAATCTTAGTGGACCATTTCTCTGTTGCAACCGTGTTCACATATGCCAGGCATTGAAGCCCATACTAAAGGTCACTCAGAAGGTATACAAACCAAAGCCTATGCATATTCGTTGTGGGGCGTGGGAAACAGAAAGTCTACCATTCCTCGGCAGCAACCAGGAATCGTGGTATGATTTGCTGAAGATGAAGGATCTTGACAGCTCACCGGAAGGAAACGATTCGAAGGCTTGGATGGTGGGCGAATGGTTTTCTATTGCAGTACTGTTGTTTGATACCAATCCAGAAACCACAGGGCTGGTGTAACAAACAATTGTATGTCCATTTGTCTAGGATCCATGTTAGGCATGTGGAAATCTTTTTGGTAACCCTTGTGAACATCACACGCCCTAGCATCTTCCCTTGAGCTTTGCCAGGGCAAGAAGAAAGAAAAAGACGCCAAACTACCCAAGGAAGGTTGTGAGGCACTTTCTGGGAGGGCTACCATGTGGTCATGTCAGCTCACATACAGCAATGCATATACGCGAGTGTACAGAAAATCAGCGCTTGACACCAGGGTCCATGTTAACTGTTTCTGACATCGGTATGTTGGAAATATTGATTTTGTTCCTGTAATACCAATACATACCAATACTGTGTTTTGTGTGTTCCCGCGGTTCTCCATGTTGCATGTTTGCCCAGCAACAAGACCAATACGACATGTAGAGTCTATGTTAGCAATCCACCACTTTAACATCCAAACATGGCTGCAAATGCTGCTACTTGGAAGGCTGAAGGATGTCAAGGAAATGAACCAGAATCTGTGGCACAGGCCAACTGGGCTCTGGCAGTCTGAATGTGGGTCACACACGGTCGATGTGAGGGCTTGCAGGAACTTTTCTTCAATCGGGTTGACAATTTTATCTAAGTATCCAGGGTCCAAGTCGAACATTGGTGCATCCCCCAAAGCCCAGAAGAATAGCTACTGTTATCTGTATTTTTGATCTCTTTCTCTCTCTATAGGTCTATGTTTTATTGCAGAAAAGGCAACAAGTAAACAATCAAGGTTGAATGACATACATACAATGTTCAACAGCTCCAAATGGGCAAGTGTCCATGTTAGCTTTCAAAGGAGAACTTCTTCACAGGATTTGCAGGTTTCTGGCCTTTGATGATTATATACAAATACGTGTTTCTTCCAAAAAGTCTCCAACCGAGTCCATGTTAGCAAACAACAGCCGGGGTTGCAGCATTCTGAAGGTTCAAAACTGGGTTCATCAGTCCTGTAGTCTACACCAACTGTCTTCTGTTGCTGCCATGGACCTGGGCGAGTTGCTCTTTGTTGCGACATGCCTTCTTCCAGGAATCTTCCTTGGGATTGTTGGAACTCTCCTGGTACAATCTGTGGCTCGCTCCTTTCAGACTCCGCTGGGTAAGACCAATGATGGTGTGAGGAAGGTCAATGCTGATGGAAACGATCATTCAAAAACCACCATAAATGACCAGAAAGCTGGGCGCATTGATTGCGGTGATGATTACCTGTGCTACATCAGTGGGACGAGACGTGTACATAAGACGAAAACATGTTCCAACATGTCAAAGTGTGAACAGGTGCAACTATGCTCCAAGTGTTTCAAATTGTCATGACTACAGTAACACAGCCAAAAGAGCCGTTGCCAAGACTGATCGTGTTCATGGAAAAAGGATCTGGGACCGGTAGTTTCTGATCAGCTTTTCGCTTTTCTGAGTAGGTACTCTACTGCAGTGTACATCAATTTACTGGGAAGTAGGCAAACAACAAAACATCTTATAACAAAGGATGTCAGTTAGATAGGCAGTTTCCCCAAAGCAGTGTGCAGGGTCCATGTTAGCATGTACAGGTTCCAGGCTTCATTCAATGCTGTATGACACGATAGATGCAGCCAATCAGCAAAGAGCTACCTAATGTAAATACAGTATGTTGTATATCATTAAAATACGACACAGTTGCTGTCACTTGGAAGGCTGGAGAACCTGAAGAAATCGGGCAAGCATCGACGAAGCAGGCCGACCGGACTTCAGCCAACTGATCGTGCGCCCCGAAGGTCATGTTAGTGATTGCACTTCTCAAATATAAAGGCTTTGGTACCACAACAGGACAGCCTTTTACCTATCCAGCGTGATGCTCATTCTGGGTGACATCTCCTCCAAAAACCTCATTTGTTGTTGAGTGCAAGAAAGGCCCCTGATATGTCACTCATCTATTCCAGTGGGGGCCCCTGTTTGATGGCCCCAAAAATGGCTTCAATGATCATACTTTGGTCGGGACTATGAAACAATCCCATTCCAGGGTCCATGTTAGCCAGGTGTATATTCCTCAGGGCTGGCTTTGATCTCATTGGGCTGTTGTTGCTGGTTGGTTGAGCTTATGTAGCAGTTATTCACCTATCCAAAGTCTAGGTTAGTCATGTAGGGCCTGTAGGGTTATTCACCAATCCTTTTCAAGCCCTTCTTGTCCCTGGTAAGGAATTACCTTCTGTTTTCTTTGTCCCCATTGTTTCCTCTGTCCCATCGGTGGTTTTGGCACCATTGGCATGGAACAAACATGTAGCTACAGTGTTGCCAAGGTCCATGTTACCCTGACCCTCCGAAATTAGTAAATTTAGGTATCGGCCAAATTTACGTAAATCATAAAATTTACGTAAATTTTTCCTTGATTTTGCCAAAAATGTAAATTTTGGTCGACAGGCAAAAGTGTATACAGTTTTGGTTTTGGAGCACCAAAACTGTATACAGTTTCGTTTTTGGCTATTTTAGGAGCATCAAACATACATAAAATTTTGTCATTTTTCTTGACTAAAACTTTGCAATTTGATGCTTGTTTTTTTGAATTCTTAGCTTCAATTCACAAATCATTTTGATGAAATTTTGATGTATTTTTCAAAGGACTAAAGAGTTGTTCATTTTGGAGCACCTACTATTCTTTGACATTTTTTTAATTGTGTGTGTGACCAGCAATACTAAGTTCATGTCTGCCAACCAAAAAGCCAAAGATGAGTAAAGAGAAACAGTGCTGAAGTAAGGAGGAAACATAAAATGCAGAAGTAAAACAAAGTGCAGAAGTAAAACAAAGTGCGGCAGGAAAGCTGACATGGATGCACAGAACAAAAGAAATTACTCAGTTGCTGTTGCAGGTTTCTCAGCCTTCCTTTTGTGAGCATGCTCAAGTAAAACAATGCGTGTCAACAGGTGGCAGGTGTCTTGACAGCAAAAGGCGGCAAGATCTCCGTCTTATTTTTTTCAACCACCAGCTGCACGCGGTGCAAAAGGATCCGCGTGGGTCAGAACGGCAGGCTGCGAGGACAAGCAGCGGAGGTAAAGGGGGAGGAAACCGTAACTTCCACCTTCACCTGCGCGGCTTGGACTGCGTCTGAAGAACGGTGTGCGCCGTCATTCACCCAAATCCGTTGGACAACCGTCAAAGCAGATCCAGGACAGCGAAGTTGGTTGCGCTTTCATGCCGTCAGAATTATTCGACCCAGGCACAAATTTTCGACAACGTAAAAGGAGGCCCAGGGTCAGGCGACCCAAGGCCTCCCGTACCCGACGAGAACTGTGAATGGGTCGCCAAGCGCTGCAGATGCCCAGCGTTTTGCGGCGGCACTCCTCACTCGGAAGCGTGGCGCTGGGTCGCTGCAAAGTACGAAGCATGTTTGCCCCGTAATGTGCCGAACGGAGGAACTTGCTCAAAAACTCGCAGAGCATCGTGTGACAAACGGAGAAGTCCATTCAGCGTGTGCGGCAGGCCTTTGCAGGCATGCCGCGGCCCCTCACCTCCCATCCTCCACCATGGAGATAGCCCCATGGGGCCACAGGTTACCCTTTCTTCTCAACGTAGAAGAAAGGATGACCTGTGGCCCCCATGGTGCTGACAATACCATCTGACGATTCAAAGCCCGAAGGTTGACAGGGACATGCGAGCCACATTTGAGCCTAGCGGCGCTATGACGAGAGCGTTTTAAAAACTGAAGTTTGTCAGTGAAGCCAGAAAGGCTCCCAAGTGAAGCTGACAAGCTCAAGTAAACCAAACACAGGCTGAGGTAAAACAAAGGGCTGGAACAAAACACAGACTGGAGAAGTCTGGGTATAGCTGTGGGGCGGCCGCTACGATATTTTTCTTGCAAGTTGTGTCCGCTGCCACGCAGTGGAAAGGGGTGGTATCTTTTTCTAAAGAAACACCACAGTAGAATGGCCGACGTTTGGAAACCTTGTAATTTTGACATGGCCTTTGCCATTTGCATGGCGTCATCTTTACGTGAGTATTTTCCCCTTGAACTAAACATTGCAAAGTTTCCACGTCTACCAAGTGAGCCCTTATATTGGCGAATTAAGCGGCTACGGCTACGGAGTCTCAAATGATCAGCTTTCGTTGGAAACGAGTACGAAGGACTCTCTTGGCATCGTACCAAAGTCGCTTCTGTTGACGCATGGCACGTAGCGTCAACTGCTCGTTGTATTTCTGGACTCGCCATCCCGTGGCCTGACTGTGAAGGTTATCAACAATTAATTTACCTTCGACGTGTCTAGGGGGTTGCTGAAACAAAATCAATGCCCATGCACAAGTAAAATTTTCAAAAGGCCTTCCATCTGGAAATGAGCAGGGTGCGCTTGAACCATTCATCCGTCAAGGGATCTCGCCACCATTCGGTTTGGCAGCGAAAAAACAAAGACCCCAGCCGGAAGTATCGGCGATCCCAGTCGCTCATTGCGGATGGCAACAAAATCGTGTAAAATTTTCTCGAGCCATTCATGGCGAATGTAATTTTTCGCGAGCCATTCATGGCGAATGTTTTTTCTTCAATATTGCCCCGTAAGATCTTCAACATTTATGGTGTGAAAAACTGTTCATGCATACAGATGAGAGTTTTGACTTATAGCCAAAAAAGAACATGCCCAAGTAAAACAATGCACATGTTCAGAAAAATGCACAAGTAAACCAATACAAAAACCTCGTTTGATTTGAAGACGTGCCCAACCCTCCACACACAATTGGGTTGACATGGCGTCTATCTTTTTCTTCATCAACATTGATGCTAAAGATAAAGTTGGATTTTACCAACAAAATAGCTCAATTACTGAGGTAAGCACAGCCAATGTTTTAAAAGCAAACATGAGCATTCTCAGTGGTGAGCTGCTGCCTGAGAACTTTCAGTCCACAAAGGCGTTAATTGTCTAAATCTATTCAATTCTGAATTGTGCAAAAGTCTGACCTTCTCAATGTTTTTCGCTTTTGCCGTGACTTAGTTTCATCAGGTAAAGCCTGTACGATAATTTGCATACGACCCGTTGTTCGGCCACTTCCTCCTTTAGATCCGTTCCACTCAAAATGTCATCAATTTCTCTCAGGAGTCGCTTCAGATTCATCTGGCCATGAACATCTTTCTCGCACAAGGTGACAATCTCTTTCCGTCCTCAGAAGGAGGCACCACTACAACAATCATGTAGTCAAAATCACTTAACAACGTTTTCTACTGACAAAAGCAATGAATAGAATTCATCACATTCATGATGAAACATTGATGAATTGGATGCTCCATAGATCGGGTGCAAATCTTAGGTTCCAACGTTTGCGAAGCTTGTCAAGGTTCCTCCATACAGGCATCTTGCGAATATCACTCGCCACCTGACACCTTCTTCTTCCCAGGCTTGCATCTAGCATGGCTCAGTCCAGAAGGTAGATGGGTCAGCAATGTCACTGACAAGTCAGGCCCTAAGTACTATATTTTGCTTATGATTTACATATGTGATTTACTTGAGATTTACTTGAGATTTACTTGAGATTTACTTGAGATTTACTTGAGATTTACTTGAGATTTACTTGAGATTTACTTGAGATTTACTTGAGATTTACTTGAGATTTACTTGAGATTTACTTG
>VSDK01012116.1:270279-295448 GCA_009767595.1 Symbiodinium kawagutii
ACAAAGCTTCCCTTTGGCTGGATTTTTTTGGGATATTTTTGTATATTTTTAAGCATTCGTTGTTAATTGTGGCCTTTCGATTTTAGTTTGTTTGTGTTTCTTTTTTAATTCCAAGATGCGCTCAAATGCAAGACTCTTGTGAGACACTCCTGCAGGCTTAGAATGTTTGTTCATTCTGTACTTTCTTCATGAACTAATGAATCATTAAAAATTCACATGGCACCAAGGTACTCTGAAACCAGTTTGAAACATGCCTGAACCCACAAAACGCTCAAAATTGCCATGAAGTTTTTCTATTAACAAAGTTGTCAAAAGGCTTGGGGTGTGGCAGCAAGAAATTAGTTTATTAACTCTTTAATGAATTAGTTAAGTGGTTAATTAATCAGTCTGAGATGAATGACGTTTTTTTTGGATGGTAAACTTGCCACATCTTCGGGTGGACATTTCGATGCAAAATCTTTGAATGCTTCGAGCCGCGGAAGCTTCGCGGAAGCATTTCTTTTGCGGAAGCTTTGCGGAAGGGACATATGATGGACATATGGTTGTCCCAAACCTGCCCAAAATGACCACCGTTAGAATCTCGAAACAGCCTCGTGGAAGCAACGTTCCTCAAAAAACCAAAAAAAAAGTGATAAAACCATTGCGTGGAAGCTCGCGGAAGCTGGTTGTAACAAAATGGTCTCGCGGAAGCAACAGTCTGCACAGCGGAAGCTGCGCGGAAGCTTTCGCGGAAGACAGGGAAACGTCCAATTGAATGAAAATGGAATAAAAAACAACATTCAGATTCAGATGAAAGAAATTAATAAATTAATTTATCGGCTTCAGACAGGTGTTTCAAACACACTTGAAACAGTAAAAAAATTCAAACCCAAAAAAAATTAGTATTATTTAGGGGTGTTTAGTTGCATGATCACGGAGCCGAAGATTAAAAGTAAATTACGAATTCATTAACGAAGATTAAAAAAATCAAAAAAATCAATGATTTTTGAAATTTTTTAATATTATTTTGTAGGGTTTTATTAATCCGGGGCTCAGATTAATAGTAATGCTGATCTCAACTTGCCATCATAAGGTTCCCAACTAGCTGCTAGGTATTGTTGGTCCCTGCTGGTTGTTGTTTATCTAAGCCTCATATGGATCGTTCACCAGCTGCCAGACACCTCATGCTGATCCGCCCCTTGAGGTGAACATCAAGTTCTCCTAAGTCCGTTCTTGGGCGCCACGAGAATTCACCGATCGAGTTTGCCGCGCCCGGGCGCAGTCGGGCACGGAGCTTTTGCAAACCTTCGGTGCAGTGTCGTCAAAAAAGAATCTGTGCGGCCGAGAAAAGTGGGAACATTTTGATGACTTTTTGATTAATGGATCGATGAACTTTGGGCCAGAAGAAGTTTTATGATCATTGAAATCCTGGTGCACACGGGAATATGCACCAGTCATGCAAAGGTAGTTTCTGTCAAATTATGCATCGCTGGGCTTTTCACAGCCACTGGTAGATAGCTATGAGGACGGAATGTGAGTGAACATGGCCGCAATGGCCACTATCGCCACCATGGGCATTAGATTCTACTGCAACAAAATTGATCGAAAGCAGAAGAGATTTGTCTCTGGACTAGAGCTCATAGGAACCGGCTTGGAAGATCAGTTTGCTGTTGATCATGCACTGCACATGTTTGTGGTGATATTTACGCCGGAGTCTCGATACACTGTGCTTGTCAGACCTGATTTTTTTTTGTCGGTAACTTGGTTGGTATCAAGTTTCAGCATGTTGTGGCACTGCCAAAGATGTTGTTTGCCCTTGGACTTTTAAATAATGAACTTGCAGAAGGCCCATCCCAGATGGTTGTTGGAACTGATGACACGGCTGGCGAGCAATTTGCCAAAGGAAATTGCAGGAGGGGCAGTGTTATTCAAATCTTAGGGCATCAATTCAGATTCAAATCACATTTCCTGGGGCTGTCTTCAACTGCCACAGATACAAAGCATATACCCATTTGTTTTTTGGTATTATGTGCATTTTTTTCGGTAATTATGGTGACACCAATAATCTTATATACTGTTTTGAACTATGTTTGCCTGTCGAATATACATGATCTATTGGCTTGATTGGGTCTTAATTACTGTGTAAGAACCCTTTACTACTAGAAGTGATTAATTGACAATTATTTTCTTGGATTGTTCGTAGTTTCCCTATATATTCTCTAGAACTAGCCATTAATAGACATTATTCAACCATTCAACCAGATTCTTGGTTGCCCAATGATAGATAGTCCGAATCAGAATGGTGGTTTCGAAACTGTTTGCTAGTCAAAGTTATATATTTGTTTCACAATTATCAACCGCCTCAACAAACAAATTACTGCCCATCATGAACCTGTAAACTCTGATGCACATTGTTAACCATGTAAAATGTTTGTGAACCACCATATTTCCTGTAACTAAGCATGATTAACCATCGACAATTATGATTGATCGTCACTCATCTACACTCATCACTCTGAAACCAGCAACCCTATGCAACCCTAATCTTATGATCCCTTGTCAATTGTATTGGTTGTTTAATCATTAGCTGCCAGCAACCATTGATATGTTGATTTTCTCAAAATAGGGGACTCCTAATCATCCATTACCACCGCAGTAATGTTGGTTTCTGATTAGTATCTACCTGTTGGTTTCATCTATTTTCATTACTTTAGGGGGGTTACACTAATCAGAAACCAACATTAAACCAACCATTTTTGGGGTTCCCTATTCTGAAAAACCACCATATGTACAATTGCCAACAACTCTCAAGCCTGGCTGATCATGATAAGCCGATATCGACTCAACCATAAGCCACCAACCATAAACCAAGAACCATAAACCCACTATACACATACGATAATCCCACCATCAACCCCTAGTAAACCCACCAGAAACCCACCACAAACCCACCATCAAGCCACCACAAACCCACCATCAACCCACCATCCTGGCCACCATGAACCAACCACTTGATTGACCGCAAACCCACCCCAACCCCACCACAAATCCACCATTTCATTGACCCTTTCCCCTTGCCATCGTGCCATCGTTTCGAGCTCGCCAGGCCGCAAGTTGACTCTGGAGGACGACGGCGGCCGGTGCCGTGCCACTGGGGACGATGAGGTCATGCAGGCCCGGCGGGTGGAGGTCCAGGGGGGCGGTGGACTGGGCCAAGGGGGCCGTTGGTTGGTGTAGGCTGATGGGTTGGATGGTTCAGTGATGCTTAAGTGATGGTATAATGTTGGTTAAGTGATGGTTCAGTGATGGTTAAGTCTGGTTTTATCGTGGTTAACTTAAACGAGTCATTTGATGATTGATGATTGGTATACTTGGATGTGTAGTTGGGGTTGGTGAAGCCATGGTTACAAAACCTGTGCAGTGGCTGAACTGGGGATGTACATCCGAGTAGGCTGATTGGTTTGATGGTTAGTAATGCTTAATGATGGTTAGTGATGTTTAATGATGGTTAATGATGCTTAAGTAGTGGTTAAACGAGTTGTTGAATGATGCTTAATTGGTTAACAAGTGTTCAACATCACTATCATTGGTGGTTAATCTATTTGTTGATTGATTACATGATGGTTAGTGATGTTTAATGATGAATAAGTGATGGTGAATGACGGTTGAGATGATTGGCAATGGATGTGAGTGAAGGGTTGGCTCAAGGTTGATAAAAATGACGCCTGATGGTGCTTAATGATGGTTCATTCATGCCATGATGGCAAATGGCTAGTGCTGGGCAATGGTAGATCGCAATGGTTGAAAGCAGTTCATAGCATTTAGCCTTGTCAAGGAGTTCAGAGTGCTGGTTAATTGGCTATGAATCAATATTCATCAACCGACGTTGATGGGGGATTCACCAACAATTTCATAGGTAAATCAATGGTTAATGGTTGGGGAACCAGGGGTACTGTACAGGGTTTTGACCCGCAGCTAATCGATTGCGGTTGTTCCTGAAGGGATATGAATAATCAATTATAGTGGTAAAAATAGCCAGAAATTGTGCTGAATCTTGATGATTCATGGGCCAGTCTGAACTTATGGCTATCAATGGATATTCGTGGGGAATGGAAAGGTTGATAAGAGTTTGTAACGATTGGCTGCTGATGATGGACCACTCCAATAAGTATGGTTGATCACCACGGTTCCTGTTGTTATGTTCAGGGCTGCGGGGCTTGGTTTTGTTCCCCTGGATGTATCTTGATTTTCTCGTTGTTTGCCATGGGTTTATCTAATATCAACCATTATTTTGTTCATTCTAACCCCACATGCATGTGAAATTAAATATGTTCAAGCATAGTTTAGTCTCATTCTCATTCACTGTTATTGCGTGTTATATGGCTATGAGTCAGTTCACCCTGTATCCCTGGTTCCCCCAGCATTTACCATTTATTTCCTTATGAAATTGTTGGTGGCTTTTCCCCATGAAAGTTAGTTGATCAATACCCAGCTCGCATATGCACCAGTAGTAAACCATAGCGAATACATATAACTATAATATTCTTAATGATTACTATTGTTTACTACTGGTAACAAAACGGAATTAATAACCATTGAATAGTAATTGTATGTAATTATAATAGTAATTATTAATAAACCAATGAATAGTAATAATCAGTTTAATAATAAATAACAATGTCACTATCGTTGAATATCACAAATTTCATACTTGGTATGATTCAACATGATTTGATTCACCAGATCACTAGATTGATTCAATCATTTCATTCATGATATGCTCCTTTAGTCATGGTTTATTAACAATCACCTTATAGTGATTATATACAATTACTATTGGTGTACTATTGCTAATGCATCGTTCAATAATTTCAAACTCAAAAGATTGACCCTACCGGCACGCACGGCACGACCGACCCGTTCCCGTTCCGTTCCGCTCAGATGGGTCGGCATGTGGGCTTTGAGCCTGGAAGCCCAGCGATTGAATCGTCCGAATTCGCACGCGATCTCAACGCTACGGTTGGAGGATGGAGAATCCAAGCGATCCATGATTGAGAATGGTTGGTAAGGGTTGATTATTGGTTGATATGGATGGTTGAGAATTGTTGGTTGATATGTTTGATGGTTGATAGTAAAATGAATCAACTGATTGTCAATATTGAATCAACTATGGTTATTAAGTTATTGGAGAATATATAACGGTCAACCATGGTTAGCAATGAATCAGCTAATATTGGTTCAAAATTATTGACTCTTGGCAATCATCATTGGTCTATCATGACAATATCTATATTTGGTTAAGATCCAACTGTAGATAACCCCTTCTGTATGGTAAATCACGAAGCGTTTGATGGATGAGTTGATGGAAGTTACGAATCTGCTATTACGGGTTGTTGGTTTTAAACATGTTTGATTTTCCCTGGCAGCAACAAAAGGTTGGGTCAGGTTGACTAATGTTTTTTATAGGGTCATAGGGCTTGAAACCACAAGCCAGATTAGTATCACGTGTGATTGCCACCTGGGAATGGTGATTCTCTGTGCGAGAGCAATTTGGACGCTCAAACGAAGGTATGCCACTTGGTACTAGTATGTGATGGCTTCTCAAGGCATAAGGGACCCCAAAGCTATGGATGGTTTGTTACTGTACATGGTTGATAAATTGGATGGTAACTGGAAGTACCCACATTTTGAGAAACATCCGTATAGATAATTGGTAGCAACAGTTTGCAATTATAGCATTAATCATCGATGGTTGTACAATGATGCATCCCATGGATGAGAACCCAGAAAATAACAAGGGTGATGTTCGAGACCAGTTAATGTTGTGGATGATTCTGACACAGTGGCTAATCATGGCTGATAACAAGAG
The DNA here is from genome assembly GCA_009767595.1 of Symbiodinium kawagutii. Taxonomy (NCBI): domain Eukaryota; class Dinophyceae; order Suessiales; family Symbiodiniaceae; genus Symbiodinium; species Symbiodinium kawagutii. Next base: position 276,128 of record VSDK01012116.1, read on the forward strand.
AAATTGTCGTTTACAGCTGGTAAATGATGCCTGATGACGTTTCCAAAAAAAAACAATCGCAGGAATACAGTTAATTACATGTTAAAACCAATGATGATAAAGCAGTGCTGCTGGAATTGTCAGTAGACGATCTTGTTTGTTAGCATCGTCAGAAAGAAAACCTGCTGAAATACAATTATCACCACATTCCTATTGACGTATGAATATGATGACAATCTTATATTGCAATAGTAATTCCCATATATAGTCACAATACCCCTGCTGCAATAACAGGCTTCACTTGTTGGATCTTGACTTCACCTTGGTACACCACTGCGGCTGGTGGATCTCCAGCCCCCGCCCCAGCCCAGCCCCAAGGCGCAAGGTCTCGGGCGACACGCCCCCGCAGAGCCCAGCGCCGTCGCCACGCATGGGCATGCGGAGCAAGTCCATGGTGCCTCAGCTGCAAGCTGCGGGCAGCAAGGAGCTGTAAACAGGGGAGGCTAGGGTTGATGGGGGTTGGTGGTGGTTAGTGGGGGTTAGTGGGGGTTAGTTGGGGTTAAGTGTGGTTGATGGTGGCTAATGGCGGTTAATGATGATTAAACTAGTGAATAATTGATGGTTTGTGATGGTTTTATGATGTTTAATGGTGGTTCATGATGGTGAATAGTGGAGAATTCATTGGTTAATTGATGGTTAATAGCTGGTTGGTGATGTTCAAATTGTGAGATTTTTAATAGTTCTAATGACGCAGGTGACGAACATATTCTTGAAATGGGGCAAGTAACGACCAACCAGCATATCGTGGTGAACCTGGTAAATATTGCTCTAGTTCTTGTAACAACCAGTTTGTGTAACGGATAAACCATTTACGGTACCCAATTTCAACAATGATCAATGCAGGATCACCATTGCCAGTAAGTGTTGTTTCTTAATCCGGTAATGACACCAGTTGCAATATCATGTTATAAGAACTGTGCACCAGCAATGGCCGCTGCGGAGTCAAGTCTTGTGTGATAGATGTGTGCTTCATCCTGCTTTGTTGGATTTGGTCTTGACATTTTTGTGTTTGGCGGGGGGAACATGGCTGTTCCGGTTGTACAGGTTGATAATGGTTATTGGAGAGCCGAAAGTTTGCATCGAGTGTGAGCCTTGTACCTTCAGGTAACCTTTGCAGTTTTGGATGTGCAGCTCGGGATGATATTCAGTTGAATCTGGGTGTTTCTCAACTCGTAGGGGTACACCTAGTTGTCATCCAGTTTAATAGCCATGGATAGCCATGAACCATCCATAACCGTAGTGTTCCCTATAGCTTTAGAAACACCCCTTTGGTTGGTGAAAATCCATATGATTGTTCGGATTGTTGCGTTTGTTTCTCCGATAGTGTCAACCATGATCAATGGTTATGAGCCCAAGAAGGCTGTAGAACAGATAGTAGCTGAACCATTATTATTGTCATAGTAACCAGTATTGTCAATTATTGTTGGTGATGATCCCCTATGATTATATAACCCATCCCATGGTCGAACCTAACTACCATGCATAGCCATAGCCCTATGAAGGTGGGTGATCTAAGCGTGGCCCTTGCGGGACATGGGACATCCAAGTCTTTGCTGCGTCGCAGCGGCACAGCTTCACCTGGGGTCTCCAACCAACCACTGCTGAGGGTGATTCAGCACCTGAGGTTCCAAGCACATCCAACCAATCCTTAGTGATGATTCCCAGGAACTGTTATGATGAAGGTAACTCTGAGTCATGGATATATAATATAAACCATTTAGTCATTGAGTTAGATATGGCTGTGGGTCAGTTCACCCTTAGTCCACCTGGTTCCCCTATCATTAACCATGGTTTTCCTACTATTGTTGTTGGTTATTATCCCCCATTATTGTTGGTTAATATTGACCCATACCCAAAAATAGACCATAGTTAAGTGGTTCATCAGCTTGTGACCTGTGCGGCATCAAATGGGTTGGTTTGCTATATCTTTGAACTAAATTGCGTCTCACGAAGCGATGCAGCATGAGTCTTCGCGATAATCTTTACATTTTGGGAGTTTCCTTGTTGGCTACCCAGCATGGCTGAACAGGCTTGGATGTTGTGGTTTACATTCCCTGCCTCCACCATTGTTCATTGCAAAAGACTTTCTCCAGCATTTTTGACCATGTTGGGCTCAAATCAATGTCGACTTCAGCATTTCTGTTGTATCATCAACCACTATATAAGTTCAAAATGTTTGGTGATATAGCAGCCAAAAAAGCGTTTACCGGTTAACCATATGGTCATGAAAACAACGCTCATATTGTATAATTTGTTCAAAATACAACATTTCCTATCGGGCAATTAGTTGAATAAATTGTACTTCCCACGCAAACGGGGGATAGTTCACCAGAGACTCTTGTCATCAACGTCCATCATCATCCATCAACATCTATCAACATCCATCAACATCCATCAACATCCATCAACATCCATCAATATCCATAAACATCCATCAATATCAACATCCGCCCCAGCATCAACATCCATTAACCGTTGCCCCGCAAAAAACATCATAATTATTTACAATAGCCATTTATTGGACCTCAAAACCTACCATTTTTATAGGCTCAGCATCCATCAATTCATAACCCATTTTTTGGAGGCCAAAAACCTAGCGTGGTTATGGTGGACCGGGAGAACCATCACCGGGTCCGCTAGGATTTGACTCATTTGTGCGATGTCACACGTGTGGATCCCCATTGCCAAGTGGAGGGGTCAGTGGGGCCCAGGACAGTGCGTGGTCGAACTGAGAGGCAGATGTGGCATAGTTTATTGCTAATAGTAGTTGGTTAATAGGAGATACTAAGCAACAATAAGAGGGGATTTACCAACCATATACTGGCAATGTGGCATAATGGTTTCCAGCGCCATCCCACACGAATGGCAGATCCACTTGTTAACAAGCAGAAATGCTCGATGGTAAATCACCAGTCGCTGATGCAAAGATGGAGCAACAGCATGGCACCGGTGAGAAGATCAAAGATCCAACAAATGGCCGGTAATCAAATTACTAGTGGTATCTTTGATGGTTTTATAGTTATTAGTTGAGGTTCATGTTCGATTTCAACAAAGCATTTTCAAACCATCAAAGATCACCATTAGTATTATGTTTTGCTTTGTTTTATCACCTTGGATCTATTTCACCATCAATTAATGAAACCATCAATCACCATGTGACCATCAATCAATAGCCATTGATCAATCGAATCATGGTTTTTGTTTGTTTTACTATGCTCTACTTGTTTTTGTTTAAATCACCGTTGATCTATTCTGGCTGGTGGTTTGATTCACATCATTATTTTATTTTTTCCAAAGGTATTAAACAGATGCTTGTTTGTTCGACAAGCACCCATATTTCGCATACAGGTTTGTTCAACCACAAACCAGCATTGTATCAGCATGAATCATTACAGATAATGGTCACTCAACTGTTTTTATCGCCATCAATGGTATTTTTGTATCACCATTGGATGAAATGAGTGTTTCTCAAAATAGGGGTACCCCTAAATCATCCAATAGCAATCATTTAGAGCACTGAATCATTTTTTTTTGGGGGGAGGGGGGGGGTACTCTATGCCTTGAGAAACAGCCAAATATATTATAGCCATTAATCAAACCATACCATTTTACGGCCATTTGTAATGGTGAAATACAATCACTATTACAAACCATTTGGGTGTTTCTCAAAATAGGGGTGGGGTCTGCACAAATCATCCAACATTCATCATGAAACAATGATAAGCAAGCTATTGGTTGGGTCTCCTATGTTGAGAAACACCCAAAGCCTTATGAAATGCCATCAGTCGCTACAGATGGCCGCCCCTGATGGTGAAGCCGGGAGCCTCTCTCTGGGAGGCGAAACGAAGTCTCATCACCTAGGTGGATGTCGAAGACATAGAAAATGTGGTTTTATTCAGCGGTTTAATAATGGTACGTAGTGGTTAATCATAGGGACACTAGCCAACAATAATGAACAACTATTGTACTAGTAATGGGTATATTCGTGGTTAATAATTGTTTATAGTGATTATATTTGGTTGTACTTGAATTTGGTCATTGTTTCATTGTTCATATGCCCCGGCAACAGAATAGCATGGCTACTTTCTGTGTGATGGTGCGTGTGAACATCGCCTTAAACCACGATGAATCAATGATTAATTAACCACCATTAACCCTGGAAAAAACCATGGAATACCAAATACCCAGTGTTGAAACTTAGCAATGGGATTCCAACACCTCATCAACAATGAACCAACACAAACCACCATCAACCACCACTAACCACCATCAACCACCACTAACCACCATCAACCACCACCAACCACCTTGAACTACCTTGAACCACCATGAACCTTAGCGAATACCAGCTTCGGACTGTCGCCATTTTTGACCCGCTGAGGCGATGATCGGGCCTTCCTGGTCTTCCGAAATCTGCCGGTCGCCGGGCGCGACTGATGATGTTAACACAATGGTGGCTTTAATATCCACAGATAACTAAATGCGTAGCAGTGATAATGGTTATAAGGCATAATAAGAGGTTAATAATGGTTAATCATTTTCCCTATGATTAGTTATAACCACTAATACAGTAATCGTTGATAATAGGGGATAATCATCAACAATAATATGGTAAAACGTTTAATCTTGTTTAATAGTGGTTGGACATGATTATTAATGGCCAGTGAGCAGGGGTTGATAATGCAAACCCTGGATTATTGATGATTGTTGATAAATGATCCATGTATCAACACTGGCTGGTGGTTTTTGAACATATTTTATTATCCTTAGTAATGATTAAACAAATGGTTGGTCGACTAGTATTTTTTCCATAGGAGTTGAAACCAGCAATCAGTGTTAACCCTATCATGTTGCCAACCATGTTAAATTACCAGAGGGTGACCCTTGGATGAACTGGTTTTAGTGGTGCATTGATGGTTAGTGATGGTAGTGATGTGTAATGATGGTCAATAGTGATTAGTAGTGGTTCATTGTGCTTAGCAGGCGATGATCAAGCAAGGATACATGGGTTTGTCCAGAATGGTGGTACCTACCAACCATTCAATTCTAAGCATCATTAAGAAGGAAACCACCATTTCTTTGGGAACAGCCACACCCATTTTTTGCGTAAACTTTATAATCATGGCGATTATGTAATCGAAGATGTTGAGTTTGCTGGGATTGATTCACTTTTCGTCAGAATCCAGTGGTTCATATTGATTAATAGCGTTTCAAATTTTGATTTATGATTCATGATTGACAAAGATGGTTGCTGCATCTTGGCTCTCATCGGGGTGACAACCATTTGTTTGTACAGTAATGAGGCAACACCGATTCAGCAAGAAATAGAATCCATCATCAAGTTATGTAAACTGTTCAGTGTGTTTCATGCGATATTCACAGATTCAATTTCCCAAGTATGGAGTCCATTGCCATACATTGGCTGTTTCCAGACATGGTGTAATCAACAACAGTACCCTAGCATTGCTAAAATTAAAGCGATTCCAAATATGTATATATATATATATATTCATATATTTATCTATTATTATATATGCATTATGCATAATACATAAATATAAGTATAGATTATATATATATACTATATACATTTATTTGTGGTGATTTCGAATAGGAATTTACAACCAGAAAGTTATCCAATTCATAGTATGCTTGTTGGTCCCTGCTTGTCAGCCACAGGAACTCATCCATGTTGTTGTGCCAAAAGTAGTGCTACTTACAAACGTATATACAATTGAGGGCCCCGCAGTCATGAATTGGTTACAGTAAATTTCGCCATGTAACAAGCGGTTGTTATACCTACCATAGCCATCACATGCCAGTACCCTAGTGAACTAGCAGCAAAGTTCCCATAAGTTGTACCACTATGGGATCCCCATGTGCGAGGATACACATAAGGTTCCCTTAGCTCGTACTTCACTGGGTGTTTCTCAAGCCATAGGGGACCCCCAAATCATCCAACATGGAGCATTTGCAATAATAATCCACCCATAACTTTGGGGGTTCTCCCATGGCTTGAGAAACCACATCCATAGTTGGTATATCTACTATCATTGTCCCTTATTATTCCCTATACAATCAACCTCATATGGATATTCCATTGCTTGTAGCACACGTTGAAACATTAGCCATTATTGTTGGTGATTCTGACCCATTATTAACCACTTTGATAGTTACCCAACATAGCCACTAGTAACCATTTTGTTCAATGTTGGTTGTTGTTACTCGGCTATTACACATCAACCATCATTCAACCATTATGACCCATGACTACCATTTTGGTTATGAACCATTATTGACCATTTTTAACGCCTATAATTATGTAATGGGCCCACCTTGTAGCCTAGATTTCCCATGGGCCCACGGTGGCAGGTGGTGGTCACGCGATCGGAGCAGGGAGACTGGCAGGTGCGTCTCCCCTTTGAACGGTGAAACTGTGAAACCAAGGGGTTGATTGATGGTAACATGATGGTCAATGGATGCTTAATGATGGTTCACTGGTGGTTCACAAGTGGTTGATTGGTGCTTAAACTAGTGGTTAACCTGGCTGAAAGCCGGAAAATGTCAGGTTTGCAACGGTTTTAATATGTGAGACATGGTAAAACCTATGATTACTGGTGGATTGAAGCTAAGCAAATCTCAAAAAACAATTATCATGTTTTTCTCATAAAGGTAAATACCACTAGAAATGGTGGATTTTCCACTTCCAGGTTCGTTTACCGTAATGCACCATGTTTTCCATAGTGATTGAATAGTCTAGCCATCCTGGAGTATGAAATTCGACCATCCCCAAGGATGGTAAATGGTTGATGATTTTGCTCGGATGTACCTGGTAGTTGAATGCCATGGCGATGATGACATTGAAGGCAAGATAAGCAAGACTGGTTGGTGGTTTTAAATATTTTTTATTTTCCCTATTAATCATTAACAAATGGTTGGTTGACTGATATTTTTTAATAGGTATTGAAACCTCCAACCAGTAGAGTATATGCAATGAACAGTATAACTTCCATGGTTTGCTGACTACCTTTGGGTGTAAAATCATGGTGAGAATCATCGCATATTGTTTTTCAAATACAATGAAAAGTCACGGGCCAGCGGCTGTGACGATTCAAGAGCATGTAGATTTGTATGATGGTTTCTTAAAATCGGGGATCTCCAAAATGGCTAAATGATTAATATAAATGGTTAATGACTTGGATGATGTGGGTACCCCTATTTTGAGAATGCCCCTGTATTACTATGCTATGATGTATGCAGGTCAGCCCAAATCTCACAGCTGGAAATCGTTGCTTTTGCAATGGACATTTTAGTAATCACCATTTGTCACCATCAATATTTGTTGTGAGATGATGCATGGCTATCAAGTACTTGCATTTAAGGTTTATGAACCACCGATTAACCACGAAGTAGCCATATGTCATCTAACAATGTAACAATTAACCACATATTAACCACGTATTAACCACATAGTAACCACACAAATATGATTAGTTAAGGCATCAACTCATTAGTTGATCAATGAATTGCAAAAAATAACAATGTTGGTTGTTGATTGTGATGAGTGTGGTAATTTTGTTGCTGGTTTCATACTGTGAGTATGAGGCACCGTTGAGGTGATGATTGTGTTCTTAGCAAATGATCATCCAACTGGTTAGTATGTTGGATTGAACTCACCACTCATTGACCAAGCATTGATATTTTATTTTAACCATCATGAACGAATCATTCACGAGTCATCAGAATCAGCTATCATTTTTTGTTATCAGTCATTACCAACCCATCATTGAGCATCTTTTTCTGAGCATTGTTGGTCAATTAAGCACCGTCATTCCAGGCATTTCCAAGCAATATTGTTGGTTGTTCAACATCATTATCCTATCATCAACCATCATTTACCAGCATTAACCATCATAATCAATATAATCAGCACGTAATCATCATCAAGTAATCATCACCAGGTAATAATCTAGTTAACCATAGTCTGACCGCACAGTCTCACCAGCAATCACCAGCCTGTAATCATCAGGTAGCCATCAACAGCCATCATTTGGCTGTGGGTCAAACCCCTTTACCCCTGGTTCCCGTATCAGTACCCATTGTTTTCCCGAGTATAGTTGGTTATTATCCTCCACTATTGTTGGTTATATAATATTGACCCATAGCCATTTGATAACTCGCATGTCCATCACATTATCAATGAACCACTAGGTTAGCCACCCATCAGCGACCAATCAGCTGCCACCACCAATCAACCATCAATGATCATCACTAGCCATCAACTAAGCACTTTAGCATCATGTTACCATCAATTCACCACTAGATTAACCTCTAGGTCAACCACCTATCAACCACCAATTGATCATCATTCAGCATCAATTGACTATCAGAATCAAGCATGTTTGTTTGTTGCGATCATATATCAACCACCAATCAACCACCAGTGAACCATCATTAACCATCAATTGACCATCATAAGCATCCATTTTTGAGCATCATGAACCATCAATTGATCATCCATGATGTGATCATTGTTGATCATAATCAACCAGTGAACCATGATTAACCATCAAATGACTATCATTAACCATCAAATGACTATCATTAACCATCAAATGACTATCATGAACCATCAATTGACCATCAGGAACCATTGATTAACCACCTTTAGCCATCACTAACCATCAGTTGACCATCAGGAATCATTAATTAACCACTAGTTTAACCGCTATTTGACCATCAAGTGACCCTCATATCACCACAATTCTCAATCCTTCCCCACGTTGCACCAAGCAGGTGGACAAGATCAGCCACAACGCCGGGACAGCCTTGCCCCTTCTGAAGCACTTCACGTGACGCGGCGGAGGGGGGTAACCGAATGGCGGATGATGGCGCTAGGGAAGATGAACGGTGAACGAATGATGGTCAATGATGGTCAAATAGCGGTTAGAGTAGTGGTTAATTGATGGTTAAGGATGGTTAGTTGATAGTTCATGATGGTTCATGATGGTTAATTGATGGTGAATGATGGTTGATGGATGGTAAATGGATGGTGCATGATGATTAATGGATGGTGAATGATGATTAATGGATGGTGAATGATGGTTAATGGATGGTGAGTGATGGTGATATGATGCTCAAAAATGGTTGATTAGCATTGTCAATTGAGGATTAATGACGGTCAATTGATTGCTAATGATGGCTAATTGATGGCTAATTGGTGGTTGATTGGTGGTGAAACTAGTGGTTCGTTGATGGTTAATTGATGGTGAGTGATGTGTAATCATGGTTGATTGTTAATGGTGGTTAATGATGGTTAAATGAAAGGAAAATGCTGGTTGATGATGGCGACTAATGGTTGATCCTGGTTGCTGTTCAACAATGATTAGTGCTGCATCCAACAATGATAGGGAAGAGGAAGGTTGGTGAGATCGATAATGATGAGGAGTGGGCCCGGTGAGCAACGAAGGATAACGCTTGATCAACATGACTGCTGAAATGATGTTTGAGTATTGACGGTCAAAGATGGTCAACCATGGCTGACCTGACGCTTAATGACACTGAAACCAAAAACAATGCTCGGAGAGTCGGAGAGGCTTGGAATCATGGCTACGCGTTGGCTGTCATGGGTGACTGTCCGCTGGGGGTACCCTGCTCCCACCTATTCCAGATATTTGTGTGGAATTCAGAGACCACTTTGTGCAGAATGCCCATGGGTTTTCCATGTTTTTCTACTTTAAAAAGGTGCTTCATCCCACATGAAACTGCTAGCTGAATCCAGAGGCCCAGAGTCTTTGTTGAATGTGAACCATTGAACCACCTCACCATGTATACTGTATACCTCCAAAATCGTCATACCGGTATCCATAAATCGAAACTACGCGATCATTTTTGGACGCGCTTTGATCCATTTGGCTGTTCTTAAAATCGGGTACCGGTACCCCCCAAAGCATTCAGTTCACCAGCCATTGATCATATGAAGCCATCCATTTTCGGGGTCTCCAATGGCTTGAGAAACCACCATATGTTTCCCACCATAGATTTCCATAGATCGCAATAGATCACCATAGGCCCCACATCTCCAGCCATCATGGGGGGAGCCTTTGATGGGCTCTCGAGGCAGACGGATGCTCAACTTCCCGAAGGTGAAGCCATCGACGTGCAGGTGAAGTTCATTGGGAACCCAGGCGCCGCTGCGCAGCTTGGGAGCAGGTGGATGCTGGGTGAGCTGACCAGATGGGCAAGCAACAGTGAGATAGAACAGGATGGAACCAACCACCGATGTAGGGCATAGCAATCTTGGTGAGTTAGTTGCTAGTGTTTAGTTGCTGGTCATGTGGCCGGTGGGTCGGTTTGACACATTCATGCAAGCAATCCATGCACAGGAGTACCCTCCGCTAACATGGAAATTGAACATCTACTATAAACGGATGATTTCCCAGGGATTTTTCATTGTCATGTTAGTTTACCTACCTAGGGATAGCACCCTTCTACAGCCCTGGAAATGGAAAAATGTTAGTTTACCAGAGGGTACATCAACGCGTTGCGGTGCGTGTACCATTCGTTGGCATGTCATCATCTCACCGCAGCACAACCGCCCAGGCGTTTGCGTGACCGATGAGGCTGAAAGGCAGAGACCCAAACCCTCCTGGCAACGCCCAAGCGACCCCAGGGCAGAGGTTGAGTTATTCCTAATAGATGTAAATACTGGTTTAAACATGTTCCCTCCAGCCTTAATAATAGGGGATAATAAGCAACAGGAATGGTTCACCAACTACCTGGTTGGTGGTTTGATTAACATGTTTTATTTTCCCTAGTAAGTATTAACACATGGTTGGTTGACTAATATTTTTCAGGGGGGTTGAAACCACCAGCCAGAATAGTTCGTGATTCATAATGGCCGATCATAGGCAGTAAAGCTATGGTTGCTCAAATTGGTTCATCATGATTACTGATTGTGCAAGACTGTTCTCAATGGTCAAAAATGTGGGTGAAGACTAATTGATTTCAGATACTGTAGCATTTATGAAAGGTCACTGCTGGGAAATACACTGCAAAAACGGCGATTAATCGTTGTTCATGATGGTTGATTGGTATTGATCGATATGGATGATTCATGCTACTGATTCAGTACTGATTTAGATGCATGGAGTGTGGTTTTATCATATCAGTGGCTACATATATGTGTCCCAATGATGATAAGTAATAGTTATGAAGACGGATCAGTAAACTGTGCTCTCTGCTCTCAGATGTTCTAAACAATAGGATTATAGCTTGCAGCATTAAGATGAATATTGGTTATCGATCATGCTGTGTTTTTTCTTTTGATCATGTTCGATCATGGTGATTCATGTTTGTTAATGACCAGTTATGGTGCAAAATGAAGATGGGTTTGTTGATAAGAGTTACAAACACAAGGACTACAACACTCACACAGCTGCATCCGGCACTAAAGTTACATTGCTTTTGTTTGCTTGCTGCTGCGTAAGCATCTAAAAAGGGCAGTCATGACGGCAATGGAAGATTGACGGCCCTTCCTTTTTGCAATGCATTACTATAATTTGCCACGTCCATTTCTTGTTTAGATATTATAGATCTCTCATTGCCTGGCCACAAAAATGGATCTGAGGCAGTCAAGAGATTCATTCATATATTTTAGAATGATTATTTTAGATATAATTTATATATATACAGATATGTCTATATATATCTAAAATAAATAAATCAATAGATAAATAAATACATACATAAATAAATGAATACATAAATAGATAAACAAATACATAAATACATAAATAAATACATAAATATATATATATTTTTCACATATAGAAAAATACATAGATAGATAGATAGATAGAGATATACACAGGATCAACCCGTTACTGGGAGGGGCCACAGACAGTGGACTGTGACTCAGCTGTGTGTACAATGGATGCTGAATGTTAATAGTCAGAATGGCTGGTTGGTGATTCAAGGGGATAGTGGTTAGTAGTGGTTAATCTTATTGGTAGGGGATAATCACACACAACAATGGCTAAACAACGACTATATGGGGATTTCTTAGAATGGGGCTACTCCCGGAGTTATGTATCGTTTATCACTAGATATGGTGGATAGTGGATTTTGCTGCCCCTATTTTGAGAAACACCCGCAGCATCATCGAACAATCACACTATACGATGATGTTACGATGTCATTAATAGCTATTCAATGCTATTCATAGAAAATTATGAGTTGTCACAGTAGGTACATTATCGGCTGGTTGCGAATAATCTTGAATTATGCTGATGCTACATGGAATATGGAATATAGAAGTTTGCATGGCAGGAATACAGAGGTTTTATATAATCCATAATGTACATGAAAATTGTTATATTGGCTTTATATGGCAGGAATTATCAGCCAACCAATAGTTGGAACTGGGGTTGGTTACCAGCCCCTATATCATGGCAGCCTGGCAGCACACTGTAAGTTTCAACGGCAGGAAAATACAGCTACAAGGGGTTGGCCCCCAACCACATATAAGTTGGTTTATAACTAACTTAACTTGGCTTAACTACCAGTTATGGAGGTGAACCAACCCAACTTATAACTACTGGCGGCCCAGCTGACCGTATCAACCCACCACTGTTGCGGATCAGATCTTTTGAGGTCTTCACACTGCTCGTTGTTTTTGGGGTTCTCTATGACTTGGATCGATGGATGGGGAGCGATCATGGACGCAAGGATGTCCTCAGGGATTGTAACTGGGAACAACCAGACATGTTTAGAGGGGTTCGTTCAGCTACCGGGGCTACCTACTGTGGTTGCTTATATGGTTAATGAGCTCAGTGACAGGGTTACCTAAGCTACACTATAGGGTTTTAAACTATGTTCGCATACATTTCTGACCCCAGCTGCACATCCAAGTAGTTGATGAGGATTGATTTGACACAGCCAATGATGGCCATCATCACCGATTGCGAGTCCCTTTCAGCCACGCCTATCCCCAATCCATGGCTGGCAATCATGAATCAGAATCTTCACTTGCTAAACAAGGTCGAACCCTTCTAAATCAAACGCGTGGAAACTCTCGACTTTTGCTGTTCTGGTTGTCCTCTTGTTTCTTGTTGTTGGACATCCTCTGCAACCAGTGGCAGTTCTTTAGGCTTTCCCTTGGCGTGTTGCCGAGCCATGGCAGGAAGAAGCTCACGGAAATTCTGGCACAGCACAGTTGCATCCCAGTCTTCTTAGATGAGGCAGGGGACAGCAACAGCCATGGGGCTCACTGCTGTTGTTGGGGGTGTCCAACCCAGTAACCATCAAAAGGCACAGTGGTGAGGAAAGGTCACTGCTGGTTGCAGGTTACTGGGTTGGTGGGTTGGATGATCGGTTGGTAGTTGTTGGGGGTGTCCAAACAAAGGCTCCTGAGAGCGAATTGCTGGAGCAGAGGGGTCCCAATTCAATGGTCTCGGATCAGAATAACAGCTTGATGGGGATGGAGAATCACACTTTTTTGAGCAAGTCTCAGGGTGTTTTACCCACAGCGTGCGGTATATGCATATCTTTGTGAATTAACACGCCCTCCTAATCAACCACTGTCAAACAATCATGTCATGGCGTGTGTATGCCTGGCTGGTGTATGCCTATTAGCTGTTGATCAGTTTTGGTATATCACCTAACACGAAAAATCATTTGCTAAGCATCCCGAAGCAGGTGCCCTCGACCCACATGAATAGAATTCTGGTATTTGGGGCGTTCACAAAGCCCGTATTGAGTCACGCAGCAATCCAACTGCAAGGCGGGCCACGTTACACCAGCTATAGCTGTTTGTTTATAACTATGACTTAGCTCGGGTGAGTTCTACCAGTTGTAGAGGAGTGAAGTGAGCCAACTGTTGGCGGCCCACCTCATAGTTGCATCAACTCGGACATCACATTGTAGGCCTCAGTACTCATTGCAAACACCAGTGCTGACAACGCGGCCAGGACCTTGTACAGAAACACAACTTCTTCTCGGAAGCTCTTCCATGCAGAATGGGATGGACGCATTAGCAATGAGAACATGGTCCCAGCCACTCTGGGAGGTTTTCAGGTGTCTTATTTGTCGGGCGGAATCTGGCAGAAGTGATTGGTAATCGATTTCTTGGGGCCGGAAATCGCAGTAGTCTCTAAACAACAAAGTTACATGACAGGAACCATCATTCAAACTATGGTTGATCCTTAAAGTGGTAGATCAAACCCCCTTAGTGCCCTCAGTTCAACAACGCAAACGTTGGACTCCCAAGGAACGGTAGCCGAGCTGCAGATCCCCCATCAACAGGTCACTATTGCCAGCTCCGGAGCAACACAAGGTGAGCTGGTGCTAAAGCGGCCTTCACCGGCTGTTGCTACAATGAGAATACCGGGTAAGCCACCAGCCCAACGATCAAACCATCACAGATGAGTTGTTTGGTGTACTTGTTTTTGTTGCTTATTCACCAACAAGCAGCAGGAACCATCGTGATCATGACCAGCAGAACTGATCATGATCCAAACTGCCAGCGTCCTTTTCAATGGCTTGCTTCTGTCTTTCCGCCGTACTTGTGCATCACAATTGCGGACATGAGCGTGGCGACCATCCAACTAGTCTACGAGGATGATAACAGTTTGAATGGAACCAACTCGCAGATGACTATCACACACCTAGGGGCCACAATGTGTTGGGGACGTTTCTGCGTTTCTTGAAACCAAGTCGACTGGTTCCAGTTGCTGTTTGCTTCCGTTGCTGCTCGTATTATTTGTTTTGTGGTTATTTTAATTCTTAGCACATTTTTGCCTTTGTTGCTGTTTTGTTGCATTTGTCGTGATTCTGGGTGTTGTATCTTTGGACCCTCCCTTCTTGATTGCTGTCGCTGCTGCGTGGCCAGTGTCCACGTTGCCTTAGGAAGACTACCTGTGGCCCGTGTTTCACAACATGAAGATTTTCGATTCAACCATCACAGGCGATGCTGATGCTTGGCACGCAGCGCCACCAGATCTTCATCCCCTTTGAAGCATGGGTGATGGCACCATGGGAGGGGTCTTTCACTTGAAATGGGTTGGCTTGAACTGTGGGTGTTTCTCAAAATAAGGGTACCCCAAAATAGTTTGCTAGTTCATTCCTATAGATGATCGGAAAAAAAAAACAGATTTGGCTTTGTCTTCCGCTTTGTCTCCCACTTTGTCGTCTCCCGCTGTGCTGTGAGATCTTGTCGCGGGATGTACCTGGCTTTGTCCCCCGCTTCGTCTCCCAATTTGTCTCAGCTTGCCGATGCATGTTTATAGCTTAAAGGAAAGCGAATGAAGTGAGCGGCTTTCTCTTTCCTCTGGCTTTCGTGAGCCCGGGCACTTATGTTGAAAGTATGTTTGAGGTGCATGGGGACGTACGTTGTCTCAACGTGTTGTGCTTTCAAAAACGCTTGCAAGAATTTACTACTCACCCCCTTTGAAGACATGTGTTTCTTTTTAACGATGTGAATTGGCACTTGAAATGTCAAAGCAGTCATGTCAGCGATGCCATTTTTGAAGAGAAATCATGCAGTCATGTCAAGCAGTCATGTCAGTGATGCCACTTTGTAGATGGTATATAATATAGTGTATGAACATATACCATGTAAATGAAATATATGCTATGCAATCTCTTTGTGCTCACCCTTCGGACTCAACGAAACGATTCAACGGATCCCGAATTTTAACAACCCAAGCGGTGGGTGGGAGGTTTTCCCTTGTGATTTCATGTCTTGCATGTCTTGCCATGCGAGCGAGAAATGTTCCCTCCCTATTTCTTGTCCCGAAATGGGTGGGCGGTGCTAATCTTAAGCTGGATGAAAACTTTGTCTGCCGCTCTGTCTCCCACTCTGCTGTGGGATCTTGTCACGGGATGGGCCTGACTTTGTCCGCCGCTGCGTCGCCAATTTGTCTCCCACTTGGCCTCCCGCTCTGCTGTGAGATCTTGTCACGGGATGTACCGGCTTTGTCTTCCGCTTTGTCTTCCGCTCTGTCCCCCGCGCTGCTGTGAGATATTGTCTCGGGATGGATTTGGCTTTGTCTCCCACTTTGATTTTGTCACGGGATGGAACCGGCATTGTCTCCCACATGCAGTTTGGGCTCCTCCAGCAATTCCGGCACCGCAGCAGCTTCAACACGCCTCCCATCCCAGTCATGGCATTCGTCGCCAAGGCCTAGGGGCTTTTGGATGCGTGCCATTTACACTCACACATGCGAAGTCGCAAACATGTAGTCGTTCATTTATGGAGGTTTATTTTACTAGGCCTTCGTCTTGTTTCCATTGCCCCGGCAGGTCGACCATGCTTTCTTAATTGGTTTTGCAGAGGGGGTGCGAGGCGCTCTTCAGGGCCCGCGCAGGGCCTTCGACCTCTCTAAGCCACACAGCTGCATTAAGTTTTACTACATAGCAAGCAGATGATTGAGTAAGAATGCGTACGAGTAGATTACAAGTCCTGGCTCGCCCGCATCAGAATTTCGATGGGGAATGATATGGAAAACAGAATCAGGAATGCACCCCCTGATGTTATTATATTTGCCCGTTCTTGTTGCTGACAGCGCTTGCCCGTCCTGCTTTTGCTCCCCCCAATGTTTCCTTAGATGTCGAACAGGTGCAACTTGGCCATGCTGGGTCAAGTGCTTCGGGGCGACCCCCCTCCAAACCGAGACACGTTCTTCGACACCTGGTGGAACCTTACGCGCCAGGAGCGTGAGCATGGCTGGGAAAGAGAACTGGGTGTTTTGAGAAAATGCAAAACCTACATTTGGCGAATACTGATATGGGTCTACGATAAGTGCAATCTTGGAAGAATGCCAAAAGCATGTGTCTTGGATCCAGGAAAGGTTTGAAACAGCATATGGCCACTAAACATTCCACCCCGGGGATTGTTTACCCACAAAAAGAACCAAGCACAAAATTGGAAAAAAACCAATCACATGCAGACAAGCAAAGCGCAAGCAACGCAATGGTGACCAAACAATTTGATTGCTCCATCATAAAGTTGAACACCCAGCCGCCACGGCAGAAAGGTTGCTTGCGATGGTGGTTATGGGCTAGCAGCAACCATGTTTGCAGCATCCTTGAAACTTGCCAAACATGAAGGCATGCTGCAGGAGCAGGAGGGCGCTGTGGAACAAGCGCACCTGTATGTCTATGAGGTCGGTGCAGACGGCAGAGCCGTGCAAGCGCCTTTCCTGCCAGATGTGTCGGTGGTGGCCCCCTACGGCTACCCCCCAGGGCCAGCATTACTGGAGGAAGGGGTGCGGGTAAGTTTAACGCCTGACACATGAATGAAATTATTACCGCATTGTAAACATTTACTTGTAAACAAAGAAAGGGCAGCTGCTGTCCAGGACCGCTTCCAGATTTGCCGCTTGGAGGAAGTCTGGCACAGCTCGCGGCTATCCCGCGAATTGGCCTGCCCATTATTCTCCATTGCCTGGGAGAACAAAAGGGTCAAGCCCGGCATCCTCCGGCGGTTGGGGCATGGAGCCGGGCCACCCGCTTTCCAACTCCTACTGGTGAAGGCTTCGGGGCGCCATTATGTAATTGCAAGTATGTATACGTGTGGTTACAGTGAAAAAATATTTGTACATATACACAGCTATATAAAGACAGCAATACCAAAATCACTATATACGCAATTTTTTATCCCATTTTCACATTTATGTAAACACGCAATTCCTTACATGAAAATCTATGTGTACATAAAAAGGAAAATATATGCGCATGCATCGAGGCCCATACATGAAAATAAATGCAAATATTTCACGACGTATTGAAAAGAATCTAACCGTATTTTTGTTTTATATATATATATATATATGCAAATATTTTTTAATTATATAGATCTTTATTTAAATAATTACATATATATATATATATATATATATATTCCCGAGAGCGCCTGCGAAGGGTTCTTCGTAAAAAATCAGCCGTATATCAACATCTGTACATCATCACATCAGCAACATCAACATCTGTACATCATCACATCAGCAACATCAACATCTTCACATCATCACATCTGCAGATCTAGATCTTCGCATCATCACATCTGCAGATCTAGATCTTCACATCATCACATCTGCAGATCTAGATCTTCGCATCATCACATCTGCAGATCTAGATCTTCACACCCTCACATCTGCAGATCTAGATCTTCACACCCTCACATCTGCAGATCTAGATCTTCACACCCTCACATCTGCAGATCTAGATCTTCACACCCTCACATCTGCAGATCTAGATCTTCACACCCTCACATCTGCAGATCTAGATCTTCACACCCTCACATCTGCAGATCTAGATCTTCACACCCTCACATCTGCAGATCTAGATCTTCACACCCTCACATCTGCAGATCTAGATCTTCACACCCTCACATCTGCAGATCTAGATCTTCACACCCTCACATCTGCAGATCTAGATCTTCACACCCTCACATCTGCAGATCTAGATCTTCACACCCTCACATCTGCAGATCTAGATCTTCACACCCTCACATCTGCAGATCTAGATCATCACACCCTCACATCTGCAGATCTAGATCTTCACAATTGACGTCTGCAGATCTAGATCTTCAAACTTTTACATCTGCAGATCTAGATCTTCACACCCTCACATCTGCAGATCTAGATCTTCACACCCTCACATCTGCAGATCTAGATCTTCACAATTGACGTCTCAGATCTAGATCTTCAAACGCTGACATCTGCAGATCTTTCTCTCTCTCGCTCTTCTTTCTTCTTCTCTCTAAGGCCGGGGCGGTGCCGCCGGACCGCCACGAAACGTGACATGTAATTACGCCGTTTCGTGCGTTTCGGACGTCCAAAACCTAGGTAAAATTGCAATTTTGAGTTTTCCGCGGTGACCGTTTCACGTTTTCTGGACATTGAACGTCAAAAACTGAGGTAAAATTGCGATTTTGACTTGTCTCCGGTGACCGTTTGGCGTTTTGTGGACATCGAACGTCAAAAACTGAGGTAAAATTGCGATTTTGACTTGTCTCCGGTGACCGTTTGGCGTTTTGTGGACATCGAACGTCAAAAACTGAGGTAAAATTGCAATTTTGAGTTGTCCCCGGTGACCGTTTGGCGTTTTGTGGACATCGAACGTCAAAAACTGAGGTAAAATTGCAATTTTGAAGCGTCACCGGTGACCGTTTCGCGTTTTCGCGACATTGAACGTCAAAAACTGAGGTAAAATGAAGATTTGGAAGCGTCTCGCGTTTTCTCGACATTGAACGTCAAAAACTGAGGTAAAATGACGATTT
>VSDK01012116.1:297849-342849 GCA_009767595.1 Symbiodinium kawagutii
TCGGTGTAAGGATATCTTTTGTACAGTCCAGCTTCCGAGCACAAATCCTTACCAAACAGCTTGCTTTCGCATGGCTGACACCACGTTGGCCGGTGGTGGGGAACGCGGATACGCATAACTTGGGGCCAACGTTCTGACGATGGCTTGCGCCATCGGCAGGATATGACAACAGAGGCGATGGGCTAATGCGCTTTGTTGGGTTTGCGCCGGTCACATGGCTGGGAGAACAGGCTGAGAGCCGACTCGTTTCGAGTAGGGCTCCACTACTCGATCCGTGTAAGAATGGGAGGCCAATCTGATGAATTTCACGGACACGCATCTACATTGGATTGCTTGTCCCCGTTCCGCAGCTTCACACCTCGCTCTTCTTTTCTTTGTCGCTCTATCTATCAATCTTTCTCCCTCTCCATCTCTTTCTCTCTGTGTTTCTTATTCCGCCTTCCTCCCCTCTCTCCCCACCGCCACCTTCTCTTTCCTTCATTTATCCTTTTCTGTTCATCTTCCAAACAATACATCACAATACATATTTCATTAAAACGTTTTTCAAATCAAAATGATATATTGCATCTCTTAAAAAAACGGTTCATTCTTCACGCTTCTTTAAACTTCACCTTTTCGCTCTCGGGCCAACCGTCGTCTAGTATATATATATATATATATATATCGGACCACTAAGATAGAAGATATTTGGCCAATTTTTCATATAGAAGATGCAAATCCAGGGGGGTGTAGAAACCAGATCAAATAGAATAAATGCTTGTGAGCAGAGGTATTTCATTTAGGCAATTTTCACGTCATTTTTGCACCAATGTCAAATGATTTCTCCTATTTGATTTGTTTTTTATATTGATGCATCAAGGGACCAAATTATGTGGTATTTACGGCAAGATCTGCTATTCAGGCCTTCCCATGGACATCACACCAGAAGCATCAATCCAGCCAAGATGCTTTGAGTATCGGAGCACATGTGTCACATGAGCATTGGTGCTTGGAGGATTTGGAAAACTTGAAAATTTCTCGGGTTTTTAGCTCTTTTTAGTATAGTGGCCAGAAGGTGAAAACAGAGATCTAAAAGAAGATATTGGATTTCATCCGAGATCAACCAAATAGAAGAAACTATTGTTTCGGCTACTTGAGTAAATTTATTCCGGTGATATCTTCAATGTGTTCTTCTTGGAAAAAATCCTTCTATATGAGTTTCTTTTTGAATAGTTCAACTGGCATTCCATTGGGAAGCTAGCCAATTCCTCTCCGCTGCATTTTTGCTGCCTTGAAAAGGAATGGATCAATTTTCGGCCTTTTTGGGCCCCCGTTCCGGTCACACAGAGGATCGTTTCAAATAGATCCATCCGTTGGGAAGCATTTCAAATAGAAGATTCCAGAAAGAAGTCCAAAAGTAAGTATCATTTCCTCAAGGATTTTTCCTACATGCAGAAGTATTTCTTCTATTTGAAATCTGTTTCGGGCTTGCACAAAGTAGCAATTAAATAGAAGATCGGCATGGTTTAATATCTCTCAATTTCTTCTATTTTACAAGGACGTAGCATATATATTTTTTTTTAATTTTATATATCAATATGTTTGTTGATTTATTTGAAGATATATATAGATATATATATATATTTTTATTTTTAAATATATATATATATATATATAACGAAGATATGGGGATACCCCCGTTTTAAGAACCCCTATGTGCAACCCCTAATAATCCCCACAGTTGGATCGGTGCCACAACCTGGCGAAGCACCAAGGGTCGTGGCTTGGGGATGTGAATCGTTGGGGACGCTGGGGCCCCTGACCCACAGCTGTACGGGCTCTGATTTCCAACCCTTGGTTTTCGCTTTGATGGTTTGAGCAGCAATGGCGAGAGATGGGTGTGAATACCCCGTGTCAAGCCAGCGGTATTCCTTTGTTGAGCAGCTTAGCGGTTTGGACTTCATAAGAAATGGCCAGCATGAATATGCAGAGAATGGGATATCCGGATATCCATTTCAAACCAACCCCGACTTTACAAGACGAGCCATGAATATTTGCTGAGTTATATACCGCAACAAATACTAGTGTGGTTGATTGGTAGCAAAATCGATGTCACCCATGTACGTATGTCTCGAAGCTTCAACCTGCCTGGGATGGGATGATTCCAACATTTGGATATTATCTTTGATCATAGCCCAGGACAATGCAATTCCAAATGTTTGGAGAGCATTCAGGTTTGTGATGTTCAGGAAACATTGAGGTGAATCACCAAACAGTGTTTATTTCCATTGAACATCCAATTTTTATGTGGTGGTTCGCAGTAACATTTGTTTGGTTTACCTTATCAATGTTCCAGCACATATTTCGGAATCTTCCACCAAATGGTAGTTTCTCAAAATAGGGGTACCCCCAAATCATCCAATATCAACCATAATTATAGTAATGAACCAGCTGTTTTCTAGGTCCCTTATTTTGAGACACCACCAAATAAATGATTCAAATGTTGATATGTGGAGCATTCCTATTGAGATTTTCTGGTGCCACCTGCCGTGCCTTGGCTTGGACACATGGCCCACAGAACTTCTCTCAAGAGTTGACACACTTTGTGATTTGAACATATTTGAACAGCAAAAGATAGATATAAACATAGGATGAAAATCATGGATTGCAATTTATAGTTGATACCCAAGTATCAATCAAACTGTACTCTGTGGTAAATGGTTTATTTGAAGTTCAAACATTTGGTACCGAAGACGGTTTGCCTATGTTTGCCTATTGTTCGAATATAGCCATGCAGGGCCAGCTGTTTGGAGTTTCTTCATGTCGCACTCGCCGGGTCCCACAACAACAGGGGGGTTCGCCCCCCGAAGAGACCAGGTTTCGTTATGGATCACAATCAGCCATCAACACATTGGTATGTTAACATTCCGACAAAAAATAGTGTGTTCATTGATGGGATGTTCACCCGGGGTACGGGATACTGACCCACAGCCATGTCTGCCAAGGATATGGAATCCTTTGACAAAGCCTTGTGGAAAAGTTTTCTGGCGCTCAACAACGCCTACGCAGAGGTGATCACCAGCAATGGAGTCTGGGCGTTCGTCCGGTGCAATGCCATGATTAACGGCTAGAAACGATCCCCTGGAAGTCTGGAACTCAAATGAATTCAATCTTGGCATTTTCAATATCGAAACATACGGAAGCCATCTAATAGATTTTTTCCAGAGGGTATATTGTAATTCAACCATTATGATCAGTCACATCCTATCGTTAATGGTATATGTATTCACAACCAACCTTCCAGTGGTCTAATGATATGGATCCGACTTTGATCATCAAACTGTAGAAACTTGGCACGGCGCAGTGATTGGTGTTGCAGTAGACATTTGCAATGTTATGAGGGTGTAAACCATGGTCGAAGTACCAGCCAAAGGCAAGCAGAATGATACCAGGACAGTAGCACGGGAACTGCATGTGAAAAGCAAGTGCCACGGCACTGCATTAACGTGCAATAGCAATGCAGCTGGAAACATTAATATGCTTGATCATATTTCGTTGTGTTGGCATGATTGCATACAGGCATACAGTACCCTAGAATATTCACCGCATAACGTGCATAAACCAAAGATGCTGTCACTATAGTCACCAATTTATCAATCAAATTCGGTCCTGTCTAGTGGTGATATGGGCATACAACCAACACGAAACTCCCCAACATATTCTCATAAGAGCTGGGAAAGAAATGTTTCACTTCCTCCCAGAACCAGCGCCTGAAAACCAGCGCCTCCTGAGAATACCATTGCATGCCAATGGTTGATTGTGGTTATCAAACCCTCAAGGAACACCTGGGTCGGCCCTCGCTGGGGTGAACCGGCCAACGACTCAGGAGACGAAGACACATTGGTGTGGATCCATGACTACGAACTGGTCGCTGCTCCGCACTTAACAGGTCCGTGAACGATA
Source organism: Symbiodinium kawagutii (assembly GCA_009767595.1). Lineage (NCBI taxonomy): Eukaryota > Dinophyceae > Suessiales > Symbiodiniaceae > Symbiodinium > Symbiodinium kawagutii. The sequence continues at coordinate 301,792 of VSDK01012116.1, forward strand.
CACGTCGGGCGCTCTGGTGATGACGCGCCCGCGAACCAACCTGGCAATGGAAACTCACCATGTTCTATGAGGAAACCATGGGAAACCAGCTAATTGATTACAAACGATGGATTCTGCCAGGTTGGTTTTCTAGAAGGTAATCCACACATTTTGATGTTTCTGAGGAAATTGACCCCAACATTGTTGTACTGTAGGTTTACCATGTTTTATCAAAATCATCATTGGATACGCATATAGCTATACCATCATCACCATTGCTATTCTGCAGCTCAATACCATTGCCAGACCATTAATCACCACTATAGCTATACCAAATTCATAGCTAGCATATACTTCAACAACTAAACCACTATAGCTAATACAATAATCGCCATCACTACTATTCAGCTATGAATATGTACTCCTACTACAAATATCTTATTACTATACCATCAATCATTACTATCATTAACTACTATCAACATATGGCAGTGGGTCAAAACCCTGTACCCCTGGTTCACCCATCATTAACCATTGTTTTCCCTCTTATTGTTGGTCATTAATCCCCATTATTGGTGGGTTAATATTGACCCATAGCCATATCACTCAGCTATACTAATGGCATGGTCAACCGGGGTGCAGCCCACCCGATTCACCGGCCACCCCTTGGCCCTCCCAGGTGATGGTGCCGCGCTTCGTGTACCACCGCAACCCGCAGTTCACCACGGGGCTCTTTCTGCATTGCGCCTTTCCCAGCACCGAGGTGCGCCGGGGCCGTGGTGGTGGGTGGAGGTGGTCATGAAGCACCGTGGTTGAGGGATGATGGGAGTTAGTAGTGGTGGATGATGGGAGTTAGTAGTGGTTAATGATGGTTTAATGGGGGATGATAGTTGTTGATACTGGTTCAATATAGGGGAATGTTGAGTAGTTTGGAAGGGTAAGTATGGAAGGGTAAATAGTTAATATAGAGCGGTTGGATGAGTGGTGGTGAGGTGGCGGATGTGGTCATGAAGCACCGTGGTTTGGAAGGGTAAGGGTAGGGGTTAGTAGTGGTTAATGATGGTTTAAAATAGGGGATGATAGGGGATGATAATGGTTTAATACGGGATGATAGTTGTTGAATGTTGTCGACAATGGTTGATTATGGGATGGATGGTTGACTAAGCATAGTTAAGGTCTGTTTAACAAAGGTTGAGAGCAATTGAGTGCTGCACTGCTGAATTACTGTTGATGGTCTTTCCGGATGGTTGTTCTGGTTGCCTGCTGTCATTTGCCGTATCCACAAGCTATCATTAAGCATTCATTAAAAATGAAAACACCACCAACAAAATTAAGCATCCTGCTTGGGATTGAAATTCAGGCTGGTGAGAATTTCAGAGGCATGTGGGATGTTCAAGTCACAAATCCATGGAAGCGAACCACTGAGAGGGCCACAATGTCTGTGATTTCGTGGGTGTTCTAGGCGTTGGCTCACAAACATGATCAACATAACCTGTACTGATGGTCATCATCATCATCATCATCATCATCATCATCATCATCATCATCATCATCATCGTTGCAATCGTTCATTTGTTGTCGTTGTCGTTGTTGTTGTCGTGGTGGAGTCGTCATGATTCAGTATGTAGCAGTTCTTTCGCAGAGAGTTTTCATGGCCATGATTTGTTGTAGACACCACATGTACCTGAGCAGTGGACAGATTCTATTTGTACGCCGAGAGCTGGACTTGAACTGTTCAGATGCTGACTATCTTATTTTGATTCAGCTCATGATTAGTTATCAGTATCATTAGTCACTATCACAAATGGGTGTGGGTCAAAACCCTGTACCCCTGGTTCTTCATCATTAACCATTGATCCCTACTATTGCTGGTTATTTTCCCCCATGAGTTAGTTGCTTAATATTGACCCATAGCCAAATAATAATAAGCATCATGAACTGCGGCAGACATCGTTTGGATCTGAATCGTAGACTTCACTGAGCATCGCAAAGCAGCTGAGCTTTGCCATCAATTTTGAAGTTTCATACTTCGGCAGGGAAGTCATGTCGAGACCGTCATCAAACCCCCACAGTTGGCTATGGGTGAAGACCCCGTACCCCTGGTTCCCCTACCATTAACCAGGCTGTTTTCCCTATGAGTTGGTGACTATCCCCCATGAAACTGGTTGGTTAACTGCTTGACCCATAGCCAGTTTCCATTACCTGATGGCTGGGTGCCAGGTGATGAGCTGTCTCCCAGTGCGGGAAGAGATTCTACAGGGCATGTTGAGTAGCAGGCGGGCGGCCAGCGGTTGGTGATGGGTTGAGGTGTGGGACAGGTCCACCCTGTGGATCCACGACCGAACTGGACAGGTCTGGATGGATTTTCAGGAGATAGATTTTCTGCTCGGATTTTGTAAGGAATTGTTGGTCTCTAGATTTCTGTTTGAAGAGACATTTGCTGCTACTCTGGATGATGGGTTGATTGGATTTGTTTCAAATTGTGGGTATCGTAAGTTGAGAAAAACCACTGGAACTTTGGGACAGCATTCTGAAAGATGCCATGGATGAGGCTCAGTTCACAAGATCTCCCACCAAACCACATTGCTAATCCGCATTCTCGGCGCATAGAGAAGCCTAGTGACGCATTTCATGTCCATTTATCAGGAAAAACTCCGGCGTTTGTGTTGTTAATGTTCAATGCCTTCCCCATGATCTCATCTCACCTCCCAATATGTTTTTTCGCGGGGGGGGGGGGGGGGGGGGGGTAGTCCTCGAGGGAAATACCGGGAATGTGGGGGCGCTTCGGCAGTTATGGTTGATACAACCATCGCTGGTTCAATGGCGAATCTTAACTATTCTGAGCTTTTTTCCATTAGCTTATTCATCATCATCGAATCATCAACAATATTTAATAACTATTCATTAGCCAGCTTTTGAACCATCTTGAACCATTATATCCTAAGCCTTACCATGGTGATATGGCCAATCTCAAGCAACTTCTAACTGCTGAGTTTCCCATTGACCACGGAAGGCCCACCCCTCGTTGGGATGAAATGCTCCCGGTCAGGCTGGTGACGTTTCAGACTTTTGACTACCTGAGGTGCGCAGCTGCCAGGGAGGCTCCCCAAAGCGTGGATGTTTGGTTGATCATGTGGCTATGGGTCAATATTAATCAACCAACTACTGGGGGATAATGACCAACAATACTAAGGGAAAACAATGGTTAATGATAGGGGAAGCAGGGGCACAGGGTTTTGACCCACAGCCATGTTGATCATTTTCGACATGATTGGTTCAGTAGATTGGTTGATTGTACTCGGGTTTTGGTAGAATCGTGTGGTTCAGATGATGGCAGTGTAAACAGGACTGAAAACATCATGATCATGATTGACAGAAGGGTTCCAACAGTCATTGATCCCAGAAATGATCCCCCATGATCAAACGGAAGGGATCATTTTTGACTGTTCAGTAGAGCTTCTTGAAAACACCAGGTGCATGACTGTACACAGGTTTTTTGGGAAAAGAACGTGGTCAGCGCTCATGGTTGGCTGAAATGGTCGTCTCGCATTTGAGCTTTCCGAAGAGCGGTGGTAATTTGTTACTCGAAGACAGCCATGCAAAGGTGAGAAATGTGATTTCTTGACCTTAAAGGTGACAGGTGAAGACGTGAGAAATCGTTGCCAGATATCACGCACACCATCTTGTTTGGCTAATTTCGTTACAACAATCCTCGACATCACATTATATACCACCCGCCATAAGGTTCCCTGTCGTTCTTGGTGCAAGCTCCACACAGCCATAGTTCCTCAAAATAAGGAACCCCCAAATCATCCAATATCAACCATAGTATTCCGGCAAACCATCCAGTTTTGGAATCCTCTATTTGGGAGTGGGTCAAAACCCTGTACCCCTGGTTTCCCTAGCATTAACCATTGTTTCCCCTATGAAATTGTCGGTTATTACCCCCATTAGTTGGTTGGTTAATATTGACTCATAGCCATTTGGAGAAATCCCGTTGTTTACTACTACACATAGTTAATAATGGATGATTTGGGGGTCCCCTATTTTGAGAAATACCCATTTGGAGAAATCCTGTTGTTTCATTTCAAAGCTTCCCAGCGCCAGGCACTTCATGTCCTGTTGTGCGGAACTGCTTGGGTGCCGCCATTCCTTCCAGAAGGGTGGCATTCTCCAGGCGATGGGAAGGGGCAACTGAGCAGGGAAGCCAACCGGTGTTGGGTGGTTGGGTGGTTGGGTGGTTGGCGGTGGGTTGGGTGGGTGGTTGGTGAGAAATAGAATAGCTATTGTAGCAGCTATTTGGCTGTAGCTCCTCTCAATCCATTCAATGTGGGGACCCTCAGAAACCCCGATTGTTAATTCAGAGTCAATGTAGTTTCCTGATCTTCTGCATTACCATTGGGATAGTGTGTCAGCCTTGCGGATGAAGCACCTCTGTGTTATGTGGATTTGCTTTTGCTTGCTCTCCCTGCTGAGTCTTGACCCCGCAGCTCTCCCAGGGTTCCTGTGTCACAAGCGATCAGCTGAACTTGGTCCACTCCCCATCCACAGGTGGAGCACGACGCTCGAAGCGTGGTGGTTTTTGCGGATCACTTTGCCATCCCCTACAACCACCTGACTCGCAAGCTCTCGGATGAAAAGGCCCCCGCCCTGGGAAAGATGTAGCTGCATGTAGCTTTGGTGGCAAGGCATCCAATTGCAGGGTTCAAAGTCAATCAAGTGAACCTGGAACCCGGATCCGATGGTTGGTTAATGGTTTCCTCTCAACTGTGGTTCATATTCCGGCACCGCCTGCCTGATTCGTTGGGAATCATGGTCACGCATGCTGGGTCGCCCCCGGTTCACTACGGGTGGCGTGGAAGGTGCTCATGTTTGGAAGGACAATGGCTGTTTAATAGTATCAATTTCATTAAATTCCAAGATATGGTGAGATTTCCAAATGTGGAGATTCAACATTAATATCAAGGTATTTATTCAATTTTAAGTTCTTTCATTATCAATTTCAATGCGCATCCTGGCTATGACATGGCTTCTTTGTGCATCAAGTTGTGTATCCTAGTAGCGTGAACATTTTGTCACCATGTGCAGGCCAACTGTTGTGTTCGCAGGTTTGGAAATATGGTCTTCTAGGTTTATGCTGCCAACGTTTGATGATGGGACATCCTGGAGATTGATCAACTCAATACATTTAGATGCGTCATAAAGCTATTGACAGCACGAATAACAAAGGCCAATCACATGTTTAGTCTTGTGACAATCAGCAATATGTAATATATGTATACATCATAGTAGGTAACCAGCTGGTTTTTACCACTACTGTTTGGGGTTGATTACCTACTACTATAATTGCAACTGGAAGCATAGGGTATTATTTATGTACAGATTCAATAGCTTCACGTTTGATTCAATTGGAGATTAATCGACAAGTTAATAGTGACTTCGAGTGATCTTGCTGCGCGTACCTGCCCCAGACCACTTTTCAGTGTCGGTGTTTCGTGGCCATATGGCCATTGTAAGGAAGGTGATAGGAACCATAATTTCATGTAACAAGCGGCTAGTGCTGATTGTTGTTGCTGCTGCTGTTGCTAATTCTTACCTGTTGGTTGTTGATTATAATGTAGTTTTCCTTTCTACTTGCATGCTAGGATCCCAGAGATCATAGCATCACTAGACGGTTGTTTCTTAATGTTTCACCATAATTTAACCATCATGCATACTTTGCTACTTGGTGGTTTTAAAGCCTTTTCTCCAATGACTTTGGGACGGTTGCCTGGTTGACTGGCGCATGTTTTTTATGACGGGGTGGTTCAAACCAGTCGTCCCTGTAGCCATTGCCATTCCAACCGGCGACCACTTGGCTCAGCCATGTCTGGCAGGTCTTAGATCGGGCACGGTCCATTCGAAACGAGTTCAAGGGCAAAACCATCATCGGTTCCTGGGCGGCACGGCACCTGCAGGGTTTGCCGCCAGAGAAGTGGTGAAACCAGGCGTTTGGTGCGTTTTTTGATAGATTTTGGGGTGGTGGTGGCAGTGGAGGGGATTGCGGTTGTGGCTGTTGCTGCTGTTGCTGCTGCTGCTGCTGCTGCTGCTGCTGCTGCTGCTGCTGCTGCTGCTGCTGCTGCTGCTGCTGCTGCTGCTGCTGCTGCGTTGTTGTTGTTGTTGTTGTTGTTGTTGTTGTTGTTGTTGTTGTTGTTGTTGTCCTTGATGTTGCGATTGTAGTTGCGGTGGTGCCTTTCTGAATTGAAGCGGCGTTCGGGATCGTGATCAACTCTGTCATGCCAAGTTCACAGGTTGACTGGTAGTCTTGTTGCGTCGTTCGTTGATCTGTGGGGACCGCGAAACTGCACCGTTTTTAGCTGTTTTTTAGCATCGTGGAATTTGATTACCTAGCTAAGTGGTCTATGTTTAACCCCAAACTATAGTATCTAAGGCCCCAACTATGTCTGGAAGATCTTGGTGTGCGTGAAGCCAAGCATACTGAACAGATTGATCTCATCGATTTACCACAGGTTTGTTCGGCTAGAGTTACCATCCATTTGCCATGGTTTGAATAGATTGATCTCATTGAAGGTTGCCATCCATTTACCGTAGATTACCACATGTTTGTTGGGCTAGACTGGCGGCATGTTCACCACCACAGCTGGATGGAACCCTGCTTCGAACCCACGGTGCAGCTGGTAGTGCCGAGGTTCCTATGACCGTTTCGATTGCTTCAGTGCCTTGGCGATGGGTGAGGGATGGCCGACCCAAGGATGAGTGAGGGATGGGACTTGTGGATGTACACTTTAGATGTTTATATAGTGAGTAAATACTCTCTGGTGAACTAACATGGCAATGGAAAATCCACCATAAATGGATGATTTCCCAGGGTTTCCCCAACAAAATGGTGGATTTTCCATTGCCATGTTAGTTTACCGGAGGGTAATCATGAATGATCTTTGGATTGTTCCTGAATTTGATCATTTTTGCGATCATGAATAGTGCATACCAAGACGTACCAAGCGAAAACATACAGGGGATGACCATCGCTTGAACTTTGATGTTTTGATATGTTTTGATATTGAATTGCTGTGCTGTTGTATCATGCATAGTTAAGCCGCTGCTTGGATGATGATGATGATGATGATGATGATGATGATGATGATGACGACGATGACGATGACGATGATGACGATGACGATGACGATGATGACCAATGCCACCAACTGTGTCAGTAGGTGGGCCAAAAAATCCTCAACAGACAGTTGGCTGCGGTTGATTTTGGATCCCAGCAGCGTTCGCCACCATGAAGCACCAACTGCAATCAGTTAGTTTGCATGGCTCATTGGTTTTCACCACCATTCCAAAATCAATTATTATCCTTGGTGCGTGTTACCCTGCAAACGAAGAGGCGGATCAATTGGCCCAACGGAAACCTTCTGTTCGAACCTGCTGAGAGGGTCTGGCTGATCGTTTCCAGCAGTACGTACCACAACTGGCAGTCAGCCTAGTGGACTAACCTAAGCTAACGATCCCTGGGGAGCATCACTTTGCAACCATCATTTTTAAAACCAGTAACCAACAAGCCTTTAATCAACCATTATTATCTATTCACCAACCATCAATAGCCATTAACCAACCATCATTAACCATCTATCGATCAGTTGGTCAACCAGGATCCAGGCGTTCCTATGTGGAACTCTGCTGAAGTGAGGCGGCCTTCAGTTGAAGTTCAGCATCTTCCACCGCTTCTTGTTGGAATATCGATCCCACAGGCGCACTCGGCCATTGGGAACCCATGGAAGGTTTCTTGCACCCTCATCACCCTCGTCCACGTGAAATCTCCATGTCAACTGGGGTGGTGGTATGTGGTGATTCTGTTCGGACAAACTGTGTTGGGGTATGCGGTGATAGTTTCTTGCACTGTTTGATGATATTGCTGTTCCACTTTGTGCATCGTCGCAATCTTCTCGTGCCAACACTTCACGTGTTTACTACATTTGCAGAAGCTCCAAGACCAACATGCATCCTGCCAGATGGAAATTGCAAGATCAGCTGACAAATAGCCCATTGAGTTTCCGCGCCAATGCTAGTTTCTGCGAGACTGATTGAGCTTGATATCTACATCAAGCACTGTAATTATCATTGGTACTGATTCGAGTGTGTTTGATGTTTTTGGTCAATAGTGTTGATGAAGGTAAAGATTCGAGTTCTTTGGTAAGTAGTACTGAGGAATATCACCTGACATTGGTAATTTCACAGGCAGCTGGAAAATCCACCATCTTTTGACGTCGAAACCGGTGATGTTCCAGCTTACCATTGTCGAGGAAAAACCGGACGATGTTGGTATTGTGTTCGTAGACATGCCAGGTTGTATGGCTATATCTTGATGGTGGTTTGGTTGTGCCTGGATCAATCAGCATCCTAATCAGCTATATATGGCAAAAATGATCTGCAATAAAATGATGCTGCCGTCCTGAAAATGATGATTTTGCAGTGCCCGACCGGCATTTTATGTGATTGGTAATTAATTACCCAGCGTTAAGCTGATGGTTTAATGGAGGTTGAACCATCCATACGAAGAGTAAAGACCTCCCAAGAATGGTGGTCCTGCACATCTACATCGGTTTATCCGTTTCATATCACCCAGTTTATAGTCCTACCATTGTGGACTATCATCCCCTACATTTCCTTACCAGTGAACCATTATCAATGAATGATATCATGCTTGGTTGACTTAGCAGGTCGTCTCCCAGTTCTGTTGTCTCACCCCACCAGGCGCAACGTGGTGTTGGTGCAGTACATCCGTTCGCGCTACACTGACTCCAAGCGTCGCGGAATGGCTCCTTGGTTTGACCCCAAAATGGACCAGCTGGGAATCACAGGGATAAGATCACCGGTACTTTTCTACATCGCCGTCTGGAAAATCCGAATCACATTGCATACAGTGGCATATCAGGAATGTGGTTCAACTTTGCAAATAGTCAGAGCTGGTAGTAAGTGGTTTGATTGATTTTGACTATTTTCCCCAACAGCTTTACGATGATTGTTTTTTTGGGATGGAACATGATGGACCTAGCCAACCTAAAACTGTTAAGTTTCCAAAGCATATTTTTGGTGACAGGCTCTGGACAATCAGTGGTTTGGAAACTTAACAGTTTTGAAACTAACCAATATTCCCCATATTCCCAGTATCATTACTCAGTATCATCAACCATCAGTTATTCCTAGTTGATTTACTCAGAATGATGATGCCTAACAAAACTACAGCTGTTTTGGTGGTTTGATTCACATGTTTTATTTTCCCTTGTAGTGTTAAACAATTGTTTGGTTGACAAACATATTTTTCATAGGGCTTGAAACCACCAACCAGCCAGACTATGATTTTCCGAGATAACATGAGATAACCATATTCAGGTTGGTTAGTTAGTTCACCATATTCCCCATATTGTAACCTAACAAAACTACAGCTTTCCCCAGGCTATCCCAGGCTGAACTCACCAGCATCACCAGCCTGGGAGCCAGTCGCTGGAACGTCAGGTCTCGCTGGAGGAGCTACAACAAATGGCTGCCGGGGGGCTCAGCACGTGGTGAGCCGACCTGGGGATGTACTGACTCGGGTCCCGAGTCGCGCGTCTCAAGTATTTTGGACCATGGTAAATCATAGGAAATGGATGGAAATGGTGATATGATGTGATATGTGCGTATACATATATGCACGATTTATATATATATATATGTTTACATATATATAGATATTTGTTTTAGATCTTTTATATTTACTGATCTTTATATCTACATATTGTTGTTTTTGTGGTTTATATCTTTATATCTATACATCTATATATTTGTGTGTTTTATTGTTTATATATATATATATATCTATATTCAAACCCGCTTACAAAAAGAATCAACACGAATGTAAGTAATTATCGGCTATTAACCAGTTTAAAGGTAAACATTACCGCAAACCATCAATGGTTTGTTGCTGTTGTTGTTGTTGTTGTTGTTGTTGTTGTTGTTGTTGTTGTTGTTGTTGTTGTTGTTGTTGTTGTTGTTGTTGTTGTTGGTGGTGGTGGTGGTGGTGGTTGTGGTGGTGGTGGTGGTGGTGGTGGTGGTGTTGGTGTTGGTGTTGTTGTTGTTGTTGTGGTGGTGGTGGTTCCTATTGGTGGCAGTGATGTGTTCAATTTCAATCGTATCTCGTTGAAATTAAAATTCGACAGTTGTGGCAGACTTATGAGATAAACCAGCAGAGCTGGGAGTTGCACTAAGGAATTTGTCCAAAACCAGTTCCAACCCAAGTCACAGGTTTTCTTGGAGAAACTGCCTGTGCTTCCAGCCATGGTGGCCCCTCTTCCATGCTTGCAGAACCCTTGTTATGGGACGACCCAGTGGCACCCAGTGCTACTCCGTGGCATCAGCTTCCACCAGGACCAAACCAACAAGGCCTTTGCGGTCGAAGGTGAAGGGCCAGTGGTGAAGATTGTTGTTGAGGAGATCAACTGATCACACAGTGCAGAGGGGCCGTTGAAAGTTTGTGCACGCTGGTGGTGTTTCTGTACTTGATTCTTGGAAGTTGATTTGGGCTTTGTTGGATGAAATGCGGGAAGCATGAGAATGATGATTGATATTGTCATGAACCATTGTTATCATTAATAATCATTATAGTTATAATTGTAAAATGATCATGATGATCATGATCATGATGATGGTCCATGATGATGATGCTGATGATGATGATGATGATGATGATGACGATGATGGTCATGGTGGTGCTGGTGATGACATGGTGGGGCTGTCGCAGGAGACGAGCCGAGAGAAGCAGCTGGGAGTTCTCCTAGTGTCTCAGTCCGCATAGCCTGGGAAGCGACAGCTGGTAACCTGCTTGAGCTCGTTTGGTTGCTGTGTGTTCTTGAGATTTGTGGTGTCTCATTGGTGATTGGTGATGGTGTATGCTGGCAACTATCGGGGGAGGAGAGCTTTATGGCTTGCCAAATTTTGATGGTTCATACTGAGTCATTGTAGGCGTAGGGGATATCTCAATTGTAGGCGTAGGGGATAACTCCATTGCTTGAGACTGCTTGAAGTTCCGCAAGCTTGGCAGGTCGATCAAACGTAGAACTAGGAGATCGTAGGTGGATATGTTTTCTTGATCAATGGTGTTTCCGGGGGGATCACTGGTGGAGGCTAAACATTTTGGTGAACTTCATTGTTTCCATGAAAAGCGGCAATTATGCCTGGACGGTGTCCGATGACTATGGTAAATGTAAATTTGATCAGCCAGATTTTGAGCTGCTATGTTTTTTCCAATCGATGAATGATCGAATCCAAGGCACTCTAGAAACATCATTTGAACAAGTGAGGTTACATGACGTTACAGGGGTTACATGACAAATTAAGCGGCTGTTACTAGAGGATAGTGAGCCATGACATGCCGGGACTCATTTCCACTTCTCAACCAGTTGGGGTCTACTGCGCAGCTCGGATTACCGTGATTGAAGCAGAGTCCTCACAGTTTGCAGCAAAAGTGGAGTCTGAGTCGTTGGTCGGATGGTTGAAAAGGTTTGGTCGCCGTGGTCATTGGTGGTTCTCTGTGGTTGCTAATGATGATTGTGAAATTATTGAAGTAATGATTCAGGGCATCATAGCATAAATTTCGGAGTATGTATTCACAGCTGCCAACTTCACACTGGAGTGATGGGCAACCATCCTCCTTCTCATTAGTTGAAAACCCCAATGAGTAGCCATGAGCTCTCAGACTTAGCCGGTCAATCTCCATTTACGGAAATTCCATCAGCAAATTCTCAGACTCCAATCATCCGTTGGTCAAATAACCTCATCAAATAATCCCACGGATTCCATACGACCAAATAATCACCTCAGGAGTTGGAACCCAACCAACATTCCAGGAGAAGATTCACCGGTAAGCTGGCCATTTTCCGGCCAGCCAGGTGAACTAAAAGAATCAACCAACCGTAACCAACCATAAGCAATCATAACCAACCATAACTTACCAAAACCAACCACGGACCACAACCAACCATAACCAACCATAACCAACCATAAGCAACCATAAGCAACCACAACCACAACCAACTACAGCCATAGCCAGCTGAAATCACAGCCACCTACAACCACGCAGCTATATGCAGCTGATTACCATCCGAGGCCACAGATGTCTTGCTGGATACCTCGACCAACGATGGGCTGAACCTGATCCCCTTCAACTTCTATGCGGCGCACTCCCAGGACCTGCAGGGGATCACCTGTCGCTGGTTGTCACTGCTTGTTGGTTGATGAGAAGATCAACCTGGGAAACCCTGGTTACGAAGGTTGATAGGAAAATCGACCAACCCTGGTTACAACATGTTACAAACATTAATTACAAAGATTACTAAGGTTTCCAACGTAGATGTTCGCATTACATCAACTCCATTGTGTTTCAAGGTATGTTTCTCAGCATTGCTTGGACCTGGGGTCGGTTGCTGGTTGGGCGATCTGCTGGGCCATGAACAGCTGCTTTGAGGTGAAATCTTTGTGGGCTTTCGTTGATGTTTCCTTTGAGCTAGATGGCCATATCAAGTCACGAACATGCGGAGAATGGCAAGTAATCTTTCAAAGGCATGGCCATATTCAAGTCATAAGCATTCCAAGAATGGCAAGCAGCCTTTCAAAGGCAGGTCCGGAAGTAATTGTCTGGTTGTTGGTTTCAAACATGTGAATATTTCCCCTAGTAAGTATTAACAAATGGCAGGTTGACTCATTTTGTTCATAGGGGTGGTTCAACCACCAACCAGCTAGACTATGATTTTCTGAGATCATGGAAAAGTGGTTGGTTGATTTATATGTTTCAGAGGGGTGGTTCAACCACCAAGCAGCTAATGATCATTATTAGCCATTATAACCGCTATTAACCATTATTAACCACTAGTTACCCGGTTTTTCAAAGGAAGCTCCAGAACCCAACGAGTTTGGTGAACTGTGCTGGTTGCTACGGCCACCGCTTGCCGCTTGCTACGGAGCGCCAGGATCACAAGGGGGTGGCCTTGATCAGCGAGTTCTGCGGCTGCTCCTCTGTTCTCACAGGCGCCAGGGATTTGGCCAAAAGTTCGGTGGATTTGCTGAGAAACCATAGGAAATAACAGCAGAAAGTAGGAAATCAACAGCAGAAACTAGAAAATCATAGGAGAACAATAGGAAATCAACTGCAGAAACCCTGAAGCATCCAGATCTTCGTGGACAAGCGTCGATATTTATCTGAGCAAACATAGGAAATCAACGATGTTGAGTGGAAAACAATTATGTGATAACTATGGCCAACAGCAAACACCTCAATCATCATAAGTATGGCCAGCACTTGATAACTGTGGCCAGCAAAAGCCTTGGGTGAGCAAACGTCATGAATCGAACAAGAACAATCATTTGGGTGAGCGAAATGCACTCGTGTTTGCCTCGCAATCGATGCTACTGAACCCTCGAGATGCATCAGAATGATTATGTAGAAACACAGCTGCACCAAAAAAGCAACTCGCCAGGGAAGTGCATGTGGGTGCTGTATCCCTTTGAATGGGAGTGCTCTAGAACCCATCAAGCATGTTGTTATTGTCAATAATGACATACTTGGATGTGCAACTGGGGGTTTCATCATGGTTATGAATCCTATGTTTGGTAGCTGAACCCCGAACGAACAATGGTTATTTACCTGTTTCTGCGGATACACATCCACATTCTTTGAGGTATCCACATTGACCCACAGAGTATGGTTGCACCATCGCAGTGTCGGAAAACGCTGTGTGGTTCGTTGTGGCAATTCCAAGCCTCCCTTCGCATCCCCGAAAGGAACAGAATAGCTACCAAACTGCTTGGATCTTCAGAACTTCATCTATTTTTTTGCTGTGTTGCATATATATGGTTCATTGATTGAGCGTTCATTATCTAACCATTGCAAACCATTACTAGCCAGAATCATGGTTAGAACCAGTACCAACCATATCGAACCATTACTAATGGTTGATTACGCGTTGATTATCATCTATGCATTATCTGGTGGTTTCTCAAAACAAGGCTACCCCCATATCATCCAATTTTCATCATGTACTATTAGTAAAACAACCATCCAACGAGATCTAACCATCAATCAGTTGGGTTCGTCATTATATGGCTATAACACATTGGTTCATTACTAACCATTGATTGGTTCCTGACCATGGTTGTGACCCATTGGTTCATTACTAACCATTCCCAACCAACATACGCATACCCATATACTAACCCCTGGTTACTAATGGTCAATCATGATTCATTATCTATCATAATAATATGGTTATTACCATGTGGTAACTAACCATGGTTGGTACCAACCTGACCATAGGTTATTACCATGGTTATTACCTGGCTATTGCCATTATCTAACATAATTAATATGGTTATTACCATGGTTATTACCATGGTTATTACCATGGTTATTACCCTGGTTATTACCCTGGTTATTACCCTGGTCATTACCCTGGTTATTACCCTGGTTATTACCATGGTTATTATCCTCAGAGAGATTTTGCTTTCCGGCTTCGGAACGCCGCGCTTTAGGTGCTTTCAAAATCAACCCGTGGAACACGGCTGGAGCAGCTTGGTGGAAGTGGTGGGTGGACGGGTGGACGGGTGGACGGGTGGGTTGGTGGCTTGGTGGCTTGGTGGCTTGGTGGGTTGGTTGGTCAGGGTTAGTTATGGTTGGTCAGCGTTTCTTTATGGTTGGTTCTACCCGGCATGACTGGTTGAACTTGGTTAAGCTTGGTGACTCAAGTTCGGCTTGGGTTGGTTAAGGTTGCTTCGTTGTGCTGCTGAACTTCCATGGTCATAGCTACGTTTGCAGCTCCAAGTCACGTCCACCTTTGGCAGATCAGGTTTCGACTACTTGGATGTGCAGCTGGGGTTAGAACTGGAATATAACCATGCTTAAAAATCCTGCAAGATAGCCTATAACCCATGGTTTGTATCTCTTGGTAAGCCTATAACTGGGTTTATTCACCCAGTACCTATAGTAACTACGTAGCCCTATAAGGTAGCTGAACTAACCCCTACAACCATGGCAGGCTATGATCCCTGAGGATGCATATCCGTGCATGGACACCGGTCATGGGCTTTTCGCCCAGCTGCAACGATAGGTAGGGGAGGTACTATATAAATCAGCAGTGAATGCACTTTGGACATATGATTCAAAGCATGGCTCATATATTGATATATATTTCTATACTAGTTGTACAGATATTAATTTGAGGATTTGATTGTGTTTGCGTGTACACAAATCTGTATAACTATGTGACTATGTATTTTTATTTTTATGTCCTTTATATATATATATATATATAAGTTAGAGACGGTTTTGAATCTATCCCGTGCCAAAAAGTTACTACATGTCATGTGAAACAGGGGCCAAATGGCCGAACCTCATGCCCCGGAAATTCGCGAGGAAGCCACTGCCAGATGTTTGCGTTGGCTGAGGGTGATGAGGCAATGACCGTTGGGTAACCATATCGTCAATAGAAATTGTCCTTATATAATAAACCAATTAACAAGAAGCCTAAACCATTGCCCTCTGAAGCTCTGAAACCAATGTGATTCAACTATCAATAGGTGCGAGTCAGCAAATTCCGATTCCTGCATAGACCTACAAAAGTAAGTATAGATGTTGAATCATTCGTGCTGAATAACTAAGCGGTATTTCCCAAGATATTGCTGGCTAGTAGCCTGTTGGTTATTATAGAATATTGTTTGACCGTGAAAGCTAGTTTGCCAACTGCTGGTCATTATCAGCTGCGAACCATTCGCTGGTTCTTTGTTGGCCAACCTATGCTTAACCAGCTCATATAGTACCAAGTACCATTAACAATATTGTATCAACCAATGCTTCCACTTACCATGAAATAGTAGGTAACCAGCAGGTTTCTACCATTGCTATATCTGGGGTTGCTTAATGATGGTAGCTGGAATCATAGGTGACATGTCCCCAACGGCTGGCAACGCATCGCCTCGCCGGTCAGGTCCTTACAGCGCTGGATGAAGCCATTAGCATCACCAAGGAGGACCAGGCGGAACGGTTCTTGAAGGCGCTGGGAGGGTGGCACCCCGGGGGTGACCAGCGCGCCCAAGGGCTCACGCCGCCGGTGCAATGGTTTCCATGGAGTTGGGGAACCTTTGACATCATCCAAAGCTGAAACAAAGTCCACTGCGGAAAAAAGTGACCAAGTGTGATGGGAAGCAAGCGTTCAGTATGTTTTAGGAAACACTATGAACCACTATCGTTTGGAGTGGTTTTGTGTGTTGGAGACGCCACTGAAGTGAGTTTCGCAGTTTCGCTGCAGCTTTCAGGGCAGTGGGGGGTTTGCTCCCGTCGACCAGGACCATTCCTACATTTCTTCTCAGACCCTGGTGCAGTCACTTGCAGTGGAACTATGGTGGTTGTTGTGGTGGCAGGTTGGAAGGTCTGAAGAATGGACAGCTGGTTGGTTGATGGCCAAGTACCAAACTGCTGTTGGGGTCGTTCAGGAGCACAAAGTATGCTGGAAGCCCCCAGGTCAATCTTGGGATGATTTGCAAAGTAAAGACGGATTTTCTGCCAGGATTTGGAGGGTAACCCTGGGATTTGTATTTTCCGCCCGGGGTCACTGAACTGTGGAGTTCGAACTAGCTCAGCATGTTCATAGTCACCACCACGCCCACCACGCCCACCACCACCACCACCACCACCACCACCACCATTTGCAGTAGCAGCTGCATCATTATCATCACAATCCACATCATCACAATCATAACGCTAGATTTACTGCAATAGTAATTTGCAACACAAAATTCATGAGTTTCATTCGTCAGGATTGTAATCCATCATGACAATCCCATAAAACCCTTGGTCATAAACAATGGGAGATCCATCGATGTTTGCGACCATGCCAACAGCTACTGCAAATATAGTGGTTTCAAACCATGGATATGTTCTCCAACATTTATATATTTGTTTGATTGACAAGCAGCCAAGCATGTTTTTCATACGGATGGTTGAATCACCAACCAGCTTCTCATTCAAATCTCCACGTCAGTCTTCTCATCTCAGGTGGGTCCACAAGAATCTATCCGAGTTGAAGGCACAGGGCTGCAGCAGTGACAACATTGACATTGCACAGGTGGGTCTGTCCATAACTTGTGATGCCTACTAACCATCCAAGTTCATAGTCATTTTTGATATGAAAATCGCGCGGCACACCATTTTGCACAAACCCAGGTGTAAATTCCTGCAAGATGGCACTGAGCGGTTTTAAAAAGTAATTGGGGCAGGTTGATGATTGTAGTCCATCTTGCACACTAGTTAAGCAGCTGTTTGACAAGCTAAACTTGATCATCATGTTTTGAATGACGAACAATGATCAAAAACGCTGGTCTCAAATGAGAAAAAAACATGTTTTTCATGATTCAAAAGGTGTTTTTTCATCGGTTGATCCACGGGATGCCAGGTGGCACCACCGGATCCGCGCTGTCAGGTGACGCGGAATGCCAATCTGATCGCAGCGAGAACGTCCATGGCAGGACCGGCGATTCGTGGTGCTGATGCTGGGTGGTACCCCCTTGGTTAGAGGTGGTGGTTTATAAGCCAACTAAGGATACTTGCAGTAATTGTAGTTAAGCCACCGAAGTATAGTATGATACTTAATTATAGTTAAGCCACCTAAGCATATAGTTATAATGATAAGAAGGTTGTTTCCACACATGGCTATATGACAGTTTTTAGAAAAGCATTGATGCAATTAGTGGTTTCTTAAATTGGGGGTACCCGAGTTACTGCATCATCCTTACTGGGGTGTACCACTCTGTAGGATATTTGGTTAAAAAATGTTGAAATTGATGGTCAATTAGTGGTAATTCAGATTCGTGCTTAATGACCTCTTGTGCTTAATGACAAACTAACCATGGTTGAGAATGGTTGGTTAATTGTAATGAAAGGACAGTGACAGTAATGCCGACCGAGATCCATAGGAGCAAACAACCCCAACTTTGCCAGAAGTAGCTTGTGATCTACCATCCAAAGTTTAGGGCCTTATTGATACGGATCTCCCAGCCGTGATTAACTGGTGATTTGGGATGCTCATTTGTTCGTTTCAGACGGAGGAGACGATCCGTGTAAGATGATCAATTGATCTTCAGTGCTTCCCAGGGTTGTCCCGACCATGGACTGTTCCTGGAGAAAACCCAGCATGATCTTGGTGCAAGAAAGGTGGTTGATCACCAGCCATGAATGCTATTTCAGAAGGAGGATTGATGCCATTCACCTTTAGAATGAGAGTGTTAATGACATATTTATTCTTTAGATAATATCAGTTGATTATCACATTTGTTATTCATAGCAAGTTTTCAACAGTATCTTAAGGCTTTGCATTGAATCACCATGATAAGTTTGACAAACCACAGCGCTAAGGTGCTGTTGGGTCACGTTCTCAGCCGCGATGTTGGTCCACAGCTGCTGAGTTCAAAGATCGCGGCCGTGGTTGGGCTCCCTGCCCCTGGCTGGCCCCACATCCCCGGGATCTGATGTCAGAGCAGAGCTGTTGGGATGTGAACAACGATGTCTATGTAGGGGATACCAATCTGGCAATCAGCTACATCGCTAAGCCAGCTGAAGAAATAGTGGATGATCGAGCCATGTAGCTACCAGAGACTCATCCATCCAAAGATGACTGCAAGAGAGGACGTGGAAAGCAACAACCGTTCGCATGCTGCATACTGGGTCGTGTGCAAAACTTGTTGTATTCCTGGTCCTCCTTTCATGGCATTCAGATGGGCATAAGAGTTCTCAAGTGATCGTTATAGATGGTCCAGTTTCAGATCGTCACTCGTGCGTCATGGTCTAATGGTGTTTAATGATAATCTTATAAGAATGGTAATGATGAATATGCACCTTCCATTCGATTATGGACCTCTTGCTTCGCTATGTCAGGACCCCCGCACATGGTCGAAGAGGAGGCAACCGTTCTACCCATGGGAGTTGTTTGGCAGGTTCTAGCTGCGACAAGGTTGCCTCAGGGGACCATTCAATGGATTTAATGTGAGGTTCACATGAAAACATTGGATGTAACAACCACCAATAAATATGAAAACAATGATGTTCATAAATTGTTTGTAAACCTATAATAAATCACCAAGAGTGAATCCAGAAATAGCAAGTGTGTATTCATGCAAACATTCTGTCAATATTAGTGCAAACGTCTATATTTGTAGGTGATGGAGATCGGCAGAAAACGGATTCATCAACAGTGACCAGCAGGGGTAACTACCTGACGTGAACAATGCTATTGAGGGCAGGTACCAACCGATCACCAGCAGATTCTTAACTTGCGTTGGTTGATACATTACTTACCGATATAAGCATGATTTTCACAAACATCAGCCATTCAACTGAACCATGGTTAGCCACGTCAAACACTGAATCGTTCTAAATACTGCAAACATGCTTCAACTAAGAACCATTCATTGGTGCTGCTGTGGTTGCTACTGCTGTTGATGTCAGTGTAGCTGTTGATGCTCAGAATAGATTCATGCTTGTGCTTGGCAGAGAATCCAAGGATAGTCACCTCCCTGGTGGATGTTAAGTCGACTCAACCAGGCTTGGTTCCAGGGGCTTCCGAGTTCTGAGAGGTGCCATGGACACTGAAGTGACGCCAAAATGTATCCAACTCCAAGCCATCGTTACAGCCATTTCCATGCAAAATCATCATTCAACCAACATCCCATCAATTTGGCAGGCAAAAATGGTTGGTTCATGATGACTGCTTCGTCAGGATCGGAGTGATGATAGTTTTTGTTCAACATCACCAGGCATGGAGGGACCGCAGTATCCACCAGTTTCCAGCTACCACCGTTGTGAGGTCGTCAACGCCTATCGCAATGCGAAGAAGCGCGCCATTTTCTTGGACAACGAAGGTGGCCTATGGGGGCCGCCCGTTGCGGCTCCAGGGCTTGTGAATATCATGAGGTCCTTCCCTAAGATGCAAGGCTTTCCCAATATGATGCTTGAGTTGATGATGACTCATTGTCGTTCATAGTGGACCCTCGCAGCTTCTTAGTCAACTGATGACTGATGATGTTGAATGATACAGTTCATGATGAGGATTTGATACTTTGGTGATCAGCCATGGCTCGCATTGGTTACTATGATGGTACCGGGGGATCCACGAAACCGCACAAAATACCACGACAGTTGTGCTTCACGGCAACAAACGCGACGAGTGATTCCTGAATGGCTGGAGGTAGCACGGAATGATGTGATGCCGCTCATGACTGTGATAGAGTTGATGATGATCCTGTCAATGTTTTTTCATCAGTGGGGCACTGTTCGCAACTCCCGAACTGGTTGGTGGTTTGATTTACATTTTATGATTTTCATCGATTTTCCCACATGTATTACCTATATGATTGGTTGGTTGACTTGCGCATTCATGACGGGGTGGTGAAGCGCCACCAACCAGTGAAACTATATCGGGTTCCAGGATCATTTGAAGCACTGGGATCCCCTTGCCTTAACCAACCCGCATAGTCCGCCAATGACCCGGGACTGATCAAGTGAAGTTGTTCGTATGAGATCTCCTTGGCATTTTCCCTTGTGAAGATTGGCTTTGAGTGATGGTTCATACATGGCAGGAAGTGATGATGGTGTGCCTTTTGCAAGGAGATAGTGAATGCTAAGTTTGTCAGAGAGTGCGATCGCCAGTGGTTTCAAAGTCTTTGCCCATTTGATCAACCAATCTCATCAGCATATTTTTTGGGATTGGTGGATCAGCGACTTAGAAGTAGATGATTTCACGACCTCGAGCTGCAGGGTTTGCCATTGCTCAGGACCATGGCTAAGAACCAATGGAACCACTTGCACGGCAACTTATCAGTTAAAACATTTTTGATTTTCCCCATTCTTTTTTAACAAATGGTTGGTGACCAATATGATTCAGAGGGGTTGAAACCACCAATCAGTAGTGGTTGCCGTCGTCCCAAGTTAACCAACTGGGGGGCATCACTTCGTCGTCAGGCACCATCGCGGCAAAAGCGGGCTGGAAGATGCAGAAGCTTGGACAGAAGCGGTCCGCGAGCAGTCGGCAACCAGTAAGCAACGGGTGCCTTTAAGTAGTTTGACCGGCTGAAGAATGCTTAGCAATGGTGCAGCTTTGATCTCTCCAAGTAAGTTCGCTATAGTTCATTTGCATTATAACTAGTGTGATTACCAATAGTTGAGTGGCTGCATCAACAAGCTTGTGGCTGGGGGTCATCACTTTGTCATATTTGAAAATGGTTCGAGTGGTGGCAGTAGTGATTGTTGGCCTGGGTGATAATCATACAGTTGATAAGCGCATGAACAATGCTAAATGATACTTGATAATTTGATAATGATCGTTGATGGTTGATGGTTGATGGCTGATGGTTGATCAATGCTTAGTGATAGTTGATAATGATAGTTTAGATCATGAGGGTTGATAGTGACAACTGATAATTACTCATTGGCAATTACAAACCACCACAGACCAGTGTGGCTTTGATCCTTTGATTACAAACCAGAACTCTAGCCTTTAACCACCCTGACCATTTCTATCAATCATGGTTCAACTATAAATGTTTGGTAATGATGGTTGATACGCATGGTTGATAACCATGATGGTTGATAATCTTGCTTTACATTTGTGGTTGATGGGACGGTTGATACTGCTGCTGCCCACCCAACAGGCCGGCAGCCACTATCCTTAGCTGAGCTGTGTGGCATACCCTTGGATGCGTAAACCATCCAGTTGCTGCTGCAGTTTGCGCAGTTGTTCCGTCTGTTTGTGTCTCCAAAGCTGCTGGTTGATGCTTGATGGTTGATCAACAAGAAGCATTTTTCTGGTTTATTTGGCGACCTATGGGAACAGACGTCTCTAGATACTGGAAGATGAATGTCCAGCAAATGCGAGATATCTTTGGTTATCCCCCTCAGCCCTCTGGGTCAAACCATCACAAACTGACTGCGAGGGATCGCCTGGGTTATATTTTTGATGTGAAGAATCAACCAGCAGTTGTGGAAACTCATGGCCCCATGGCACATCTATGGTAACATTTTCGTTATTTTAACCCAGGGTAATTAGCATTAACTGGTTGGTGGATACGAACATGTTTTTAAGTTTTAGGTCAAACTGAGGATGATGACATTACTAAAACTGACTGACTATACCTGACTACTCTCTGGCAAATTAACCTGGTTCCCTGGAACGCCACCATAGAAATAGCTTCAACACTTGTCTTTTTTTGACTTCCAGGGTAGGGACTACAAGACTGGCTGGTGGTTTGAAACATTTGCTATTTTCCGTATTACTTATAAACAAGTGGTTGGTTGACTAATATTTTTCAAAGGGGTGACCACCAACCAGTTTACCTGACTGTAATATTTACGGGATGGGTCACCCCCCAGTGAACGTTGCGACAAATCCGAGGTCCGGCAACATGATGGCCTTGCAGAAGCAGGGAACGCCACCCGATCCGTTCCTCGATGACCATGAAGACAACGCGTTCAGAGTTGGAGTTCGGGTTGGTCAGGGTGGGTCCAATCTTAGCGAACGGTTGGTTTTCCTGATGTTGTTGGTGATATCAGAATTGTTGTTTACAGTCAACAATAGCCGGTTGTGTGACAATTCTTCGTTATTGATGGTTTTAAGAGAAAGTCGACTAATATTTGGACAAAATTCTTTGTTGACATTTTGTTTTATATGCGTTTTCTTGAGATATGGGTTTTCTGGAGGTCTTATCGGAGGCTATAAGAATAGAGGATGATAACCAGCAATAATGGCTAAACAACTACTACTTGGTGGTTTCAAACATTTATCATGTTTCCAAATATTTTGGATGGGTGGTCTATTGAGTAGAATTCAATGGATGGCTGAGAAGTACCAACCAGCAATTCGCTGGGTAAGGGTTCGCATCTTGACTCACAAGAATTGGCTAGTCCACCCTTCCGATGTCGTGGAGGGTAGGCTGCGGCACGCTTGTCAGGATGATTGTTGATGATCGTTGGTGATGCATAACATTATATAGGCAACTATCAATGGTAGTAATATTGTAATTAAGGTATTGGTGTTGATTGTTGCATTGTTAACTTGCCTCAACCGTCAGCAAACATGAATCACTGTGAATCATAATGAATCACAAATCATTTGCCCTGCTGATTTCACAATGTTTAGCCATAGAGAATCATCATTCTATAACCAGAAGTATTGTCATCAATTAGGTATTCTCTCCTATTATTGTTTTTGTTGCCACAATGTTCCGTACCATGAGCCACTATAAGCTGCTGATGATACGACAATTGTCCACCTGCTCAACTGTACTACGATATCATTTTCTACTATTTCGCAATGATAGGATGGAGTGTCATCAGATCAACCATTGTCAACTATCATAATTCCATGTTTAACCAACATTTATGCAACGCATCCACCATCACTAATTACGGACCATCCTTAAACCCTCAGTTTATCCTCATAATTAAACTCCATACGGATGTTTTAATGATTGTTGATGACAATATCCGAATATCCATACATAGCCTAAAGCTTGTCCAAGCCATTACAAAGCAACATAAACCACTACTGTACATATCCATCAGTTCATCAGCATAAACAACAATCTATCCATCAGTTCATCAGTTCATCATCTTGGGTTCATCATCATTTCATCATCATCCGTTCATCATCATATTTTCATCATCATCATCATCATCATCATCATCATCATCATCATCAGTTCATCATCAAACCACCACTGTCAGCCAGTTGTTGACCCATTACTAAACCACCAATTAATCATCAATTGGCCATCATGCAACTATATCAGTTCATCATCACAAATCCATCTATAATCATCATAAATCCATCTATAATCAGCATAAACCGATCTAATTAAATCATACCCACGTCTATGTTTGATCCCTAGTCCTGTCCTGCGAAAAGGCACGTGCTGGACTTGCTGCAGACCTTGGTGAACGACCGCGGCAACACAGTGGTGGTGCGCTAACGGTGGTGAGGAGATGGGATGAAACTACTGATGAGTTACTACTAATGATGGGTGACTGACAATGATGGGGAATCATTGCAGATCAAAGCTGAGGATAAGCTGAGGATAGGCTTGATGGTGAATCATAGGCTAATGATGATGAATGATGGGCTCAGGAGGATGAATAAAGGGCTAAGGAGGATGAACAATGGTTATTGATAGGCTGTTGATGCTGAACGATAGGCTAAGGATAGGCAAATGGTGGTGAACAATAGGCCAATGATGAGTTACTGATGGTGAATGATCATGGTTTGTGGATGGTTCATAATCATGGTGATTTATGATTGTCAATGATTGTTTCTGATGATACTGTAGTCTAATGATGGTGAAAAATAGGCTAGTACAGTTACAGAGGACAACAACTGAAGCCAACAATTGATGGTGAGATGATGGTTGATTGGCTGCACATGATAGTTGATCATGACTGATTGATAGCTAAAAGTGATGGTTGATTACCAAAAGTAAATGGCTGATCATTGACTGGTGAAATGATGGACTCCTGGTGGTGAACCATGGCTAATAATGATGGACTTATGAAAAAAAGGTAGGCTCATGATCGTCTAATGCTGGTTAATCATGTCGAAGGATAGTTTACAATGTTGGACCATGGTCGACGATCCCCAACCATGGCTCTACGCATTACCACAGCATCGAATGGGAACATGGTATCAACCACTTATGTATCGCCGCAAAGCTTATGTATGTACATGAACATGCACTATGATATCTAATAGGCACATCAATATATCTAAAAGGTATAATTCATACCCAAGAAAAAAGTATACACCAACTTTGTATACAACTATTTTGCATTTGACGTCCAGCAACCTTACTATACCAACCAAATTATATGATAGGGAGTGCCATACCTGTCACCAACAACTTATCACAGCCAAGTAACCACAGGTGGTTGATCTTTTCTACATACCCGTGCCACCCCTCCTTCACCGCCACCTTCGCCAGGTCTTGAGCGGCCGCAACAAGGATGTGATGCAGGCGCGGCCGGCTTCAATGATGGGTAGATCCAGTGGTTCCTAGTGGTTCATCACTGGCTAAAGAATGACAGTGGTGATCAATATGAACCATCCGTTGGTTGTGTACTGCACAGTGGTACCAAGGCTCATCCAACCATGGTTGATCGCGGTTTCTCAAGTGGCGATCCCTTCTCCAAGAACAGTTTCTAACTTCTTTCTCACCGGATATGCATAGCTTTCCCAGGGATGGCCACCACCACCACCACCAGCACCACCCACCAAGCGCCCCCCCCGGGTTCCCACGGGTTCCCACGGGGTCCCACGGGTGTCCCACGGCTCCAGGAGTGGTTCGGCTGTGTGGATGGCCTGGGTCTCTGTGCGGAGCACGGCTTCCATCAGTTCCCGCCGCGGACCTTGGGCGATGGCTTCCCCACCTGGAGGCCCTGGGCTGCAACCCGCCGCGGGTCCCGGGCTTGGTGAAGGGTTGGTTCAGGTGCCAACCAAGCAGCAACAGTTGAAACTGGTTGGGAGATACCAACTGAAACTGGTTGGGAGATACTAACTGCAACTGGTTGGTTAAGGTTGGTTGGAATAAGGAATGATGAAGAGGTGTTTCATGAAGATCTCGTGCCAGGCAGCAACAATTTTGCTGCTTTTTCAATCTGCTATGCCTGGAGTTATATACTGACTGATCGTCCAGGATAGTCATATCCATCAGTGTCTCGTTTCAATGTGGATGTGTCCTTTTCGCCATGGTGGTACCTACTAACCATCCAATCAGAGCCATTCTTGGGGAAACCGCCAGTGACTTGGAGGCACACCATGTTTGGATACAAACCCATATATCCCAAATAAAGCATCCTGCATGACACCCCATGCGGAATACGCCTTGGAAGATGTTGCTCCACAGGTCGCTCCAAGTCCCAAGTGTTGCATTGACAAGAGATCGACTACAAAAGGGGGGAGTGCGCCAGGTAATTGGGATGACTGCTTGGAATGCCAAGCACTAGCTTTGTTTGGATGCATCCGGTCTAAACCTTCAGAACCTGCAGCTCGAATTTTGTTCCAACTTGCAACATGCAGCGTTGTGGACCCGCCTGGCATTGTGACTGTGGTACGTTTACCATGATGAATTTGGTTTATCATCCACCATTGACCATCACTTCTAGTGTGTTACCCATCATCAAACTCATCCACCAGCTAACCATGAGTCATTGGCAGTCATTAATTAGCAGCTGATTGACCTGCACTAACCATCATTGAGGTGATTGACCAGCTTGTTCACCCTACCTGTTCACCAGCTACCTGCACCATCAACCCTCATATTAACCATCTCATTACCATTAGCAACCATCATTGAGGTGGTTCACGAGCTTCTTAACCATCATATGGTTGTGGGTCAAAACCCCGTACCCCTGGTTCCCCTATCATTAACCTTTGTTTCCCTATTATTGCTGGTTCTTATCCCAAATTATTGGTTGGTCAATGTTGACCCATAGCCATATTAACCATCTCATTTTC
Source organism: Symbiodinium kawagutii (assembly GCA_009767595.1). NCBI lineage: Eukaryota > Dinophyceae > Suessiales > Symbiodiniaceae > Symbiodinium > Symbiodinium kawagutii. The sequence goes on from VSDK01012116.1 coordinate 328,350, forward strand.
CCAGCTTATCAGCCAGCTCAGCGGCTGACGCACCACCTGTGCTCACTTCGTTGTGCTGTGCGGTTTGGCAGGTCGGAGGGCTTGTCCGATGACAACCAGGAATGGAAGGCGGCGCCTGCGGCGGCCAGCAACAGGATGGCGAGCGACCGGGTCAAGCAGTTAACCAACCAATTTCATGGTGGATAAGTTCACCAACAAACTATGGGGAAAATCATGGTTAATGATAGGGAACCAGGGGGACTAAGGGTTTCGACCCACAGCCGGATGGCAAAGAAGGTTTCATGTTGGGTGTTTGCTGGTGTTTTTCAGGGCTCAAACTTTGTTTGGTGTGTTTTTGGTGTTGCTGTACTTGTTTTGTGTATTTTGATTTGGTGGTTGTGGTTTTGTTTGTTTCTTTTTGGGATTGTTGAATTTTGATGCCATGTTCGTTGTTTTTTCTTGCTAATTTTTGTTCTGATATTTTTGTTGTATTTTTTGTCCGGATTCTTTTCACTGACTGTCAGGGTCATGAATGCTGAACCTGATCGGCTCCTTTCCCCAAAAAAAACAGAACTGCCAATCATCATCAATGATGAACTATGATTGGCCTCTCACTATCCGTGAGTTCACTTATATATATATATATATTATTGACCCTGGTTTCACCGTGACTTGACAATTCTTTACCTAATCAACCATTTTTAGCCATGACTACCCAACACCATTGATGAAATTGTGATGTTCTGCTGCAGGCAATGAGTGCTTCTTGACATTCAAGATGCCCAATCGCAAGTATTTGACCATCCTTGTCCCGAGGGAGAATGCTTGTCCCGACGGAGAATGCCACTGTGGAGCTGACATTCACCTTGAATGAGAAGACTTTTGGTGATGTTCTCTTTCAAGTTCAGTGAGGAGAAGTTTGGTTTGATCAGAGACCTTTACAAATTGATATGGGCAGGGACCAGTTCAAAGATTGAGCACTTGGAAGTTGGAACCGAAAGCCCTTGGCGTTTGAAGTTCAAGGTAAGTCCACCATTGACAAATCCAAAAGGGTCCTTGCAAAGGAAGTGAATGATGGGCAGAGCGGCTTTATCGCTGTTAGTCATTAGCCATGATTGAGAGAACTATTGACCGTTGTTACAATCGTTGACTATGGTTGATCGTTATTTGACACCATTGGCAATTGTGACCGGTATGAACCACTATTAGAATCTATTAGGTAACCAGCGTATAATCACTAGCTACCACGAACCATAATTAACATTGCCATGACGCTAGCTAATTCACTGAGTTGAAGTGGTTATCTTAACTATTGTTACCAATGGTATAGTTCACAGTAATTTGTTTACTTCATTCTTGTTTCACCATTCCCATTGCCACCTTTCACCATTCACCAACCCTAAGGAACCCTAGTCATTTAGCAACCATCTACTTACCACGATTAGCCACTATTCACCACTATGTACTTAGTCATTATACTTGGCAATAGCCATTGTTCACCATTGGTTGATGGGTATCATTAATATGGCTTGAGAATGCATTCCTTAGCAATCATAATTGGTTGGCCATTAAACCTCTAAACCATAAACAAAGCATGCATTGTTCACCCTTGTTGACCATTTGAATCGTGACCAGAAGTTCCAAACAGCAACTGGCTGGAACACATGGACATGTTGGCTAATAGTGAGTGGTCAATAAGGTTGGTAAAGATTGATAAACAATGATAAACATTGGTTGGCCAACAATGGTAATTGATACTGGTCAACATCGGATGAACGTTGAGCAATGTAATGACCGTTCCTAGTGATTAATAGTCAATCTTGGTAACTTTTGTTAACAATGGCTAAACATGGCTAAGATTACGTAGTGGTCATTTGTGCGGGGATTGTCTTTTCCCTCACCATTGTAGGCGGCACCACAACCTGTATGGGTGTTTCTCAAAAGAGGGGTACCCCCAGTGATCATCCAGTTCATGAACCATTTATAAAAGTAAACCAACCATTTTTGGGGGGTTCCCCATGTTGAGAAACCACAACCGTATGGTTGCCCGTGCCACAGAACTTGGCGATCGAGCTGATCCAGCAGTATGTGAAACGCATCCAGGGCTCCATCATCGAAGTCAAGGTGCGGCGGAGGGAGGCCCAAGGAGCGCCAGGGGCGGTCCTCCATGGCTAGCCCTTGGCGGTTGGCGACTCGGCTGTGGTTCCTGATCCTTCGCACCTATGGTGTTGTTGTATTTGTTGTTGGGTAGACATGTAGCTGTGAGAATTAGATGAATTAGCTATGTGGTTGTATTCCTGATAAATGTGCTTGTTATGATTGGATGTGATAGGCTCGGGTCATGCATGAACCCGAGTCTCGACATTGCTTTTGCTGTGTATATATGCTGGGATCATCAACCGGGAATCCCAACAGTGAGGGTTGTTTCTTCACCATCAAATTTGTATTCTTGAGGACGGCCGGTTCATAATGTGAGGGTGTCGGACTCACATCCACCGGACAACACCGAGAGCTAAATTTCATCAATCATAGCAACTAACCAGCAGCAGCTGCAATCCAGCCAACCAACACTCAACCATCAACTTAGCATCATTCAAGAAACAGCAACCAGAACTTATTTCATCAAGGAACCATCATGCACTAGTAATAGCTATAATCAGCCATCATCCTACGATCATTCTATCATGGACCAACCACCATCTAACCATCAACTATATAATCATCATGAATCAACCGTGACAAAACATTGCTTCGGGTGTCCCACACTACGGCATGACTCGGCCAGGCTTGTGCCATTTCCTGGAACTATCGCGAGGTGCATGGGGGGAGCAAGGCCCACCCAAGGGTTGATATAGGTGGTTTATGTTGTTAATCCTGGTTAATTTAATGTGAATGTTTGATGTTGGTTAATGATTTTTAGTTGTAATAGATGGTTGATGTTGGTGGATAATGGTGATTGACTGAAGGGTAATTCATGGTATAGTTCATATCGTGGTGAATGGTGAAGCATGCCTAATGATGGCTAATATGTATGGCCAGTACTATGGCTTGATGATGGTTAGCGATACACCAAGGAAATGAATATTGATGGTAATAGTCCGTATTGATCTATGATAGCTAGCACGAACCAATAAATCTACTCAGCATCATCATCAGCCAATATCAACCATTTGTATTGGTTTATGATGGTAACAGTCCATTGCCATACAATATTTCAATAATGGTTTGTAGGACTTGCTTGGTATTGGTGAGTAAGGACCAATGTCCAGGGGGCATTAATTATTCATGTTCCCACATGTTCCCACTGATAATCTCTGTTGGTTTGTATTTTTTAACGGCAACTGTTTGTTATATTATGGGAAACCATGACAGAGAAGAATTGGAAGCCTCACGTCCTCACGTTGCAGAATGATTCAGAAGACTTAAAATTGTTTAACAATAGAAAGACAACTGATGGATTACAATGGGGATCATAACCAACTGTATGGTAGGGAACTAGACTAACCTTACTCGTTGGCCACGGTGTTTGGCAGTTAGCCATGGTGCAGTTCATGAATAGCCAAGTATAACAAAGGGATCTCCCAACAACCACCATATTTTTTGTTTGCCAATATCAATCAACATATGGGTGTATCACCAATAGCAGCCGGGATACCACCATCAACCTGAACCAACCACCATCCAACCATCATGGAACCATTATTCTCAACCATAAACTAATCATCAACCCAACCAACCTTGAACCCTCAAACCACCATCCAACCTGGCAAACCACCACACATCAACCAACCCCACCCCACCCACCCAACTATCCAATCAAACCAACCTCAAACCACCGTCCAACCCAACCAACCCACCCAACCCACCACCTACCCACCCCCACCCACCCTTCGCGGTCACCCCGGCAGCCCCTGGCGTATGCAGGTGGGCGCTGCCGGGGTCATCGACGACGTGGCCCTGGAACTCATGCGCTTCCTGGACCCGTCGTCGCCCTCGGGGCTGCTGCACGGCTATCCGGCGCCCGGGCAGCAGCGGTGAAGCGCCGCGCCGTCCGGGGGAGAGCTGCGGTCCCCGTGGAGTTTGGGGCTGATGAGTTGATGGTTTGACGAGGATGTTGAGGAGTTTGGGGAGTGCTGAGGATGGCTAAGGATGGTTCGATGAATGGTTTTGGGGGGTTTGATGGTGAACTGAGGCTGAGGTTCACCGCAAACTCCACTCAATTTGGGATGAATGGATGGTGAATTGGGAGTGGTTTTGGATGGTGAAGTGATGGTGAAGTGATGGTGAAGTGATGGTGAAGTGATGGTTCTGAGAATGATGGATGGTTCGATGAATGGTTTTCGGGGGTGAATTGATGGTGAATTGATAGTTTTTGATTGTTTTCGGGGAACATAAATATTTTCATGGAACATACTTTGGGTCAATCAAACAACCAGCTAGTTATTGGAGATGGTTTCGATGGAACATAACTAGTTGACAGTTTGATTGACATTTTCTATTTCCACTGTATTTGGAATGGTTGGTTGATTAATGTTGATTATTTAAGTAATATTTTCTGATGGCTTCTTACCATCATCCAGATAACCAGCAATCATGGATGAACATCATGATGATGATGATGATGATGATGATGATGATGATGGTGATGGTGATGGTGATGGTGATGGTTGATGATGATGGTTGATGATGATGAGGATGATGATGATATTGACGGTGAGTAAGGGTTTAAGAAATTGTGAAACATTTGTTCTCATGATGTTTTTGCTACGATGATGGATGTAGTGGTTCATGATGGTTACATGATGGGCAAACCGCAGTAGATTTGCTTAGCTTGCTACTATGGCTGTGGTGTGCTAGTCGGAGTATATACTACTTTGATTTTCTTCGTTATCAGCAAGTACATCTCCAGTGCTAGTCTGAACATATACCACTGTGTTTTCATCAAGTCAAACGATGCTTTGGTTATTTAGCAGTTTTTTCTCGACTATAGGAAACCCCTGTTCAAATGTTTTACCTTGAAATATTTTTGTTACGACAGCAGCAGTGGTATTTTTCCGGCTTTGCGCCAGTGTTGGCAATTATCACGTTGATATGTTCAATACAGTAGCTGGAGCATTGGCAATGTCAATGCAGGATTAGCTGGCATCCTCCATGATGAACAAGTAGTTGGGTTTACACGTGTTTTTTCAGCCGTTGACAATGATCGTGATAAGAGCCTGCAGTGTTTAGTAGTGGCAACTGATAGTCCTTGCTGAGTGATGCTTCATGTGGACAGTCATTGGGAAGTTGCGATGGACCCTGGCCACTTTCAGGTGAAGGTCTTCATGGGCAAAGGCTATGTGGAGGTGAAACGAGCAGATATCGATAAGGTGCGGTGCCGAGCAGCACCTGCCGTGCTTGACTACCAAAGCTTCAGCAAGTACTGATGTTCGCGTGCCCCTAACAGATAAGTATGCAGACATAAACCTTTACATGTTATATATGTAATAAGTGTTTAGATCTACTCCAGTGTGACTCCCAAAGTCTGAAATATTGTAGGATTTTGTTCATGGATTCTGATAGTTCCGGGCAGCTAGTACATGATAACTAATGGAAGAGTCACGATGATGTAATCATGTGACGGAGTGACGACCTCAATGGATGCTACGCTTCTGTGGTGCTTCATCCACAAACCATGGGATCGATTCACTTCTCAGCACTAAATCAATGTGTCAAACAGCTGAGCAACACAGAATGTCCCTATCCTAGCTTGGTGGATCAGTTGGATTTGCAGAAATGGCACCATGTAGAAGAACAGACAGCAAGCAAAATGCTTGACTTTGGTCATCGAAGACGCTTGTGTTGTTTATGTCTGGATTGTACTGGCGTTTCTTTGGTGTGCAGTTTCACTCTCATATTGCTTGCTACAAGAGCAAGTTGCTCGTCAATTCTCAGCAGTAGACTTCACCATGATCACCATAACGGCCAGACATAAAGGGATGACTTATCACCAATTATCAGCTCACCATAAAGTGACGACTTGTCACCACCAATAGCCATCTTCACATGACTTATCACCACTAGCGCCACTAATGGCCATGTTCACATGACTTCCCACCACTAATGCCACTACTGGCCATCTTCACCCAGCCCTTGGCTTCACTAAGCTTGTCACACCAACGGTCACCGCTGAAGCCGGGCCCAGCTCCCGCTCGTCACCCCGTTGCGTCACCAGGGCGCCGCTTGCATCAAGACCTTGGAGGAGCTCGGCCCGGTGGACTTCGTCCTATGCTGCTGGGACGTCGCGGTTGGCGCCACGAAGCGGATGGGGGTGGAATTTGCCGCGGTGCCTTAACGAACAGATTGGTTCATAAATGGGTGGGTTTATATGGGATTTATATGGATTTATATGGGATCTATATGGGATTTCTATGATTTTATTACTGTAATTATTTTATGGTTTTGGAATTTTGGATTTATATGAATTTTTATATGGGTTAGGGATGTTATTCTATGGGTTAATGAGATTCTATGGGCATAGGTTACTATAATGGTCTCTGAGAGGGGATAATCACCAACAATCATGGTCAAACAAGTAAAATGACCAATAATCAATGGGATATCCATTTGATTTCCTACTCATAAGGGTTGATTTTTTTAAGGGGAAAATGAGTAACTATGAAAGGGGAACCATATGGTTATTTCTTGAATAGGGAATCCCCATAGCTCCAAAGCTATGGATGGTTTATCAGTACCAATGGTTGATATGGGATGATTTGAGGGCACTCCTATTTTGAGAAACACCCAAAACGATGGCTTTTGCTTGAATTGCAGCTAAATGATAGTTGAAGCATGGTTAATTACTGTTGAATGGAGGGCTTGTGGTTGAATGATGAACAGTCCTTTAAAGGACTTGATAACTTAGAAACCATTTTTCCTGTCCTTTACCTAACTATTATTAAGAACCTTATCAAGTAATTAACCTTGAATAATAGGTTCACGGCGTATCTTCCAGCTGATCATGTACCAGCGGGTATTGGCAACGATTTCACCAATCCCAGCGGTGCAAAATAGAGAGTGACAAATGGAACTATAGTATATAGATAGTGGGAAGATCACCAACAACCATGGGAAGTGGAAAAAACAGGCTATGATAACCGGCACCAAGATTAGGAAACCATACCAACTAGCGTGATGATATCGGACAGGGCTCAAAACTCATATCATCACAAACTAGTTGAGTGCGCATCGTCACAGCTTTGGCCGTTGTTTTTTTGGTAAGTCTGTGTTCAATAGGCCCTGGGGTCATGTTGGGTAACCATCATGATTCATCATCATTACCAAATATCAATACCAACAACCACCACCTATGATGAAATCCACATCGATTATAGAAGCAATACTCATGTCTTTTGATTGTATATACCTAGGGAATCGTAGGGTGAATAATATCAATGCACATGGATTATTAACCGTGATCAAATTCTAATTGATTATATAAACAATCTCAATGCATTTTAAATCGTACATACGTACTAGTAGATTAGATAACATTAAATGTTAATGATTCTTACAGTAGGTTACAACATCAATCAGTACTAGTAGGTTAAACACTAGTAGGTTAACAACATCATTAATCTTGATTATTCACCACACACTGTGTCACTTTGAAGCCTCGCAAACGATCGTCCCATCGTAGCCACAAGGCGTTGGCGATGATCGTTCCGACGAGGACATGTCGGGGAGCTCCAGGGATGGGCGACGGGGGGTCAGCCACTTCCGAGGGTGGGCAGCTGTTGCGGGCAGCTTGGGGTAGTTCGGTAGGGTGGGTCAGATGGTGTACTTGGGTTATAACTTTGGGATGGCATTTCTTGATTTTGGGGGTTTATAACTGGGTTTAGAACTAGGGTATTCAATGGCATTTCTTTAGAATTTTGGGGTATAACTAGGGTAACTACCAGGCAAATGGTACAGCTATAATGGTTTCATGGCGAATCTTGACCAACTTATAAGTGAGACCCATAGGCACCCCCCAGCTGTTCACATCCCAGATTGGCCATAACATCACAACCAAGCTGTTCATCCAACTGTTGAGATGTGAAGCATCCATGGACTTGGGATTGACGACGAGTCATAGCCAGTTGTAGGATCCGTACCTGCGATATCCACCAATCCAACATGCGGACGTTTAGGCAAAACAAAGATAACTAGCTATGGGGGTACGCCAGTCATGTAGAATCCCAACATGATGAATAAACAGGTCGTTGGAATCGGGAACATCCGGCCAGAGATGTGGATGGAACTTCACTGTAGAGAGCATTTCAAACAACAACCGTCGTTGATGGCTCTTCGCACTTGGCAAGTGGATCATCACCCGGGTTATAAATAGAATGTTGTATCAGTATGGTTATTCCAGTTGAAACTAGGGTGCAAGCCAACTTACTTGCTTGAAGTAGCCAAATGGGCAGACAAATTGGCCAGTCCCATTGTCATATTCACTCTGGATCTACTACAGCAAAATCTACATAATTCAGGGTAGAAACCCTTCACTTCACCGTTCCCTACCGGGCGTTGGCATCGCGCTGTGGTCAGCGTGCAGTGGCTCACATCCCCTGGTGCTGAACTGACGCCATGGTTGACCAGTGACACCGAGGTTTGGCGCCATCTCCCAATACTTTCACACCAAGGCCCGGACACGCCCCACCTCTGAAGAGCGCTTGGGTCGAGCGCTGGTGCCACCCCAAAGATGACCATAGCTGGTGATATTTCAACAAATTGGGAATCTTTGGGGTGGAACTTCCCCATAGAGGGGTTAGTATGCCATAGAATCTCCCCAAGAAAAACAGAGGGGTTATGAATGTGAACTTCCTATAAGTCAATGGGTAGGTGGGTTGGTATGCCACGTGTGGGTTTCCAATCTTCATATGCCCTTTTGAGTACCCATGACAAGTACCAATTCATTTGTACAAAGATAATTGGTAGTTTACAGTGCGTTTCACTGCTAAACCTACCTTCGCATTGCTAGGTGGTTTGTATCCACGGGGTCTTGAAGAATGCTGGGATTTCACCAATGATATGAAAGCAACTAAGCGTATGTAACATTACCATTTTATTGACGATGCACACTGATGATTGTTGTGTACTGCGATGACTGTGTTTGTGTAGTTGCTCAACTAAGTTGCTTGGTTTTCAACTAGATGGTGTTTTTTTTGTCTACTTGCCACTTGGGTTGCTTCGTTGCTGCTTGTTGCATTTGTCTACATCATCATCATCATCATCATCATCATCATCATCATCATCATCATCATCATCATCATCATCATCATCATCATCATCATCATCCATTCAATTCAATTCAATTCAATTCAATTCAATTCAATTCAATTCAATTCAATTCAATTCAATTGCTTGTATTGGAAACACTATTATCATCATAGTCATATCAATTTCTATCAACTGCTTGATAAATTGACATATTACATACAAGTTTTGGGCTTGCAACGCTTTTTACCATGACGACTCCATTATCAAGCACAATTATCAATTAGAGGACCATAATTCTGCATTATGAAGATGGTCAGCATATCATCATCCCATTATGCACCAATGATTAACCTAGAGTCGCGCATTGTACATCTGGAGTTGCCCATGATAAACATAGAGTTGCTCAGTATCATGGGTATCATCAACCATTATAAGCCATATCGGCAATCATTATCAACCATCATGAACCCTTCACTTACCTGTCATTGTTCATTAACCTGTCATCATTTTGAACCATCATGAACCCTTCATTAAGCTGTCATTGTTCATTAACCTGTCATTGTTCATTGACCTATCATTGTTTATTGACCTAGTCATTTGTTGACTTAGCCATCATGAACATTTAATGATCATATCAATTACCATCATCAACCACTATGCTTGGGAATCGGTGACTGGTGGGCCATCACAGACGGATACCATGGCTTTGTCGAGTGCGATGTCCCAAAGCTGCTTGGTGGGGATGGTGGCTATGCGGCCCGGAGGGTGGTCGCAAGTGGTTGGGTGGTTGGGTGGTTGGTGGTTATGAACATTTTATAATGGTATTTGGCAATGGGTCAATATTAACCAACCAATAATAAGGGATAATGACCAACCAATGATAAGGAAAACACTGGTTAATGATAGGGGAACCAGGGGTACAGGGTTTTGACCCACCGCCATTCTAGGGGTTATGACCAGGAATAGTGGTGAATCATAGGGGATAATAGCCAACAATTATTGGGTTCAACAACTGCTGGTTGGTGGTTTGATTGACTTTCTTTTCCCTAGTAGTTATAAACAACATGTTGGTGGGCTAATATGTTTCATAGGGGTGGTTCAACCACCAACCAGTGATAGCTTTATATATTTGCTTGGCTGAGTGGCCAATGATGGCAATGGTATCCAGAAGAGCGCTTACAACGTGCGGCTGATACACTGATAGTTCATAAAGGTGATTGGTTGCTTGGTCAAAGCACCTGTTTTACCTGATCTACCTGTGTCAGAAACGGTTTTATATGCCGTAAATGGTTGGGATTGTTTGGGGCGTGTCCCCGTTACTGTTCTTTAGTGGCTTAACTCAAAATGGTCCAGGATGCACTTGCAGTGATTGGTCAAATATCTGAATCAAAACGACATACATCAAACGGTTGACATTGTATTCTTTTTGATTATCAACGTAGACGGCAGCGGAACGCTGTTGGGACGTAAATTCACATGACACGAGTTGGTGCAATCTTTGATTTCTCAACCACCAAAGTATTTCAGTGGGTAGAGTTAGATAGCCAGTGACTGGATGGTCTCCGGATGCTGAGTATTGCCCTTAGCCCATGATTAATCGGATTGTTTGTTTGTTGGATGCTCATGATTGACCATCAATTCCCTTTGATTAGTATAAAGGATAGTGATCATTTAACTGTGTTATATATACAAACATGACATAATCAAACGTATCGCAATATTCTCAACCATTTGGCCATATGACAAAGTTTGAACCACCAACCATCATTGTGACAAAATAGTTGCCACTGTCCGTGAATGACTGGCAGATGGTCACGTTTCATGAATCTTTCCGCGACTTTGTATGTGGTTATGTTCCTCTCAGCGCCTCAGGGGCTCCGAAAATGCCGTTGAACATGGCCCACCAAGGCTCTTCAGCGTGTTTCAAGAAGAGTGCAGCCGGGTGCGGTGGCCATGACAGAACTGCCTGTTGGTTCGGAGCGAGCGATTGGGAGCCAGGGATATCTAGTGCTACAGCCCTTTTACCAGGGTTGTGGTGCAACCAAACGGAAACCAAATGGATAGCCACACCAATTACCTGGAGGAGTTGTTGCTTGTTTTTGTTCTTGTTCTTGGTGTTGTTGCTGATTGGTCGAGTTTGCACGTTGGTTGGTTTCTGTTGGTCGTGACTGTTGTTGCTGCTGGTTTCTTTGCTCGTTTTTGGAGCGTAGTTACTCATCATTGACTGTATTTTGAAATTGCCTACGCGTCAATCACCAAACGCATATTTGCCATTTGCTGTTGTGGTCAATGATGGTCCTGAGTGCTGAATGACAAGGGTTCATTGATAAAGGTCAAAGGATGGTTAATCAATCGAATCAATGTCAGTATTGATATTTTTTTAAAATGATTATTGTAGTGAAATAGTGATTGATGATGATCAGTATTTGTTTGTAATGATGGTGGCCAATCATAGTTCAAAAGGATAGTCAACAATGGTTGATGCTGCAGTAGTTTTTAATGACGGAACCATTTGTCGTAATGATGGAAAATGGACGGTAGACAAATTTTCCACAAGGTGTTGATGCTTCATGATCGCCTCACACGGAGTTGATCTTCAGAAGTCATGGCCAACAAAGTTTCAGATTTGTCCTGGTGGATCCTAATGGATGATTATTTCAGAAATATGACGGACTTTGGTGTTGGGTAATGGTTAGTAGTATTTTGCAGTGGTTGTTGATGACAATGGTGGATCACAGTCAAGAATGTTTTATAGTGGCGAACAGTTGGTTAACAGTTGGTTGACAGTTGGTTACTGTCATCATACAATTGCAGGACGAAAACAGGGCAAAAATGCATGATATTGATCCAGCATAATCTATACATAGAGTTTCGCAAAAACCTTGCAAGAAGTTGTTTTGGTTGGTTCTCGCAACAAAAGCTGCATGCGGACGCTAACATAGATATTGTTTTTTTTCCTTGCAGGTTCGATGCAGCATAGACTTGGAGGCTAATGTAGATATGGGTATGTGCCAGACTAGTGGTACTCCAAAACCAATGGTTTCCTGGTAGAATGACTATTTTTTTTGGTGGGTTATTGGTTGCCCAATTTTGGCACATACCCATATGTGAAATGATTGATCCAATTAACCATTTTGAGTTTATGAACATAGATATCGAACTTTCAGGGTCCCTGCTCATCTTCGTTTATGGTAGGGAGAGTAGTCATCAGTTACCACCTATCAACCCTAAGTAGCCATCCAATTACTTTAGTCATGATTCTTGTTAGTTGCCGATGCTTATATAACTGTCATCGACCAAATTATTGACTAATATTATAGTTATTGAACACGCATCATTGAACCACCCTGAAATTCCGCAGCTATTCAGTAATGTTAGCCACTGTCCATTATTTACCACCGCACCAATGAACATTGATTACTCCTTACATTCATGATTCACCATCATGTGCTTTAAGCATCAGTATGAATTAGGAATCACCACTACTGATCAACAATGATCAGCTCTCATTAATCATCATCATGATCATCATGATCATCATGATCATCTTCATCATTTTCATCATCATCATCATCGTCATCATCATCCTCATCATCAATCACCATGACCAACCATTTTTGTTTTTTGTTCGTTGTCATTACTATCGATTGTTCGAAACATTGAACACACATTCTCAGCTAACATTCGTTCTCACAAAATTTATCGTTCTGTGCAGTCACGAGGGATGCAGTTTTTAAGATTTTGGCTCAAAGGCCTTTGGAGGTATGGCTGGCATTCTGGAGCCAGTTGTGAGGGATCCTGCGGTGGGGTTTGGAGACCTCAAGCAATGGCTGATAGCTGCGCGACCTGGTTTAGAGTACCCCTTGGATCGAAAGAACTGCCAGTATAGCTGTGTGGAGGTTTTTGGACAATCTGGTGCTATCGGTGCTGGATTTGAAGAAATGGGCTTGGAGGCGGTGGCTTTTGATGTTCGAACCTTGTTTGGGCTTTTGATGCTTCAAATCTGTTTTTTGTTGTTCTGTTTTCCCATGGGTTCTTCTAGGACTTAGTGTTACAGGTGTTTGTTTGTTTAGAGTGTATGTTCTTGGGGGTAAGTTCGCTCTGGGGGTTCACAGTTTGGGGTCGAGCAGCCAAAGCTGATTGAAACTAAGGAAACAACCATGGGCAAAATATCCACACAGTCAACGGGCTCTACCAACTCGCTTTGATGATGGCTGACACAGAAGTTGGGGGACTCTTCTACCTCTCTCCAACATGCAGCTCGTGGGTATGGCTATCCAGGGGAAGCACCCTGCGCGGTCTTGCAGCTGGGCCTTGAGGGTGGGTGCGGGGCATCATTCATTTGTTGGCTACAAGACCGCATAATCTTTAGTGCGCGAACTGCAGTAGTTGATACGTGGCGATGCGCCATCAAGGATTTGAAGAAGATTTGTGTGGACACGGACCATCACAAATGAAATCAACAACACTCAATAGTCCAGCTGAAGTAGACAAGCATTTGGGTGTAGCCTGCTTACTGGATAAGTAGTCCAGGACTAGTCAGCGAGGACATTCATGATTCATGTACAACACCAAGGTTAATCAACTGACATTAATATCTTTAAAGCAAGTACATGTATTCAATGTTGCTAGGCTATACATAAATGACAAGGTCACAGCAAAAACATGCAAATTAAATTGTCAAACTCCTTACCTTAGATTCCCGGGTGTTCTGACCTCTCAGGTACTCACAGGATACCCAGCAGTGAAGAGCGTGATTACTGGAAATGGCTGTGCACAGGCTATTGGAGAGGTGTTGTTGCCTTTGAGCGACTATCTTGGACTCAAAGATGCAACTGAGCAGCCACAGAGCTCAATCATGAATGAGTGGCCCTGCTGCTTGGCTACTGATGTTGGTGTTGTCATGTTACCGTGGGGTTCGATGTTTGATTGGGAGCTTTTGTCTTCGGCCTTAGGTTCATAACTGGCTGAAGAGATGGTTGTATATGTGTTTGGGTTATTGTCAACTTTTGCCTGATGTATCCAATAGCAGTGAACATGTGTTATTTGTAGGGTTCTTGTGCTGGTATTCACTCTGTTTGTTTCATTGGGTGATTGTTTGAGTGTTTGATTGGTGTTTGTTTGTTTGATTGTTTGTTTGTTGGTGGCTTGGATGGTTTTGTTAGTTTAGTTTAGTTTGTTTATTGTCATTGTATAAGGTTGTTTGAGTTGTTTAATATATGTTTAGTGTTCGTTTGTGTGTTTGTTTGGGTGTGTCTTTGTTGCTTTGATGGTTTGT
>VSDK01012116.1:347849-396209 GCA_009767595.1 Symbiodinium kawagutii
TTTCTAGAGCCAGGGATGTAAGATTACTTACAGTATATATAGTCAGTCCAGATTCTCTCTTGCGCGTCAGTCTTTTTTGCGGTGTGCCCGCATGGTAAATTATTAGAACCTTCAAATCTGGGAGCTTACTCTACAAAAGGTAAGGCTCTCAGGGAATCCATCGACAAACACCAAATGGCCAAAAGAACGAAGCCTGCTGTGAGGAGTGTGTCTAGTAGCTGGAAGCCTAAGGTGTACACGTAAATTGTTCAGAAACGCAGGGTCTACATCAAGGGTTCAAGATCTTTACTTAATGCGTGGAAACACTACTGACCTAGCGAAACTCCAGAGAAATCAAGGCACAGGTATGCAGGTACTGCTTCGCGAGCGTGTAGCCAGTAGTGTCTGAGCAGCAAAGAGCTTTGCTTCATCGATATCTTCGAATTCAACCTCAGTTCTTTGCAGTTCAGTGGTAGTTTCCAAGGGTGCCACCGTTGACTTTCCCTCACTTGTCTTTGGGGCCATGGCGAAGGCAGAAAAGAAAGATAAAGAGAAAGAGAAAGAGAAAGACAAAGACCCTAAGAAGACTAAGAAAGATTCGAAGGCCAAAGACAAGAAGAAAAAAGACAAGAAGAAATCCTCGTCATCATCTAGCTCATCAAGTTCCGAAGCATCTGCTGAAGCCCGACTGTCCGTTACAGTGGCAGCTGCATTTGGGATGACCCTCTGACTAAAGAACATTCGTTTTGCAGTAACCCCAAGATTGGCTCTGTAAAGCTTTGTACATAGGCTTTCCTTTTAAGCAAACCAATCGAAAACAGCAAGAACACCTGCATGACCCTTGCTGCACTAAGGAAGGCAAAGGCACTTCAGCTGTCAGGCAAGATCCAGAAGATTGCAGACCTGGGCGTCTATGCTTTGTGCAGCGTGCTGGGCAGACAGCATGGGGCTCTCACGGAACAGACTCTGATGGTCATAGGTGGAGAAGCATATGAAATTCAACGACGCCAGTTGTCCATGCTGAAATTGTCTGGTGATCCTGACAGCCTCCAAGTCAAAGTTCAATTGACCAGTAAATTGGGTTTGGCTGAAAAGAAGTGGAGAGATCGTCTACTGGCTATACTTGACAAAGGCCTTGACAACCACAAAAAAAAGTTTGAATGGTGTTTGGCTGAACCAAGGTGTTGATGATCAATGAGTTTGTAAACAACCATGATATGATATAATATATACAATGGTGATATATATATATATATATGTAAAAAGATCAATATATATCAATATATATATATATAAAATATCAAGATGTATGTTACATATTTATATTTATATATATATATATATCAATGTCTATGTATGTTTGTTCACTAATCCTGTGCTGTTCGGTTGGTTTTCCCTGCAGTCGCTTCGATGTCTGACATGTCGGTGATTGGACAACACGAGTCGATTACAAGCCTCCGAAGGCTTGGCCTTATGAAAATGTGTTTCCAACAGTTCACACCCCAGAACCTAGTAATAGGGCTAGTGTTCGGTTTGGTTATGGAGGACATGTCATTGAATCCCCCAACCAAAATATCATCTGTCTATCATTGATAATTATTGATCAAGTATTTTAGTGACAGCTCTAGCTTTGGTAACAACTACAGACCTTCAAATTGGGGATGAACACAAACTTTATTCCTGGGGTATGATCCCTTTCAGGGCAGTTGCAGCAGAGATTAGACAACGTCAGAGCGATGAAGGGACCCAAGTACAGTGGAATGTTGAGTTGAAACAACTCATCACTACATTCAAGAGCGAGGCCAAGAAAGACATCGAACAAATGGGAAAGCCGACCAACCCCTCAGAAGCATCCACCAGGGCTACTGGTTCTGACCGCAGAAAGAGGTCCTCTCGTCGTGAGAATCACAAGACCACGAAGCGAGCCAGGGGCAAACATTCTTCAGCTCATTCAGATTCAGCCAGTTCTATTGCGTCGAGGAAGGGAGAGGCCCATGATGTAGTCAGTTTGTTAACAGTATTGTCAAGCCTTTCAGAATCTTACTTGGTGGATAAGTAGCGGTGGATGTATATACAAAACAAATAAATGATGTGACTATTTCTTGGATTGCCCAAGCATCATCAAATGGTCCAATGGTGTAATCAAGAAGTTCATTGGACTAAGTATTTAGAAGGAGTTCTCTCAAGGCGATTGGAGTTATCTTCGTCCATCCCCTTGGTTCATGATAGTTGCTGCCCAGCTGCCTTTGCTCACGGAGGTGAAAGGAGACTCTGTCTCTGATTTGCAGCGTGGGCGCTTCAAACGCCAACCTCGGGTGGCTGAAACCCCAGGAACAACACTGTCAACCAGCCCTACTTCAGCTGCAGAGGAAGGGATCTACAAGTTTTTCCAGGGAGAGTTCAATCTCTACTTTGATGGAGTCAATGACCAGGTTCTCTTCGTGAAGGTGTTGCATAGCGATGGGATTGAAGCTTACTCTGTATGTAAGAGAAGTTTTGCACAAAAGGTACTTAAGGTATGTCTTGAATGTGAATGCTGTTTATCTTGGTAAGGACTTTCTAGCACATCTTAGATCAGAAACAAACATATACATGCGACCATTTGAAATCTCCAAAGTGGCTTTTGGTATCTTCCAAAAGGGGAACGTTTCATGTTAGTTACTACATGTATATTCAACCCAGTTTCCTTTGCCCAAGGAAAGCGTACCAGACTTCTTCGAGGCTTTGGGCAGCGGGTGGAATCCAGGAGAACAGCTTGGGGCAGCAGCTCGTGAGATTTGGAACAACATGACATGGAAGGGCCGTCAGTCTGGTATCAGGTTCTCCAACTATGTCCAGAACACTGGTGACCCTTGACTCGTTATTTCATCCTGCGTGCAACATGTTCATCAGAAATAACAGCCCCTTGATTACACACCAAAATGTAACAATTTAATTTGTGATAATGCATAGCTAAACAAGGAACAACAATTCAAGACAATGAAAAGAACCCGACTTCGCAACTTACTTACATATAAAATCATACATGCAACATATCACATCAACTACATTCAGTTGATCTTCTGCAATCTCAGCAGATGAATCATTGATGGTCAATTGATGGCCAGCTCCTGGTTCGCTGATAGCTAATGAGTTTATCATTACACAAGTATTGTTCTGATATGGAGAGAGTTGTTTGTTGGCTACTCACGATGAGTTGATAACAAGTGTTGATTCTGATGAATGTTAAGTTCATTGAAGTCAAACTTCCAGTGTCCAATGGTGATGATGTACTACTCGATGGCCTTCTTTCTGAACCATCGTTTGGTCACCTGCTAGCTAAGGATACTCTTTGGGCGCGCTTCCAGCGCTTCCAGCGGGAGGAGAAACGACGCAGGGCCCGCAGTTTGTCTAGAGACACTGATCGGCTTTCTCCCCATCGGGCTCATGATCTTCCAGATGAAGAGTTGGAGGAAGATGCTAATGATGATGATGATACCCATCCTACTCGTGAGCGTGATGATTCTGTCCATGAGATTGCTGCTGATGGTGAGGGTGACCGTGAGCCACCGATGGGCGGTGTGCGTGTGACCGGGCTAGGTTCTGGATTTGTAGCATCTCCTAGTTCTGAAGCTTGAACAGCCGTATGGAGACCTGTCCCGCACGATCTGATTTGAAACTAAATTATACCTGGATGACTTATCACATGGTAACTTGTAGAATACTGCCTATATCAACATGTATAGAGTTGTGATTTATAAAGTCAAATTTTGCAGATCACTGGACTCGAGCGCTTCTTGGTACATGCCATGTTACAACATGGCTAATCATATCTTTTGATGGCTGGAAAGCCATTAGATGAGTGCAACACGATGCCTGCACTTGAAAACACGCTAGCTCTCGGGGGATGAGGAAGGTTTGCAGTCAGTACATGTCAATCGATGCTGCAAACTCAGTGAACCTAAAGCTCCTTGGCAGTGGCACATGTGGAGGAAACGGCAGTGAGTGCTCATGAATGATGCAGTATTAGTAGATATCATTTCCCATGGATAAACTCAATCAGAACCATTCACTGACATATAAGCTGCCTTAACTGTACTTCCTTTTGCTGTTGCACTGTTTCCTAGAAGCCTGATTAGCTGTACTTCGTTTCGCTGCCTCATTAGTTCCAAGAAGCCTGAATGAACGTGCAGCTTCCTCGACAGCCCATGGGTTGCATCCGATGACCACCGAATCAAGAGGAAACTTACCAATGGGAATCTTAGCTGACATGACTGGTTCCTGTGTTTTGTTGATTTTCCTGCATATTATTTACACCAATTCTTTGACGGTTTCTTTTTAGTGTCAATAGCAGTGTCTTTCCAGCAGCCACCAAGCATCCACCTGGCCAAGGAACCATTTGGACGAACGGAGTGCCTGACGAGGAGTACAAGGTCAGCATCCTGAGTTCAGGTGACATCGAGCCAAGCGACGCATTTATCAACCTCGATGAGTGCAAAGACTGTCGACTACATGCTCTCCTGGAATGGTTATCCCAATTTATAGTACATAGAGTACCTGGCAATGATGTCAACCATTGGGAAGAACTTATTTATGTTGTAAAGAACGTGCAGGTTGTAAAGACGCCCCAATGGTGTGCAACCCTCGAAGTGTTCGATGTTTGGGCACAGGAAAACCAAACTGTTATCTTTCAACTGTCTGGCAACAAATAGACAGTATTTGTTATTCCAGATGTACAGCCGCATCTATGTTCCAAACAAGTATCGCTCAGGACGGAGCCTCAAAAGAAAAAAGAGACTCCCTTCAATGCACATTGATTCATTCTCATGATGTAGGGTTATGGAACCATTGGGAATGAGTCGATATATCCCAACTATTTCAGGGGACACAGGGATTGGAATGAGTGCGATGTTTTCCAACGATTGCAGCGGACACGGACTCACTGGACTGACTCGAAGTGGCAGAGACTGACAGAGTTGGCATCTATGCATGTGTGCATATATGTATAAACATATATACATGAATATATGTATATATATATATATAAATATAATATTTGTATTTATATCAATATTTGTATAGCTATATATATATATATATGAGTCTGTATATGTATGTATCTACGTATCTACCTATGACTGTATGCATGTACGAATGTGTATACGTATCTATGTAAAGTTAAATGTCTGTAATGCACATACGTATGATAATGTATATTTACATATATGTAGATCTTGTACATAGGGAGCCTATGCTTCTACTGTCCAAGCAGCACTGTGCATGACGCGACATGTTTGCGGCTGCACACCTGTCCGCTCAGGAAGCTTGGGAAATTGGTTTGACCTCTTCATTGTTTGCATGGGCGTGGCGGACCTTTGGGCCCGCACCCCAGAGGGTAGAGAATGTAGACAGCGTATGACAGTGTCAAGTCAAAAGGTCAGAGGCTGTTCGCATGGTTCGTAGGGTCTTTCCGTGCAGAGTCCTAGCAGAAACGCTCTCAGCCAATAGAATTCATGCAGACGGAAAAAAAAATTATTTTTGAATGTATGCATGTATGAGTGTATGTCGAATCTTTGCAAATGTATGTATGTAAGTATTCACCTATGTATGAACATTATTATATGTGTATTTATCTATGTATGGGTGCATCCACATATGTGTGTACCTATGCGATGAGTACATCTATCTATGTATCTATGTTTGTGTGTCTGTCTATCTTTGTTTGTTTATCCTTATGGATCTCTAATATTGGATGTTGCTCTGTTATGTCTGGATGTATTTGTGAATGTTTAAATCTTTCTATCCATTTGTTTAAAAGGTTTGTTCTACCTATTTGTCTATCTGCTTGTTTCTCTATGTCTCTGCCTGTTCGCAGTTTGTGTGTTTTTTTATTCTGATATCTTTGATGTGAACACAATGTTTGAGGTTATCCATGTCAAGAACAGGATGCTGTGCGTAGTCAGGAACCTTTTCCAGGGACATTGGGTGCATGCTTAGGGTAGGAAACGGTCTCAGGACAGGGTGCGTGCTCAGGACAGGAACGTGCTGAGGGCAGGGAACGGTCTCAGGGCAGGATGCGTTCTCAGGGCAGGCAGCGTACTCAGGGTAGGCAGCGGACTCAGGGCAGGAATCGTACTCAGGAGAAGGAAACGTTCTCAGGTGAAGGAAACGGTCCCAAGGCAGCCAACGGTCTCAACACAGCAATCGGAATATGACAAAAAATCTGTTTTTTTTTTCAAAAAAAAGTCATATTAGGATGGCTGCATCGTATGGGAATGTTAGGAAGTTTGAAGCTGGTTCCCAAGGTTTTCCAAGTCTAACATCGTACTGTGCAACATCGTACTATGGAGTTTTTTGGAGGTTTTTTCCTCGTGCTTTACACGTAACCTTGAGGAGGCTGAACTGCACAGTATGTGCGTTCTTGCGAGAAGGATTCTAGGAATTGGAACCTGTGTGCAAAGGAAAGGTGCTCAGGGCAGGGAGCGTGATCAGGACAGGAAGCGGCCTCAGGACAGGAAACGTACTCAGGACAGGAAACGTACTCAGGTGGAGGAACGGCCTCAGGCCAGGGATCGTACTCAAGGACAGAAACGGACTCAGGGCCAGAATCGGTCTCAGGGCTGTACCTATTTTTCTTGACTTTGTTTGATATTCAAAATTAAGATATACATGCAGACACATAGATATAAAATTATCATACATCCCTGCATACATATATATAAACATATATGTACTTAAAGACATACATGTTACGATCCCAGAGGGCTACCTTGAGTTTTACTTGGCATAGCGAAGGGGCGGGCTGGCCTCCCTTATCCCAGGTGTATCAGGCAAAAAGGAACCCCCACCACCCCGCGGTTTTCTTGCGTTGCCTACCTTTTATATTTCCCCTTCTCACCTTCTCAAGTGAACAAATATCAATGTCTGGATGCAGGTATAGACATACATACATACATATATACATATATATATACAAACAAAGATACATACATGGATATGTATATATATATATATAAAGATAAATAGATAGATAGATAGATAGAGAGATAGATACATACATACATACACACATACATACATACACACATATCACATATTAACGAATACTGTTTTAGTAATCAGCTGATCCCCCTGGAAAATTGGGGGGAGCGAAACGCTCGGCTGTGCGTTGCGTGACAGGCACACCCCCAGATTTTCCTAATCAGCTAGGCCCCCTGGTTAGATTACATACAAACATACAAAGATACATACATATATACATACATACATACATACATACATACATACATACATACATACATACATACATACACACATACATACATACACACATATCACATATTAACGAATACTGTTTTAGTAATCAGCTGATCCCCCTGGAAAATTGGGGGGAGCGAAACGCTCGGCTGTGCGTTGCGTGACAGGCACACCCCCAGATTTTCCTAATCAGCTAGGCCCCCTGGTTAGATTACATACAAACATACAAAGAGACATATATACATGCATACATAGATACATACAGACATACATAGATGCACACATAGACACATACATACGTATATATATATATATATATATATGTAGGTAATTATATGTATATATAGATATATCACATTGAGTGAATCTTTTCAATGACTGGAAAAACAGCCATTCGGTCTTTGTATACATGAAGCAAAAAAGTGTTTTTGTGGATCAAGGCACGAAGGGTGCCCATCAAAGATGGGGGAATCTATGAAACCACCACGTGCTGTTGTGAAGAAAACAGTTCTTCCAAGCCTTGCAATGGAAAAGCAGTCGTATGTGTTGCGATCGATGGCAGCTGAGCGTTTGAAGCCACGCTATATCTACTTGATGCGAAGTGTGTTTGGGCAAAATTGTGTAAAAAGTTTTCTGGCAGTTGTTTGTTGGAATCAACCGTCTGTTTGTGTTATGTGTTTTCTTGGTGTAACCAATTGTTCTTGAACCTGTTACCTGTTAGATGGTCAAAAGGCTCCCTAACCTTGTGAAACTTTGTTTGGCGTTGTTGGGCCCCAAAAAGAACAAAAAGGTACCTGTAAAAATAATAGTGTCACTGTTTTTGTAAAGTTCACGGAGGCCTTCTGCACTCTCAGCACATTTACCTTTCTTTTAGGTCTCCCTTGAAAGCAACTCAGAAATGGAAAGCAGCACACGAATTGGCGATCAAAGTGAAGGACGAGATGATGAGACGACGTCTATCAGTGCGTGATTTGCCTACAGTTCCATTTGCTGGATACATGGATATGATGGCCTCGAAGGTTCCCCTTGAGAAATCCTCCTCGAAGTGAGTGGTTAAATTAGTGTGTTGTCACCCAATTCAAAATTAGACTTAGCTAGCTGGTAGCCAGCTGCAACGACAAGGTGCCCGAAAAAAACTGCTGAAAAAAAAGACACTTTGAGAGGTTTGTGAAAAATGGTCATACATGTATACATACATACATACATACATACATACATGCATACATACATACATACATGCATGCATACATACATACATGCATGCATGCATACATGCATATATGCATATAATATATGCAAACATGCATACATACATAGACACATATATACATAGATGACATCTATACATACTAACATACATACATACATACATACATACATACATACATACATACATACATACACACATACATACATACGTACATACATACATACATACATACATACATACAGACAGACAGACATACAGACATGTAGACATACATTAGAAACACATAGAAACATAGGACATACATACATACATACTTACATACTTACATACATGCTTTGTGAAACGTTGTCCCAAACATTGTAACATGTGTTTGGGCCCCCTGAACAATACCTTGGGGACATTGTTAAAATGGTTTTGCGTGTATGCATACATACATACATACATGCATGCATGCATACTTACATACATACATACATATAAAGATACAGACATAGATACATACATAGATGGATATATAGTTACATACATACACCGATACAAAGATACATACATAGATACATACTCACATACATAGACAGGTACATAGATACATACTCACATACATACACAGATACATACATTCATAGAGATATACATACATACATACATACATACATACATACATACATACAAACATACATACATACATACATACATACATACATACATACATACATACATACATACATACATACATACATGCACATTTACACAAACACATGCATACACATACATTTACATACACATATACATGAGTACATGCAAGCTTGCGCTGTTGTTTCAAGCAGCTCTCGGTGGAATCACTGAACGCAACAGGGTTTGAAGCAGCTCTCGGTGGAATCACGGAACATTCCATGGTGGTTTCAGGGTTGCTCGGACTGGTAATAATCACCAAGATTCACCATAGAATCGAACCTTCCTTCCAGCAGGCTCTGCACCATTGAACATGCAGGAGTGAATACGATGTCCTCAGCCTCAGGCAGCAGTGAGGCTCAATCCAGCGAACCTGTCTCAGGGGGTGTGGCGGGATGCTGGTTCCTCACGATGGTCCCAGTTCCGGTTTGGAACCAACTCGAGCGCGGCAAGATGTTTCCAACGCAGCTTCTGACAGTCAGGACAATGGTTGATTAAGGCTGCCCAATCTTCTAACTATACAAAGCTCCCAACTTGGCTAATCAATTAATTATTATCTCTTGAGTATGAACCATTTTACCATGCATTACCTTCGGTTGTTTAGCGGTAGGGGGGTTTAGTTTAGGTGTTTATCTTTTTTTGGGACAACTTTTAACTTTCCCTAACCTCTGTAATAAATGAATATTATGATATTAGGGGGTGTCCCACACCAAAGGCTTGTTGAGCTTAAAATTGTCAGCTGACTCTTCCAGGAGAGTTGGATGAAAGAGCTCGAAAAACTCTTGGCGGAAGTGCCACTCCATGAGGATGAATCGTCTGACTGTGGCGCCGCTGTTCGAAATGTCAGGGAATCAATAGCAATGCGGTGGAAAATCATCTTGGACCTGAAACCCAAGGTAGATGCAAACCACTTCGCAATCATGGTCGAGAGGATGAAAGCTAGCATAGAAACACTTTTGGAGCTACATGGCTCTGAGATTCCTTTCTGCATCGACCCCGATGAGAAAAGGCTAGCTCACCCAACCACTACGCACCAGGATCCCTTGGCAGACATAGGTCAAGATACCTCAGCCACGACCACTTCGAGGTCCTCGAACTCGAAGGAGGTGATCCCACACGAGTTCAAGTTCCTTTCAGTCCAGGATGCTGGGGGCAGCGCTGTGTGGACTTGTGTGAAGGCAGAACTTGCGAACCAAATATTCGAAGCCATTTCACCAACAACTTCATAGGGGTTTTACTTCAGGTCCCTTTCGATTCATGGCCATGAATCTAATCCTCCACTTCCCCAGATGACCATAATTTTGTTTTTATATATATAATTAAATATGTTAATGAACAATAAGGTATGACCCAAAACCATTTATTGTTTCATGACGGAAGAAAGTTAACATGACACATATCCTATGGAGTTGTCATACGCGCAACCCATCAGGTCCCTACGGAATGGGGCTTGGATGGATATCGACACTGGTTGGGAGTTGCAGAATGGTGGCAGTTCAAGACACCTTTCACTCAATGGTTCACCAAGAGTTACGCAGACTCCTGTCTTCCTTTAGCGGCTGACATGGGAGTGAGCCCTGGACATGTCACTTGCTGGACTGTGCGATATTGTTTTTTGTTTTCAAATTGTTTCCCTGTGTGATAATCAAGGCTTATATATATAGGTTGAGCATGAGAGCGATAGAGAAAAATGATAGATTGATATGTAGCTACAATATAGATACATATATATATACATATATTTATTATGCATGCATACATACATACATATATACATCATTGACCATATACTAAGATACTTAAATAATATGTATATGTATATATAAAGATTTAATTTGTTTTTCAAAGTTAGATTCACATATAACATGCATACATACATACATACATACATACATACATACAAACATACATACATACATGCATACATACATACATTCGAACATACATACATACAGACATGTAGACATACATACATACATACATAGATGCATAAATACATGCAGTCTTCGGTACATTCATAGATACTTACATAGATACCTACCTACCTACCTACCTACTTACCGATCTTCCTACCTATCTTTCTACCTACCTTCCTACCTACGTTCCTAACCTGGACATGTCACTACCTACCTACCTTCCCTGGATACATACCTAACTACCTACCTATCTTCCTACCTACCTACCGACCTATCTACCTACCTATCTACATACGTTATCATACTACATACATACAGACAGTGCCAATGGCATTTGGGGTGACAGCTCAGGTGATGCGAAGGCAATCCTACAAGGGTGGCCAACACCTTGTGCATGCACTGCCGATTGATGGTGCATCTGTCATGGGCATTATGCTTGCTGTGGGCACGATGCTGCCCTCTACCAACCTCTCACGAGATGCAGTTCAGACCTGCTTGGACACTTTGAAGAAGCTGGAAGGACAGACACCTGTCACATCCTTCGAGGCGCAATTGTCCAATGGCAACTATCTGAGATTTGAAGCTCGCAGTGGTGGGAAATTTGTTCTCAACGAAATGAAACCGCTGTTCAAAAAGCTCGGTCTCAATTTCAGCAGGCTACTTCTCCATAAAGTTTGGGAATCTATTTTGGTTTTCAACAAGGTTCTGATTTTAAGCGCCAGACTACTCTTTTCCCAAGTGTCCAGGGTTGAATCAATGCAGTTTCCACCCAGGCTATTGAAGAAGCTGCCTCTGAGTTCGCAAGAGGTGACCTTGTCAGAGTTGCTGGTTGCTTTGTGGCGCATCAAGGGCGACTCGGGGAATTCCAATCTTGAGTCTACTTACCACAAGCTGCTTGTCCGCTTGTGCCACACTTTTTGCCAAAGTGCGGAGGAGAACCTTGAGCAACAATTGATGTCGGAGTGCCCCGACCCTACAGTTTCTTCCAGAGTGCATCCGTTTATGAAGGGATCCAGGATGAAGGGCAACCGCACTTTGGAGCTCTCCTTGGTGACCCGATTCCAAGCTCGAGGGTCGGGCTTTGTTTCGACAAAGGACTGCCATTTGAAGGAGTTGGGAGTTCTTCACGAAAAGAGCACACTGGGCTCTAGGACTTCATCCGAATATGCTTGCAGAATCCTTCACAAAACCACCAGACACATGGAGGAGGCGGTGCACAAGAGCAAGCACATCAATGTTGCGTTTGATGCAGCTGCTGTCAGCGAGGAAAACGTTCCTCGATAGCACACCTTCTAGAACCTTGTTAACTTTCTTTCACTTAGTCACTCCCTGTTTCACACACGACACTTACTCCTTCACATGTATACCCAATCACTCACTGCACTCTTTCACTGAGTGTCACTTACTCTTCTATTCAGCTCCTCACTCACTCACTCCTTCATTTTGTCTCTAATTCATTCTTTCATTAATTCACTCTTTCACCCACTCAGTTGTGCACTCATCCACTTCCTCACTCACTCACTTAA
This sequence comes from Symbiodinium kawagutii, assembly GCA_009767595.1. Classification (NCBI taxonomy): domain Eukaryota; class Dinophyceae; order Suessiales; family Symbiodiniaceae; genus Symbiodinium; species Symbiodinium kawagutii. Next base: position 360,389 of record VSDK01012116.1, read on the forward strand.
ACTTCTTTCGATCCAACGTGCATAGATATGGATACACATGAAGCTTTAGGAGGAGGTTCGTAGCATCTTCTTTTCAGTTTTGAATCCCCTTGTGGATTTCAATACATGAAATACCTTTTTTGCTCAGAATCATTTGTCTCCCTGAGGTGTTGTCCGTGATCTTTCGCACTGGCAGTGTTCAATTTGCTGGTGCTACGCAGATGCTCCCTACGAAGTTAGATGCCTCCCAAGCAGCTTCTGCTCTGGAGGCGTTTGCTCAAGCTTACAAAAGACAATTCACCATGGACGGAACACTGCCGAAGCTTCCTGCGGGATCATTCAAGTGGAAAGAATTTCGGACTTCCACAAAAAACCTGTTGGTTGCTTTGGTAAACGCAATCCAGGTTGCGATGCCAGAAGGTTGGTCCCTAGAGGATTGCAAACCTCGCCCAGTGCTCCACCCCAGAGGTTCTCAAGCTGACCGTGTTGCATTGCTGGGTCATGAGAAGCAAGCATTGGGATTGCCTGAGGAGACCCAGGACATGACGATGTTCTTTGGCTACGACTTCAAGTCACAGTCTCGATGGGCTGACTACATGGAGGAGCGTTGCTACCGACTTTGCATGGCTCTTGACGAGGGCACGGAGGTTTGCTGTTGGAAAAACAGATCGAGTCAAGTCATGCATGGATTAAATATTGGTTTTGGTTCTGATCATTGATAAGTGTTCGTGCACTAACTCCCTCACTGCCTCGATGCTATCAGACTCAAATTTTACTTAGCCTTTGATCGCTTTGATAGGGTAGTGGTTGAGTCAACGAGAAGATATCATTTGGAATTGTTAAATTCAGGGACCACTTAGGCAATGCGAGGTAATGACAGGGAAAAATTCAGTTCAAGTTTTCTAGATAATAGATCAGCATTCGTGGATCCAAGTCCCTTTAGGGCTTCCTTGTCTACCAGCACATGAGCCACTGCAACGTGTGGGTGACCGCATGGGCAGACCCTCTACACAAGATGAGCCGCAAGTCGGCTTTGAGTTTGGGTTTGAGTGGAGCTGACAAGCTCATTTCCAAGCTCAACAAGCTCTTCAGGATGAGCAGAGGGCCATACAATTCAGCGAAGTTTGGCAGGCAGCTCTCCGACAGCAGGGCTATCCTCTTGAAAGCCTTGGAGGACGGGTCCTTGGATGAGTCCCTGCAGGAACAATGGATCTTTGGGATGGCTCGAGACTTGAACATGCAGCCCGAGCAGTGCACCCGTGAGCTCTTGATCACGACGCTTCAGAGAAAAACAGGTTCTGGGTTATAAAAACAAATGTCTTCTAGGATCTATTACCAATTGCATAGTCAAGTTTCATTTCTCATGCATGTCTTCCTTGATATCCTTTTGTTCCTGGGATTATGTGCGTATTGATTGGGGTTATACTGGTTAGTAAGTTGCAAGCATTGCTTCCAGAAGACAGCTGATCGTTTAATGTGTGACAACCCAGTCCAGGATGCAATCATGTGCTTTCCTCGGAGCACAAAGATGTGCGATGGTTCTCGTGGTGGGATCACGCTGTCAAGCACGACAAGGTGTGGCATACCCAGCAAATGCTTCACCAGTTCCTCTGGTTTTCTGAGGGCAAGAGCCCTTGGCATATTGCTGCTCCAACCTCTGATGACTCCTACTCGACACGGGTATTTGCATGGAATGTTCCTTGCCTTGCAGTATTCAAAAATGGTTGTTGATCAATCTTATATAAAGCTAACATGAATTGAAACATTCAATATTACGTATATCAGCAAACAAGATGGCTATATACCCACGGACTATGTGTTTCTCTGCAATCCAGGGATTAATATTGAGCCCAACAAAGAGTATTGCACCCTGACATCCAGGTTCTGGCAGACGACATGAACCAGGACATGATGCGGTCTTTGATCACAGTCTACCGGGCATTGCGACTGTATGCCTCTGAATATGATCCTTTGGGAAATTGTTTTGAATCTTTCTGTTTGCTGTTGTCGTCCTTCTCGCTTCCCAGTGTTAGTTCTTGCTTCGAGAGTTCCTGGTTTTTGTTCAGGGCAGAATTTTAACTGAGCTTCTCAGGACAAAGACATTCAGCGATCTCCCAATGCCAGTGTCAAGCATGCATTGCAAATGGCATCTGGGAAGCGTGTGCAAAAGCTCGTTCAGATACTCGACGAATGTTGTCTTATGGACATTTATGTTTTGAAGGTGTCTGTCTTAGTCAATGCGTAATTCATTGATCCTCTGTGTTGTGTTTTTCTTTCCTCCTCTTTCATAATCAGGGTTTGTTTCGGTTCACATTCATGTTCAGGAGAACCTTTGATGAGAGCACCTCTATGAAATGCCTTCGCTACATTGGTGCTTTGCAGGAGGATGAAGTGCTACAGTTTCATGCGAAAGTGCTTGTGTACCATCTCGGTGCCTTGAGCCAGCTTGAGTCCTATCACAAATCATTTCCTTGGAGAGCTGTGGAAGCACTGGACCCGAAGTCTTGGAGCTCACTACTCGAATCCATGCGTGAGCAATGGGCTTTCACGGTTGAGTTTGTGGACTTGCTGGGCCCAAAAGATCCACTTTTCTATGAGTTTGCTTTCACTCGCTACCAGAGCTTTCGGGATTTGATGACATCTGCTGAGCATCTAGGCTTTGTTATAATGATGTGATGTTTTATCAAAAGATAACTTAACTAGAATAAAATTATATATAGAAAATATCAATAAATCTATGGAGAAGTAAATGAATAATAATACATTGTATGCAAAACTATATGCATGTAACTGCATTTGATTAATGGTTCATTGATGGATCAGATTTGTACCTCTGTATTTAGGACTGACTTTGTTTTTGTTTACCTTTCGCCCACTGTGTCATTTGTCCACATGCCCCTTGAAACCTCCAGGCATTTCAACTTCGATCATCGAAGGATGCGGACTCCTTCAAGCCTTCGGTTCGAGGAGTGTGTGCTTGCCGTTTGTGGCATTCAAGATGCCAGCCAGCCTTGTTCCATTTTGTCATCGTTGGGATGCGAGCTGACGTTCAACATGCTTCGAGATGTGGCGAAACGTCATGCCAAACGTGACAAGTGCCATCCAGCAGCACTTCACAGTGTTGCTTTCAAAGCTGCCACGGTGCACTCTGGCGGCTGCGAGGGTTTGTCTCTGAGCACTCAGGACTGGGCTGTGCCTTTGAAAGCAGCTCAAGTGAAGAAGGCAGTCCACCAGAACCTGCGTGCCACAGACATCGAACTCGGCATCAGTGCCGAAGGTTTGACAAAGCATCGAAGCGCCAAACAATTTACCAAGCCACACATTTTCACAGAACGGTTGCATCTGTTTTCTGTGCTTCAGTCGGTATGGTCTGATGCTACCGGTGAATTGATTGACAAGAAGGTTGCTGTGGACAAGGTCTACGATGGACTTTGGCTTTCGAAAGCTGTGCCTGAGCTTTGGTTTTGCCGCTGGAAGGTTTCCAATGGTTCTCCAGATGAACTTCCAGATGACTGCATGTTGGTTTGCAGAGCTGGACCTTTCACAGTCCGATGCCTTGCAGTGGTGAAGTGCGGTGTCTGCTACCGGTTGGAACCGAAACCTTGCCAGTCCCTGATTGTCGAGACTTTGGACAAGTGTGTCTTTGCAGAGGCACAGGCTCAGGTTTTGGAGGAGTCCGGTGGCTTGGTTTGGTCAAAGTGTGGCCCTTGGATGACCTTGATTGACTACATCGCTGACCACAGCATCACCACGATTGCAGCTTCCCTTCTCTTGAGCATCTGCAACAAGATGGGCCTGAAGACCTCCAAGTATGACCACCCTCACCGCGTGGAATACTTTTTGAAACATTTGGGCCGCAGCGATGACTATGTGAAAGAGGTTTTGTCCAATCTCGCACCTCCCAGGAAGAGAAAGGCCAAAACTGAAGCTCACGAGGAGAAGGACTAAGGTTGACATTGAGCTACGTGAGTTTTAATTGAGGTTCCAAAAGTATCTATAGCTCCGCTGGACCATAAAAGAAGTTTTTTGCTCCACTACCATAAAGAAGGTTTTGCTCCGCTACCTTAAAGAAGTTTTTGCTCCGCTACCATAAAGAAGTTTTTGCTCCGCTACCATGAATTGGTTTCTTCTCCCACTCGCACACCTTGTGCTTGATTCTTTTCATCCATTTGCACACTTCGTGCTAGATCACTTCGTGCATGACTCTTGTTAACCCACGTGTGCACTCTGTGCTTTCTTTACACATGTGCCGCAAACATGGGCTGAAGGCTTGCGTGAGTAACAAAAAGTCTGAGTACTTTACTTCGGTGTTCCTTTTGCTTTGTTGTGGTACGACTTCCCCCCCCCAGGTCCTGATTCCAAGGAACTCCATAAACCAAACATCATGATTACAAACATCTAATGAAACCCCAAGAGTCCACATGGAAGCATTCGTGCCTATGTGCTCACTTCACTTTCCACGTGTGCCATGAGAGTCTTTAGGAACTGTCTATGAGGTTTGTTTTGCATGTACATTCAACGAGCATTTGCACACACTTACTTCTGGGTTTGTTATGTATCCTTGTTACTGAAAAAGGCTGCATGCACCAACAGTCCCTTTTTTTAACCTAATAATGGGTCATTGAGGTTGGCAATCCAAATCGACTCATTGAACATCTCGTGACTAAACATGAAGTTGGTGTTGCTGTTGAGGTTTCTTGATGTGATGTGGTTTGCGCAAATACACGTACTGTCACGTACTGCTTTGAATCACTAACAAATCATATCAGTTTTTGGTGTACCTATATTATTGGTAACTGGACCCTTGGTTTGAATGAAGTTGGCTACATGCAGAACACTCTATCAACGACTCCATTGTCATCAAAGAATGAAGAGTCAACCTGGACTCTTACGACCATCACCACAGCTGAAGGAATGCACAGCCAGCTGCAAGATTGGGCATACAATTGACAATGGGGCTCCAAGTGTCACAGGAGACCTGTTCTTGTTTCATAACTTAATGTTTTACTTGTCATTAAAAACTGTTGATTGATTAGTGATTACTGTTTTTGTCCACCCAGATTTATCAACCGCTAGATTCATCAAAGAAGGTGTACTGTATATCTGCATAAACAACAGGATTACTGGGGACATCACTTCACGTGGTTCTCATCGCGCTGTTTGGGAGTGTTTACCAATCGATTGGTTGTGATCCACCACCCTTATATACTTGTATGATTCTCAACGATTGATTCGATTTCTTCGTCACCAGGACTGCGATCCCCATGATGAAATCGAAGGTGACTCTGATGATGACCTTGTGGCCGAGATTCAAGAAGAGCTGGACGAGGAACTGCATGAACGGATTTGCGAACAGGCAATGGCCATTCCCGAGATTGCCGAGCTTGCTGAGCCACCCGATATGGTCATGAAACCTGCTGAAGAGGTCCCTGGTTACCAAATGGTTCCTCCACTACTAAACTGGTACCATTACCATTTCGTGGTTAGCAAATGGTTCCTCTACCACTTAATGGTTACCATTACTAATTACCATTTATTGATTGATAGTTATTCTATGGAGTAATTGAATCAATCTGCTGCTCCACGGATATCCTTTGATCAAGCCATCCAAATGGGTCAAGCCACACGCGGAGGATTCTTCTATGGATCCAAAGCCTGCTGCAGTGGACAAAGCTGATGCTGGAGCCGCTTGGAGCGAGACATTTGCACCCCAAATATTTGGGCTGAAACTGACTTAAAGAATCCATTGATCCACATCCCAAAGAATGTTCCTGAAAAACATTGGTTTGTCTTGGGGATTGATTTCAGAACATCATACCTGCATCCATTTAAATCTATACGGTCAATCCCTCAAAAGGTTGCCATGACCCCATTCCAATCCATGCATACGACTGAAAGCTGGGCTACAATCCCAAACTGATCTGATTTGACTAGTGTTTGTACTCCTGAAGCTGCACACCGACCGTGGCAAAGGAAAAGCGATCCGACTTTGGAGGGTGTCATGCATCGAGTGTGGCACGCGGGGCTCCACAGGAAGAGTTTCCACCTGGTGTGGCTGTCCATAAAGGTTTTCCTGAATCCTCTAGTCCTTTTGTGCAGGCGTTGTTGCCTGGTCAGTTCCGTTTTGAGACAAAGCGCTCACGAAGCATGTCATATGTTGGTGAAAGGGGCCAACTTGGAGAGCGTGGTACCTCCAGGACATACAATATGGCAATTCAGAGTTTGCTCTCTTGGACGTGGCAATGGTGGGAATCACTTAGCCCTGAAGAGAGAAAAGCTGTTCAGGACGGAACCAAAGGTTCAAGTTCCAAGAGGAAGAGGGGCCAGTGATCTGTGATGGATCCAAACCATGGGGCAAAAGGTATGCGGCTGTGCAGCTTCAGGAGTGCAGTATGATTTGATTTTGAAACCCTAAAAAAGTGCATAGAAGGATCAAGACCATAGAATGGGAATGGTAGACTTCGAATTGTACCATATAACCATCATTGACTATCATTACAAATCATGCACTATCAACTATTGTGATTATTCAACTGCTATGGTGGATATTACATGAATTATGATCAAGCATCATCAACCACTCAACATTCAATGATAGCTAAGAACCATCATTGACCACTTATCTACACTATCATACTATCATGTACTATTATCTATGATCAGTTTGAATTTCAACCATCATGGATTCACCGCCGATCATTGGCCATCTTTATGGTCACTCATCATAATCATTCACTATCGTTGCAAACCGTTTGGGGTGATCCATTCATGGTGGCACAGCCAACCAGCCCCAAATGGTCAATTTAAATAGCAAAATACACCAGCTCTGCGGTTACATCATTTATGGACAAACCCTTTTATCAACCATCACTTTCATTATCAATCACCATCAATCTGACCATTATTTATCAACTATCCTTACTATTGAAACTAATCATCCTTCAATTCACCATCAACCACCAAAAAGCCATTATCCAACTTTGAAGTGTAACCATCAATTAACAATGATTGATTAATTATACCAAGTGTTGAATATGAACCATTTTATCCTCAACCTCTAGTTAGTACCCTTTAGTTAACCATCTATTAACCATCTGTTGACCATTTATCAACCTCGAGTTCGTAACATCTAGTGATCATTCACCTCTAGTAACCATTAAACCTTGAGTGAACCATCCAAATCTACATTGATCAATCATCCATTGACCATCTATTAACCATCTATGAAAACCTTTAGTGAATCTATTAACCATTTAACCCCTAGTGATCATTCGGATCCCCAGCATTGCTTCACCACCCCCGGGCCGTGGTACCACCTGGGCGTCGTCGAAACCGCCGCCAGGTCCATGGCGTCCCTGGACGGCTTCGGCGAGTCGCCGCCCGACTCGCCCAAGAATTCGACGTCTCCCAAGGTGCGGCGGAGGGCGGGGATGGCCGTGGAGATCCATGGGGGGTACCGCCATGGGGGGGTGAAGGATGGTGAAGGATGGTGGTGGTGGTGGTGGTGGTGGTGGTGGTGGTGGTGGTGGTGGTGGTGGTGTTGGTGGTTGTGGTGGTGGTGGTGGTGGTGGTGGTGGTGGTGGTGGTGGTGTTGGTGGTGATGATGTATTTGATGGTGGTTTCAGTATGGTTAGATGGTTGATGGATGATGAGTGGTGAATTTAGGGGTGAGAAGAAATGATGATTTTAGGGGAAAGTGGTGGTTTGTGGTGTGGTTTGATAGTTGCTAAGGTGTGGTGAAAGAATGCGTTGGTTTTGAATGCAGCTTAGTGCTGGTTGAGCTTGCTTTGCTAACGGTGAGTTACTTACACACTGGTTGATGATGGTGAAGTAAGCACTCATGATGATAACATTGATAACCATTGTTTATGTTTGTTCTCATTGTTGTTGTGTTGCCAACGATTTCAGGTTTTTCACACACCCACGGCAGGTGGATCCGCCCACTGCCAAGGCAATCTCCGTGATGTGATGTGTTTGGTGATTTTTTGAATCCGCCCAGCAACCACTTTGCTTTGGTTGGTACCCAGACATGTCCTGATATGTTCGCATGATTTCACATGTGTATGCTGTCTATGTGTACAGTATAGTATTATAGACCCCCACTCTAATATCAAGAATCCAGACTAAGATTATATGTATTGAATTGCCGGATGATCTATCAACATGAACTATCATCATTAGTGGTTTAGCCATTGATCAACTATTAGTTGCGTGATGGATGAATATATTACCAAGTTGATGGCAAATAAACTAATGACCTAAACATAGTTCTCACGGTTGGATCAATATGCTCAAATACCTTGTTGTATATTTGCTGAATTCAGGATAGACGCTCAGTAAGCATTGTCGTATAGTTGTAACAAACTTTAATTCAATACACTTCATACAACAATTGGTACCATTACGATGTACACTGACGTACAACCATATACACCATATCTATAGCAACAACTGAATCGGTTTCCATTGTTCTATTAACCATGTTCTTGTTGCCAAGCATGTGTGTATAACCATATCAAATCCATTATTTGTCTTATAAATTCATATCATATCATGTGTTGGTACTGCTGTTGATAGATGGTCAACAGATGATCAACAAAATGGGTATATACATATCATGTGTCAAGTATAACCACTATAAATCTAGTATAACCATCATAAAGTCTATTATTTGTCTTATACATTCATATCATACTAGATTGGTACTGCTACCACATATCATACCATGTGTCTACAACCACATCATTGGTACTGCTGCTGTTGCTGCAGCAGCACCCTGGCCATCTACGCGGCGGCGTGATGGCGTCAGGACCGGCCTCGACCGCAGCCGCAGCGCAGCGTGGCCTTCACGGAAGAATCCGTGGACCGCTGCTGCCAGGGGGTTGGGGAGGCGTGCCACCAGGCCGCAGGATGAGTCATGTTAAGTGACCCGCGGGAGACTTATCATTACTGTATGAAGAATGATCTCCAGAAGAATTGTTTCTTATGTGAGTAATTTCTTAATGAATCTATTTTGCAATTTTGATTTTATGAATCCCCAAATCAAGATGTGCCTTTGGGATTAGCTGTGGAGGGATCACTTGGCATCATTATGAAATATGAAATATTCGAATTTGGCCATCATTAACAAGTAATATTTCTTTTCTGTATTTTCATTGTTCATGAACTTCGCGTCATTATTGACCATTACATCTCGAGTGCTTACCACTTTTGAGCAGTATAATCATCCACCATATGCAAACCATCATCCAGTGTGCTTCACCGACATCCCTCCCTCCCTCCCTTCCTCCCTCTCTCTCCCCTCCCTCCATCCCTCCATCCATCCATTGCCATCCATTGCCATCCATCCCTCCATCCATCCATGGCGCTGACCCCACTCAGCAGGACCTGCCTCCCTCGGCCTCCTCGCCGGTGATGAAGATGCAGGCGCAGCGGTGTCGCTCAGGAGGCAACTGCGAAGCCCATGGCTCCATAGGCCTTAGGAGCCACAGCCATAGCTATACCCAGGTGGTGCATGAGATGGTTAGGCATTGTGATTGAGCATTGTGGTTGATCGTATATGCCTGAGATTGGTTGCAAGAGTGATTAGCCGTCAAACAATATAGATTTTGATTGAGCATTTTGGTTTTGCATAAGAATGCCTGCAATGATGATTAGCCATCAATGCATATAGCTATTGGTGGATATACTGACCCGTCTTGTTGCTTTGTAGTGAGAACACTGTGCAAATCGCTCGGACAACAAACCTTCTGAGTTTTATTTAGTAACAAAACTAGCATCTCCCAAAGTTTTGGGACTAAGATTGGACTAAGATCAGTGTACATGCGCACAAATGCACAGGAAATGACAACACTTGACGGCACACAGCATATACTCAGGGAAAATGACATAGGAGCCATCGAATATGCATCCAAGTTTACACTTCAAACTCTGGATGGTGCTTAAAACATCAAAATCATATATATATATATACACTCATGACACAGGACTTTTGCAAATTTATGAAGCATTGGATGATGCTTCATGACTTTGGCCATGTAAATTTGGACGCATGTTCAACGACTCTTATGTGATGTTCCCTCAGTATAACTATGATATACTAGTATGACTTGGTTTATTTGGCTTAATGTTTTGGATGTATATCGTTCTGGATATTAAGATACACACCTTCATTATCAGCATCATATGTTTGGACGCTCCCCCACATCTTCATCCTTCCCAGCGCGAGGTGCAAAGCTGTGGGCCTCACATCTTCACAGCCACAGTCGGACGGAAGCCCACCCAGGCGGATCTGCTGATCGCAGTTTAGGGGGGGGCCCTGAGACTTGCAGTAGTTGCAGTGGCTGATGGTTGGATGTACCAGTTGTATCAGCGCTTTGCATGAGATTGGGGCTGTATTTCAATTATTTTGAATTGGCGATTTAGTGATGAAAGGATGAAAGCAAACGTTTGCTTGATAGGTTGGCCCAGTGTTGTTGTTTGGGGCAAGATTCAGATTTGGGGTTGTGCATGTCTTGGGTAGCTGGAACCGTAGGGAAACAAAGGAAGGCACCACTCAGGGGCTGTAAGGCCACGTGCTTCTGAGCAACAAGAAAATGCCTCCAACAGATATGCACATCTCCATATTTGTACGCACACTTGATGGCATTAACACAATCCGGTAAGCCCTTTTTCGCTCAAGTGAGCCCAACGTTGGCCACACACAACCTGAAATTTGGCTTGATGATTGCAGCTTGCCTTCGAATATGCCCATGGAGGATTCCACTTTCAGCTGCCAGGCCAGTAGCGTCGGCGCTGTTGCCCAGCAGTGTTGATGTTTGGACTTTGGATAGTCAGATCTCGCATCAACGTTTCTTGCTAAAGCTGGAAGTGATCGTCAAGAAGCTCAAGCAGCACTTGGGGAAGCAAGAGTGGCCGAGGTTGACACATGTTGATGTAGGTGGAGTGTCCCTGGAACTGCCGGTGAGGATAAGTTCACTAAAGGAGCGGCGGATTCCTCTCCTTGAGGCAGATGTGCAGTATTTGGCAGGAGTTTTTGATGGGGATGGCTGCGTGAAGCCTGACTCAAATCTGTCTGGAATCCAATTGTCTGTGGGGCAATCAGCTTCAAACGTCCAAGCCATTTTTCCCTTTTTGTGCAAGTTTGGAGGGAGTATTTGCCTCGGAAGCTCTGGCATCGGCAGCAGGCGGCCATCAGTGCAGTGGATAGTTAGTGGAAATGCAGCCCGTGCAGCCGTCGCAGAACTGCATGAGCATTGCTTTGTGAAAAGGGAACAGCTTGAGATTGCTATGAAGTGGCCAGAATGCAAAACCAAAAGAGAGGAATTCGCCCTGAAACTGAAGTTGTTGAAAATGAAGCAGCCAGAAATAGAGGTGGACACAGCAGCTAAGGCTGTTTCCTGGCCATATTTTGCAGGGCTGTTTGATGCCGAGGGATGCATTGAGATCTCCTCCACATCCAGAGTGGTTCAATTGAGACTTTCGCAGCGGGATCCACCCATATTACATGCCATGCGAAAATTCCTCTTGCACCACCTTCCCACTTATAGCCTTGTGTCGGTCAGAGGATCCTCGCAGTTTGGATACACTTTGCGCGCATCATCCAGAAAGGTGGTGCATCATATGCTTCAGGAAATGCTTGCTAATGGACTATCGCTGAAGCGCACCACTGCAGAGCACATTTTGCGTTCTATCGACAATTCACATGAGGTCTTGAGAGGTAGCGAGCCAAATGTGAAAGGAAACCAGAGATTCTTCATAAAGCTGGACACTGCAGGTTGCCGAAGAGCAGTGAGAATACAACGGTTGCAAACCAAATGTTGGCGTGCCAGGAACAGTGGCCGAGCAATAGCTTCAGAGCTCAGCAACCAACTGATGTATGCAAAACTAGAGCATGGAATTTTGAAGGCCATGACGCAAATCCGGCGATTGCGTTCTGCTATAGCTACACTTGAATCAAGAGCTGCGCTAGGGCATTGCAGTTCTTCTTTGCTTTCTTTCCACAGATAGGCTTGTGGAGACTGAAGGTCTTGCAGGTGATCGTTCAACTTATTCAAGTGTGACTTAGGGTCTGCCTGAAAAAGGAGAAAACAGGGTGATTGTTAATCTGGCGTGCCCGGTGTGCCTGAGGCTTGTTTGTCCTATATCCAGGTTCTAAAAGTAAACTGGGATGTCAACCAAAGGGACAAGCAGGATTCTGATCCACACCTGTGGCATTACTGCTATGGTCGAAAACCCATTCTCCTCAATAGCAATGAAGGAGCTAACCAGTCACCCATACAGCAATAAGCTAGTAATTTTAAGTGACAACCATCTGCTTGATCCACTTGTTACAAATTGATAGCTGATTGCACTGAACTGATTATCCATTCTTGCCAATCGGATATTTTTATTCGTTAATGGGAGCACCACAAGTAATCAATATGGTTAAACTGGATCTCCGACTAGTTTTTTTCAACGGGGATTTGAATCAACTGGTGAAGGATGAACCAGTCAACCTGGCAAACATCAAGTTGCAGATCGAATTGGCTTCAGCAGGTATTGCTTGTTGTGGGATTTGGATTACACATCGATAGCATTGCACCGCACCGCAAGGTGTCAACGAAATGGCGTTTCGATGGGCCAGTCTGGGCGTAATCGAAGGCTGTCCAAAGTGATCATTTGTTCCTCAGGGAAGTCCATCTTGCTTAGTTGCACACCAACTTGCCAAAATTATCATATTTCGGCACTTGGAAACCCACCATTGGTATCCGCTGGTTTCCTTGCTCAACTGCATGGCCTTGGCCGCCCTGTATAGGCCAAAGCCTTCGTCGCGGATGTGAATGAGCTGACGCACCTGCTGAAGAAGTGCCTTGGTGATCAACCAACGCGGCAAGGGCGGCACCCCCAACCAGCAATGTGGATATCAGCTTCCATCCTCAACCATTCAGAACGCCTACCATTGGGCCATGTGAAGTTCACCAAGGAGTAAATCATGGGAGATCTAGCTGGATCCATGACTTCCATATATTTGCACAACCTACTCGTATCTATGAAAAAAATGATGGTGGTTTATTTCCATATGTAGATCTACAAGTAGTTAATTCCTCTTCCAAGTGTTCAATTTGTTTCCCATCCGTTTTCTGGCAAAGGCTGTCCCTACCTGCCCGAACTCTCTTCTTCAGGCATGGCAAACTAGAATCAATACTCCGCCACACGACAAGGTTTTGTAGTCATAGGATGTCACCCTCACGCAGTGATCATGTTCATCAATCAGTGAGCATTATGCTTGGAGGAAGAATTGTTACTCACCAGGAGCAACGGCATCGGGTTTCCCAAGCCATTGGTGATGCTTCCACTGCTTTCACCTGCAATCAGCAAGCTTATCAAACAAACACAACACTAGGTAGGTTGAGAGTTTTAAGGCACACACACGTACTAGTTGCTTTCTTTCTGAACAGACAACATCTGATTTTGTTGACACTGCTTTCTGGGCATAGAGCTCAACAAGTCACCAACCAATACGGTTGCAGGTACCTGAGCAGCCACTGAGATGGTCGCTTCCATTCCATTGCGCAAGGCAGACATAATTTTCTTTCAGGGGTAAAGGCAGTTAAGAAGAATTGTTCATCCCATTTAATCACCCAATGATGGTCCAGAGTTGAGGATGAGAGCCATGTATGTGTACATTTATGATGATGGGTGCCTCGTAAATGTAAGTTAGTGTATAGATGCGTATAGTCCAGCGGTGTGATAGAGTAGGAGGAAGGGATTGTTCACTGATTTTAAGCTACTTCACCATCACCATCATTAACCATCTGATTCTCCATGTTTGTTGCCCAACTACTCAACCACCCTTATTCCAAGAATTATTGTAGCTTCTTTACCATCATCAAGCATCATCAAACAGGACATTTCCCGATGATCGAGCGCCACTCAGGATTGCCACCGCAGTCATTGTAGCTCGGCTGGTTCTGGCTGCTCAAGCCAGGGTGATTCTGCAGTCATATGTGTACCTTGCAGTCAAACCATGATTGTTGCTCTTAGAATCTGTATACTTGTAATGTACTAGAGAAAAACAATAATGAATATATTGTGATTCAAAGGTGTTTGGTAACCATGCACTTGGCGGGGAAAGTGATTTTGAATGTTGTTTGACTTTGTTTGCTGATGACACTGCTAAAAGTTGCCAAATGATATAAAAGGAGCATTGTGGTAACAATTATGGGATGAACATATATGATTTCTACTGGTTGACACATTAATATAATGATGAATCACGGTTCATAAGCGTAGATCACAACCGGGATATGTCAGTACATCTCTACCGCCACATATGTTGGTCGATCTCGACCATGTTTGATCGACCAATCAAGCTAGACGACTATCAAATCAACAAGTTCGTTGGGACCATTTTTTTTGGTGCTTTAAGATGGAGTTCTGAGGAGAGCTACCAAGTTGGCACACACACACACACAAATTTTGTCAGCAGTTCCAAAGGTGTACCATGCTGGTGAATAGAGTTTTCTCTTCGAATTGATTTCATTTCTCAAAGCTGATTGGGAATCCTATTAGTGTTACCATGCGGCCATGCGTGCAGACAACTATAACCACATATGACATATGCATATCAAAATCAGGGTACCCCGAAATTATCCAAGACATTAAGCATTTTCAGTATCAACCCAGCCGCATCTTTGGGGTCCCCTATTGCTTGAGAAATCTTCATATGGTTGTTATATCCCTCATTAGTGTTGCTGATTATCTCCTATGATCAACGAATATTACAGCAACAACAAACCACGTCCACAAAATAGTGTTTCCCTCTTATAGAGGGTAATTGAATTTGATGAACCGACTATTTCTGATAAAATTGTGATATTTCAAGTAGATCAAATTAGATCAACTACTCGCCAGTCACATGTTGCCCTGGTGCTCCCCTCGCAGCTTCTCCGCCCAGCGCGGCTCCTTCTCCCGCTACTCCTCGATGCCGGTGATCTCGCCCGATGAGGAGCGGCCAAAAGGGCGTGGTGCTGAAGGGTGGGGCTGCAGGATGAAGTCATGGGTAAGGAATGGATTGACATGGATGGACCACAGCTGGTTGAAGGTTTAAGTAATGGTTAAGAAAATGTGAAGTAGTCGTTAGTGGTTGGAAGGATGGTGAGCACTTGATTGATTGGTTAAGTAACTGTTAAATGGTCACGGCATGCTTGATCATGGTTGACGAGTGAGCAATCGAAGATATTGAAGAACAAACTGGCTTATGAGCATCAAAAACCGAACAAACTGGCTTATGAATGCCTATGAGTCTTCAGACACCCAGCCTAGTTTCACCATCTTTAGCTGCTGATTTGCCATCACACACGGTGACTTCATCAACTGATCATCGGTGCCCGACACAGCGCAGGAGTGTTCAGAGGACCACGAAGACGACCAGGATGAACCTGGACACGGTGGCTGCGGTACGGGGTGAGGCGACTTCCGAACAGGTGAAGGTACCAACTACACAGGGTGTTTCTCAAAATAGGCTACCCCTGAAATCATTTAGGTAAGAAACCAGTTACAATAATAAACAATCATCAACCATCCCTGAAATCATTTGGGTAAGAAACCATTTATAACTAATAAACAATAAACCATCCTTTTTTGGGGGTTCCCCATTTTAAGAAACACCCGTTTGGTGAAACTGGGGCTGGTTCATGGATCAACTGATGCAGATCACGAGTGAATCTACCATTCTTCGGTATTGAGTCTAGTTGTGGCATGCTAAAAGGGATGTTTGAGGGTCAAAGTGGGGTGCCATTTTGGTTCGAGCACCTTCTGCCTTAAGGGCAGCATGGATCTACCATGGCTGATAGTTGATCACCTATAAGAATGATTCAGGATGATGTTCTAGAGCAACATCAACTGTTATAGCCTTGAACTTATTGGTGATGTTTGGTTCATATGACAAGCTTCATCCAGACCGGTGGTTACAATATGCATCCAGGATCCCAATTACAGACTGGCGGCTGTTCGTGAGTAGGTTCACGGTTGAGTGTGCAAATCAGGTCAGGGATAGTCATGGTTCCAATGGTTAATGGTTCATAGTTGAGGCTGAAATGCAAATGGCTCAAGTTGGATTACCGAGTTTCATGAGTTGTTCTGAAGCAGTTCATAGTGGCTGGTGAACAACCCATGGACGCCAATGACAGCCACGTAAGTATGTCCATACCATGACTGTCACTCACGGATCTCCTTGGCAAACAGAGTTTCTGTTTGGGTATTCACATCGCCGTTTAAAGGGAGAGCGATTAAGAGCTAATAGCAGATGGCAGACTTACACTTGCAAGAGTCGATCCAACATTTGATAGCTTCCAAGGTGTTTGTTTGTAGGTGGCTTTCACATTCCATACACATCCACTTATTTGTCAAACCGTTGGGATCAGAACTCCTACCTGTGTTTTGGTCAATTAGCATTGCCCCGTTTATTATTATTGATAGATATTGATAGTCCAAAACATGGACCATTTTTCGGGCTCGAAAATCTCTACATGCTGTGATTCCAGCTGCTTTGCTGTGCTTCCTTTGTCCAATTTGTTTGGTTCCGAACCACCTTACTCACCACCAGCGGCCTTTGCCACTGAGGACTTCCGATTGGGTCGTGCTACGACCCATAGCAGCGCAACTTGACAGGGTTGAGCGACGGGTTGAAACATCCAACTGCCATGTGTAGCCCCAGGCTAGTGGTGAACCATTTATCCTATGGGATGTTATGGATCATGATTGGTGATGCTGGGTGATGCTTGGTGATGCTTGGTGACGCTTGGTGATGCTTTGTGATTGGTTATGATTGGTCATGCAGATTCCAAGGCTGGTTTCTCTTTACATGACCAACCATAATTTAAGCATTTACCAAGCTGGTTTCTATGGAGCGGTTATTGGTGTAACAAGGTATGGTTTATTATCTCCTAATGGTTAATATACTTGATTATTTTATGTTGTTTGACAAGGGGTCATATCTCATAATAAGCGTGTAAGAACTGTCAATGGCCAACCATTTTTTCAAACTTTGCGCCATGAATAGACTGTCCACCTCCAGATTCACTGACATTTGTCCTAACATTAAGGATGTTACCAAGGGAACTTGAACATTTCGTTGTCGCAAAAAATAAGTGTCCATGCTAAGTTGAGATGTCATTATTGACCAACATAAACGCAACCATCAACTTAGAATCAACATTCACGTTCGATCACCAATGTCAGTTGTTTTTCTTCACCAGTAGGGCTATACAGGTGGTTTCTCAAATCACAGGGGTACCCCCAGCTATCATCCAATCTTGACCGTTTACAGCACTAAACCAACAATTTTTGGGGCTCCCTATGGCTTGAGAAACCACCATATAGTTGGTATATCCCCTATTCTTGTTGCTTATCAGCCCCTATTATCAGTCATCATTAATGGTTATAATCCTTACAACCCAACTGGTGAGAAACTAATATTGAATGGGTTATAAGGGTTATAACCATTAATGACCTACCATTAATGGTTAGAAACTTATAATCCTTATAACCCTTACAACCCATAAGAATGGTTATATAGCCAAGGTTCTTATGGCTTTTTGCGTCGTTTAGGTCAGGCTCTTCTCAGCGAGTCATAGGCAACGGTTCGACCCTTGGCTGGTATGAGGTTGACCCCGCATTGGCAGAGCTACCTGGAATTCTTTGATTTGGAAGGCCTACCCCCAATTTTAAGGGTCAAACCTACCGAAACAAAGATCATTTGGGCTTCAGGTATATATTGAACAAGCAGTTTTTGGTTGCTTGTCCATTGCTGCACGCTGTCGACCGCGAGCATGGAGCATGGCTCGATTTCTGCAGTTGGAACCTATTTTCTACGGATTTGATTGGCATGGCTCGATTTGCAAGTGTTGGGGTGTCTGGTACTTGATTGATAATTGCATGATGGAGGGAGAGTTTTGCAACAATTGACTTACCCTTACACAATCAAAATCAACCAACCACAATCAACATGAACTAAAGAACCAACTATCCAACCAACCCAATCAACATCAACCCCTCAACCAAAGTCATCAATCAAAGCCATCAAGCAACCTTCCAGTTGCCTCCGCCCAGTTCTTGAAGAAGCCGCCGCCTGAAGGATGAGTGCAGCCCAGAGCCACCGGGTGACAGCGAGGAAAACAAATCGATTTGTGCAGCGGTTGGTTGCAGTGCCCAGTGCCACCGGGGAGTGGTTGATGAAGGTTGCAGATGCAGGGGTACTAGAATGATGGTCATTGATTGGTGATGCTAGCGGGTGGAGAGGGAGCGTTTCGGGGTATCCTGATAGTCCTTTCAAAGGGGGAGCCAGTTGGAGCTACCAGGAGTGTTCGAACCACGTTGTAGGATGGATGGCCAATGATGGAGATTAGTACGAGAAAATCATTCATTCTCAATTCCCTCAACTCTTAACCGTTCTCCACCATCACTTATTCACCATGAACCGTCGCCGTCACCCACCACCATGAACCATCATCCATCACCATCAACCATCATGAACCACCATCAACCACGAAAATCAACAATACAGACCTGTTCAGGAGTTGGGTGTGTCTTTTCATTGGCAGTGGCTCGCCAAACAGCCCAAGTCGCCCATGACCGCTTCCTTCAAGGCTTGGGTGACTGAGCATTTGGGCCAGCTTACCGCTGTTGAGGTGGAGGTTTTGGTGAAGTTGTGCCGGCCTCAGCCACAAGCGCTAGGCGCGGCCAATTTGCAACTGGGGAGCTTTGGCAACACGCGCGATGCGTGCCAACATGGTTCTTTTTGTAGTGGTGTTTCGTTACACCGGCTCAGCGGACATGCTGCGAGACACTTTCTTGAAGAACCCAGCCCCTTGCTTGAACCACGGGAATGTTGAGGAGGCCATCCGTGGCTGGGGGGCTCAGCTGACCCAAGCGGTCAAAGTCAGGACCACGTTGGCAGCCTGGTGGTCTACCGCAGATGGCCGCTGCCGTTCTTTCAGCAAAGCCACTGTTGCTGAACGCGTGGCTCAGATGGCGCGGGCGTGGGGGTAAAGTTTTGTTTTGGCTATGGGAGAAGAATCGTAATTTTTTATAGGCGACATGGCTAGAACATCCCCGTTGGAATAGTCACTACAGAAAGGGTGCTGACAACCCTCCAAAATAGGTCCGTTCTCTAAGAGATAGGTGATCCTGGGCTAGGCTTTTTGTCGCGAACAGGTGTTTTGATGAATCCAGAAAAGGTCCTTCTGTTTTTTCGACGTGCATTTTGTAGTGAGCTTGTTGGCTTCCAGCACTGGTACCATATTTTTCGAGCTTGCATTTTGTAGCATAGAACGTGTGCAGTGACATGGCATTTTGTAGTGTTCACATGTCCCCTGCATGGTTGAAGTTTCTTTGCGAACCTGTTTGTAGTGGGATGTCACAGACAAGCTTGGGATCGAGCAAAAAATACCCTCGTTGATATAGTCTCCTTAAAAGATCCTCCGTGAACAAATGCTCACTACCAAGGGTTTCGATTTCTTTCGAAATTTTGTGTTCCTGTATATCAGAAGGACCGTGGAAATCGTCATCGAGCTGTCTGGCACTGGGGGCTGAAATGGTTTCAGATGAGTATTCTATTCGGCATATTTAGGCGTTGTATCGAGCGAATTTTTGCACATGAACGGGCACGAGGAATGAGAAGAAATGAAAAGGAATGAGAAGGAATGAGAAGGAATGAGAAGGAATGAGAAGGGACGAGAAGGAACGAGAAGGAATGAGAAGGAATGAGAAGGAATGAAAAGGAACGAGAAGGAATGAGAAGGAATGAGAAGGAATGAAAAGGAACGAGAAGGAATGAGAAGGAACGAGAAGGAATGAGAAGGAACGAGGAGGAATGAGAAGGAACGAGAAGGAATGAGAAAGAATGGTAAGGAAAGTGTCAACTAGCGTCATTTAGTGCCAGTTTGTGTAATTTCGTTTCATGTAGTGGATTTTAGTTGCATTTAGATTATAAATTAGGGTTAAGTAGTGTCAAGTAGTGTCAATTAGGAGCACAACACAACAAAGACGCAAAGAAAGACACCAACAGAACAGCTCTCCAAGACAACAACAATCGCTTTAAAGCAGCGCTAGAAGCAAAATGCCTAGCAATTTTAGTGTGCCTAAGGTCTGCCCATCCAGTTAATGCGCGCTGCAAAATGATGAGTCCACTTTCCGTCACTACAAATGGCATTTCGTACCCGCCCGGCTATTGTATGAAGCTCCAATACCCGTCACTTTGTTCCAGCAAAACATGGTAGGATTAATGGGCTGTATTTACTTGAGAAACACTCTTGAAGTGACGCTCTTGTAGTGAAATTTTTCAAGTGATCATCTCGGAAGACATTCTTGGAGTGGAGACTCACTTTTGGTACTATAGCAAAGTGTTGCTACAAATTGATCATGCAGGCCCAGCGCTACAATTTAGGAATCTAGGCCTAGCAATTTTAGTGCGCCTAATGTCTGCCCATCCAATTAACGCACGCCGCAAAATGATGAGGAGAGACATACCTAGAACTTCCATTGTAGCGCAAATTTGTGCTACCTTAAATTTCTGCTCGCGGTACTCTTCATATTTTGGAATATTGAGTTTCTGCTCCTTTTGAAAATTTCTGCCCGAGATACCCCGCAAACAAAAAGTTTGCCACCCACAGCCGATGCAACATGCTGCGCGAACTTCATCCTCTGCTTCCACGGGATGTTTGCTGTTCGACGGACATTTGAACCAAAATTCTAGGGAACACAAAGTGGTGAGCAACAACTAAAATGTTTTCTAGGAAAATTCATCTGGTAGCACTTTTTGGATTTGCGCCTTTTTGCGTTTTTTTGTGGCGATTTGCGCCGGTTTTGCACTTTATTTGCGCTCGTTTCCTGCGCCATGATTTCTGCAAAAGTTTGTGTACGCTCACAAAGGGGGCACAGAAGCAGGATGCTCAGCTTGAGGTGGGCATTGGAATGCATTGGGTGGACCAGGCGCCAAAATGACTAGAGAAACGTGCGCTGAAAACCCGTGAGAGATCATAGGACCATGTAAAGAATGAAACCATCCAAAACATGCTCGTTTGCAAAATTTGCGCTCGAGACGGTGTGAAGCATTGCATATTTACGATTTACGCTACTTTTCTTGAAAAGTGTATCGAATACCCCTGAAGGCACAAAAAAGTGTATCGATGGAAGATCTAGGTAGAGAGACAAAATGATGAGGCCACCTTACGTCACTACAAGATGATAGATGGAAAATCCAAGATTCAAAGAGCAACCCGCTGGAATATCCCAAAAATATCAAGTATGCATTTTGTAGTGGCTTTATCTTGTGTGCAGGGGTACCGGGATTTGCTTTTTGTAGCCGCTTGCAAAACACAATAGAAGCTGTGCGCTGCAAGCTCCCAGGACCATCTCCCAAAACCGCATTTCGACGCCAGAACTTCAAAATTTCATGTTTGAAGGGCTTTTCAAAACAGCTCTTGATCTGATCGGGGTTCCCAACTTAGCAGCGGCAGCAACGCGATATTTCAAAATATTTCGAAATAAAAACGACAAAAAGGTGCAAACCTGAGACGCCCAGCAGAAAACCAAATATAGCTTGTGCATGCCTGGGTGAGCCGGGGGCAGCATCCTCAGCCCGCCACCGCTCCAGCCCCAAGCACCTGAGGGTGGGGTGGTGGGGGCTGAGGGGGTGAGTGTCTCTCCCTTTCCTTCTCCTTTGTTTTCTTTCCTTCTCTCGTAGGAGGAGGAGGCGGAAGAGCAACGTGACGGCAATGGCGGCAGCAGCAGCTCTGATCGGCGGCAATTGCCTTTGAACATTTGAGGGCCTACCAGGATAGGCATCGGTGAAGGCGGAGCAAGCTCAGTCGCGACACCAGTCTCCGGACTTGAGGGGGCGGATTCCAGCCCTGCATTGGCATCCGCTGGAGGAAGTCGTTGCACTACCCGAGCCCCACCACCCCTCTTGGCTGCAGTGTTTCGGCTTGGATAAAGTTTGGCAAGAACACGCCACGCAGGTTTGTCTAGTGTTGTCGGCCGAGGACAGCAAACGCGGGAAATCAAGCAATGAGTAGCGCTGCCAGTGGTTCAAAAATGTAATCCCAGCGAACAAAGCGTCGGAGAGTGTCCGCGTAGGCGGGGGCCCGGCCCTTTGCGCCTTCTGTGGCGTTTTTTTTGACGCACTTACAAAAAACTGGCATTATGGCCGCTCTGGGTGGCAATGCCGCCGCGACGCTCACGATGCCGGGCACGAAGAGAACACCTGCCAGATTTCGCGTTGCTCGTTTTGAACGCTGATATTGGGAGGGGTTGACAAGCCAAGTTGTAGCCAAAAACTGGTGCAACCTGAATCGTAATGACACTCTGCTTGCGCAAGTTCACCTGATTTTTTCAAACGGGGATGCCAGAACAAATTTGGGCTTCCTTAAATCTTGGCAGCTTTGCCCACCTGGGCTCGGACGTCTATAGCCGCCGCTGCCAAGTTCGACGCGCATCTTGGGCTTTGAGCTCGTTGGGTTGAAAGCCCGCCCGGGAGTCGAGTTTGGAACCTGGGACAGCTCGCAATGCTACGCCGCAAAGTTCATCTTGACAGATGCTTTCGGCCTATTGCGGCTGTGCGCGGGCCACTGGGCTGTGGTTGCCAGGCTGGAGAAACGCTTGTGTTTGTTCAGGCCATACTCACCATCATCAATTCCTCAGCGAACCTTAGCTAAGGTTCGCTGACCTTCAACCATTACCATCATTACCCACCATCATCAATTCCTTTGCGAACCATCGATCCCTACCCACTTCATCAAGTCATCAGCGAACCATCAACCACCACTCACCATCATCAATTCCTCGCCGTCTCGGTCTTGGACCCTTAACCGCCGCGCCGCTCAATGCCCAGGTTCCGACTCACCACAGCACTGCTGGTGGTTCGGCAAATGACTTGCCCTTCAGCGCCCAAAGTACCCAGGCGCCGCTGGCGCGCAGTGGTGATTCCAAACGGATGGGGGCGTGGCCTGTTGATGAATCTTGATGATTTGTTTGCTTGTTTGTTTGTTTGTTTGTTTTGTTTGTTTTGTTTTGTTTTGTTTTGTTTTGTTTTGTTTTGTTTTGTTTTGTTTTGTTGTTGGTCTTGTGGATTCTTT
This sequence comes from Symbiodinium kawagutii, assembly GCA_009767595.1. Classification (NCBI taxonomy): domain Eukaryota; class Dinophyceae; order Suessiales; family Symbiodiniaceae; genus Symbiodinium; species Symbiodinium kawagutii. The sequence goes on from VSDK01012116.1 coordinate 383,485, forward strand.
CGTTATTTGCCAAGGGTTGTGACTCCTGATACTTGTTTGGTGCGTGATCACGGGCCGCTCATGCTGAGAATTTTGCTCTAGTTTTCGTTCATAAATTCGGGAGAGGCGGTATTGTTGTTGTTTTTTCGTTCTGTCGTGGTTGACTTTCCAATTAAAAAATCCAAAAACGTGATAGGTCAAGTTCGCACAACAGCTCAGCCAGCTTATTCATCACCATTATTCACCAAGCTTCTTAACCAGCCAATTCACCTAGAGTCGTTGGCAGCCAACCCAATATGGGTTATATCTCATTTTGGGACCAATAGGGCCCTAGGGCCCTAGGGCTACCTTGCTGAGGGTGGCCGTGTTTGATCCACAGGCCCAAAGCGAAAGACGGCGACGGCATAATTTTGCCACCGGTGCGAGTGGCAGAATGGAGGGACTGATGCGCAGAAGTGCGGTTCAAGTGAAGATGATTAGTGATTAACCCATCATGTGGTAGTTTCTTGAAGTAGGGCTATGGCCCAAGCCTTGAAATATTAAACATTCATAACCAAATCGTACATTGAAGCATAACCATGTTCAGATACCATTAGATGGTTTAATTGATGAATTGTTTGACCAATGATTAGTATGATTGACTCACTGATGACCAATAAGAAAAATTATCAATGTTGGCTGAAGCTGAATATGGTGGCGTTGTTGGCCGACGACAATGAAAAGTGTTGAGCTGTGAACGAACGTAGGTTTAGCAGCTGCGCTAGGCGCATGTTGGTTTTTACTGATTCACAATAGTCAAAAGTTCGATAGCTAGCGCTAATTAGCTTGTTGACCGATGATAGGGTTTGCTCAAAAGCAGTCATGTTTAAACCCGGGATGAAATAACAACCAAAGGAGAGGTCTATGCAAGGTACAGTTTGTGGATCGTGGATCATTCCAGCTTTGGATGGTTCTCCGAATTCGCGGCCAAACTAGGGTTTCAGGTGTGTCAAAAAGGACCAACTGATTTGATTGTGAATCATGAAGCATTCAGGAATCAAAAATGGATCATCGTTGATTTTTCAAAGTCATAGACCACGAACCGCCATTGGTTGGTAATCAAAACAGCCCACGATGGATTTTTGATGATCGTTCATGATGAACTGACCACTTTTTATCATGGATCGTTAAGGCACCGCAACGTTGCAAACATTGTATTGTTCATCATTATCAACTAATCACCATCAAAAGTCAATTGATGGTTGTATTGCATGAACCATCAATCATTACAATCTATGGGCCGGCTGCTGGCACATACGCAACAAAACATGGAAATAATCATGGCACATGTATGGCGATACCCCCGACACCAATGCAATGATTTTTGGATTGCCATCAAAACCCGGGGTTTCACCGGTATACATTTTGATTGACCTATTGGTGGGGGCGGGTGTTGTAAAAAATATTTGATACAACAACCCAGACAAAAACTATCCTATTGGAACTAGTTGCAAGTCTTGATGTAATTGCTATTGCAGCTAGTGGGCAAAACCAATGGTATAGATTTTTTTTTGCGGACGAACCTCTTTGATAAGATGACAAGTGGACCGCGGAACGGAACAAATGTCCAGAGGTCCTTTCCTATATATCATGGCATGGGTGGTTCTTCATTTAGGTCATGCCCTCTCACTGTGGTCATTTCTAGCTGTTGTTGTGACCTTTAGATGAAGGGGACATCTTGAACCATTGCCAGCAACAGTTCGTGAACCACTATTATGCACGATTACTGGTTCATTGCCAAGCAGCATTGCTCACACTTGCGAACCTTTTCGTTGACCATTCAGTCAATGCTTACCTTACTAACCTCAATTTTCAACCACCGCCTGAAATACTTCGATGTGCACTAGGTCAGTCATTGCACAGAAAGTCGTCCATGAACACATGTCAGTTGAATATGGGACCTAACTAGATGATTTTCCAGAAGATGATTTTGCATATGTCATATATATGGCAATTTGATTTTCGATTGCGATGCACATGAACTGATAACAAAAGACTCAGCACCATTCTGCAGCTGTTTCACCCTGTAGCCTATAGGTTTATATGAGTGGTGGTGCCTCCTGATAAACATTGATGGTGTCCCTTTTGGAAGTGATGATTTATTGCGGATGCTTGCTGGTGACCACCGTTTGCGGATCGCTGTGAAGAGCGCAGCGGAATCGACTGGACGACGCGAGGCGTTCAAAACATCAGGCGCTCTGCATGTTTCCCACTGTAGACAGGGTCAAGCACATAAAACTGGCTGGCTTGGGTTGTTTTAACGTGGTTTTCTATGGTTAAGTATGCTTAATGGTGATTGATGGTGGGGGATAGCCAACAACCAGAAAAGGTAGTAAGTTTCAACTGAGGTGTATTGCCTGGATGTATCCCTCAGCTATGAAGGAGCTTGGTCATCCGAAATATGTTCTTTTTTGCATTTGAACATTGTATGCCTTGTCAAAGGCATGGTGTTCTATTTCTGCAAGAGATGCTCTTTTCATCATCCATAAGCGCTGAGGAAGGTAGCAACCAAGATCAAGATGACCGAGATTTCAGGGCTCTTGATGCACAGTCCAGATGCATATCTTGGAGGTTTTCAACCTATATTTGAAGAGTATGGTGACTCATAAGGCTTGCTGAGGAAAATATTAGAATAAACGTTCGAATGTTGCTATGACTTGAAACGGCATCCTGGAGGTTTCAAGGTAAGGAACATACACATGCAGCAGGTTCCTGTAAGAGCCACTCTCAATCAGTTTTAATGAAATTCACACCTCTTTTGTGGATATGGATGTCTGCCTGCCAAACATACAGAAATGTTGATGAGGACATGCACCATTTGGGTGTAACGCCATCATCCCCAATATCGATCTTCACTATCCAACCCCTCAACCCAACCAACCCCCACACGTGCCAGAACTGGTTCAGCCTACCGTCGACGGCTAACAAAATTCAATTATATAATCGAAAAACAGTATGATCAGCAGGCCTGAAAGTACGAGAGGAAGGAGAGAAGGAGGATGTGCAGATGACCACAGAGATGAAACAGGGTTGAGGAGCTCAACTGATGAGATACCCAGATTTTTGGCACCAACCTGTGGACAAAAATCAACTCCTACCTGGTGTACAGGGAAGCCCGAAGGATACTTGTTGACTTCATTTGTAGGGAGTTGATATGACTTTTGGATGGGTAAGTGTGGTGCAGTGATAGCTCTTGCCATAGGTGTATAACCGGCTCCGCTGGTTCCTTTGGCAAAAATCGAAAAAAAATGGAAATTGATTTTATGATCAAATTTTAAGATAGGTTGATTTTTCTTGGAAAAAAGATAGCAACATGCGAACCTGCAACTTGTTTTGAACCTGAAGCAAAAATGACTTGGGTCCCCTATCGTAAGAAACAACCTGCGGCGGCAACTACTACTTGCTCTGCTGCTTTTGGGCTCAGAATTGGGGCTGCGGAGCCCTGTGTGTCGAGCTATGAGATTAGCAAGGTAAAAGAGGAGTTGAACAGAGAAGTGAAGCTCCACAGAGGATTGCCATTTGAGAATCAGGAAAGATCATAACTGGGGCTACTGCTTGATAAACCTGCGAAACCATTTGTAGACCTCCAAAATCTGTTGCTGACAGGGTAGATACCACAAACCTGCAGCAACCACAACTCAAAGTCAAAGTGATGGCCCTGGCGTGGGTGCATGCCCCAGCCGTCCCCAGTGCACCAAATGCGATTCTGTGTAGAGCCAAGATGATACCTTTCTTTCGCAGTTGTGGGCAAGCGCGCAGATTTGTGCGATACATCTCTAGACAACATGTGCCACCCAAACAAAGCCACACTGGTTTTAATGCACGGTGTGAAGTGGTAGCAAAAGATGCATGATGGCGGGAATTGGAGGCAGAAACTGGACATTCCAGATTGGAACTGGGACTGTGCAACATGTGGATATGACTGAGGAACTGGGGCACTAGGAGCAGAACCATGATACCATTGTGAAGTGGATGTAGCCAGTGTTGATCATGACTGATCGTTGATTTGCCATGTGGGAAAACGTACAACACATTTGCCATTGAGCAACCATTTGTACATCTTGGAATGCTGTTTCTTTCAACCAGGATTTAGCATTCATCAACCATCAACACATAATCATGGTCATCAACCACATTTACCCTCAGCTGCCAGGCATCATCTCAGAGCAAATTCTCATCAACTAACCCACCAAGTAATATGTCATTGACCATGAAGTAACCATTTAGCGACCCTCATTTAGTACCATCATTGAACGCTAGTCACCAGTCAACCATGAATCAGGGCTTGGTTTTGCAAAGTGATCGGTACCATCAATCGATCATTATCATGATTCAACTTTTTTTCCACAGCACACCATTTGTGACTATTTCCAAGCAATATCAACTGCTTTGTTGATTGATGAAGCTAAAGGAACCACAACCAGCCTCCGATATAAAGCCATAGCATACTGTATAAGTTCACCAACTCATCATGAATCACAATTAGTTATTGTTTTTGTTAACAATTTTGGATGTTCAACTACCATCAGCATCATTCAATCATCATTGACCTGTAGTGTTGACCACCAACCAATCTGTAGCGTTTCAATCATGTTCAGACCAGAAGGACCATCAGTAGTACATCATATGCAACCTCTTATAAACCTGTGTAGACGACTTCAACAAATAAACCGGCAGTAACAGACATGGCTCACCATGATGATATGAATTCTGATAGTATTAACCATTCTTAAGAAGTATCAATCACCTTGAGTGAATCAACCCTCCTCAGCCACTTAACCACGACCAAGGACTTTCACCCTTAACTTGACCCCTCGACCATCAACAAAACATATTATTTGCCATATCATCAACCATCATTCACCATGTCCTTCGCCATGTTGAAGTCATCACCCACGATCATTGATATTTTGTCATTCCAAAATATCATTGCCTTCATCAACCACTGATGGTGTCACCATAGTGGATTTGTTCACCACTAACCAGCAATAATACCATTATCCTCAACCATTATTCCCCCACTCACCCATATATTCCTCCCAGTACTGACCATCCTGTACCATTGCCATAATCCTCAACCATTATTCCCCATTACGCACTAATATTCCTATGAGTAGCCACTACTCCTACCATTTTTCACCCATTCTTCCCACGATTCCGAACCGCCTTCGCGATTGCAGGCCGCCGCGATCGGCCCACCTTCGGTGCTTGGCCCAACCGCTCGGCCGGGGCGCTTGGTGGTGGCCATGGCTGGGAGCTGCTTGGGAGGGAGCCTGGGCCAGGAGCCTACCGTTGGTGTGTGATGTGGGAGCTGGCTTGATATTGAAAACGGAAACCTGGGAGTAAGCTATGTGGATCACTATCCGTCACTAGATGTCACTGGTCATTCATGGTTTAATATCATGAATACTTGACCATGCCAGCATTCATTGCAGGCTATGCTACCCTGGTTCCACCTGGCAGAGCACTACAGTAAAACCTTTTGGTTGTATTGTAAGCACATCGGAACACATATCATGTAGCGAAGCAGCCCAAAAGAACTATGTATTATTTCTGATCCTGATTTTTGGCACCAATGAAGGTCTAGCAGCAAATGTTGTTGATGCAAGCGACCATGAAGCAACCGAATGGGGTCACGGGGTCGGATACGCATTCACTTTTTGGATCGCATGCGCATTCACTTTGAGGGTCGGATACGCATTCACTTCCATGTTAACATGGCATGGTAGATGATGTGTTATGATTGCATCAGTTGTTATGATTGCATCGGTTGCTGGAGTCAGGGTAGAATGTGACGTTGATGGCAGCGTCCTGTAGCATGAGGTTGGTTGTGTAATCTTTCAAGTGTGCGTTCGCCTGTCCTTTTCCTTCCTGGTGTTGTTGATAAACCCTTCCCCCTACTGTTCCCTCCGCGTTCTTGCCTTCAATGGTGTTGTTGATAAACCCTTCCCCCTACTGTTCCCTCCGCGTTCTTGCCTTCAATGGTGTTGTTGATAAGCCCTTGTCTGTTCCCTGTCCCCCCCTCTGTCCTTTCCCTTAGTGCTGTTGTTGAGACACCCTTCCCCCCCCTGTCCCCTGCCCCGTGTCCCGTTCTATGTTTTTTTCCGTGCGTGGTGTTGTTGATAAGCCCTTGTCTGTTCCCTGTCCCCCCCTCTGTCCTTTCCCTTAGTGCTGTGTTGAGAAACCCTTCCCCCTCCTTGTCCCCTGTCTCCGGCTCCTTGTCCCCTGTTCCCCGTCCTCCCCTATGTCCTTTCCCTTAGTGGTGTTGTAGATAAACCCCTCCGCCCCTTTCCCCTCCTTGTCCCCCCCATGTCCTTCCCCTTGTGATGTGAGAGGATGGAAGGATTGCGTGTGTGGATGACCCTCTTTTTGCGTGTGCAGGTGACCCCTTTGGAGTGCGTGCTCAGGTGACCCAGATTTTGCGTGCTCAGGTGACCCCCCCACCCCGAAGGGTGTGCGACTCCATTTTTGAGGGTAGCAGCAACATTCTTGGGCACAAAAAAAAATCAGCTTTTGAATGCTTATCATTCATAAATGCTGCTACCGTTTTTTTTTATAAGGAAACACAGCTTTTGAGTGGTAGCAGCGAATACGAATGTACACATTTCTGCCTCCCAGCGATTTCCACCTGAGGCCTCCTTTGCAGGAAGGCCTGCCTTTGGGTGGGGGTGTTTACTCTAGATCCGAACATGAAGTGGAGATATGACAAAGAAAGATCGGGACCATATGCATCAATTCATTGATACCCTTGTTAATCATGACAATGGTCAATGATGATTAACCAGATACAAGCAACCTCATAAACTGCACTATCTTACTCAACATTAAGAAGCCACAGTTCTGATTTGGTCGCCATGGCAACTTGGCTGCTTCCGAACGAGTTAGTGAAGCATCCAACATCAACAGCTGATCAGCTTGGGGGGCCTTGATCAGTCAGTGCTTGTTCGAACTGCCCAGGCTGTGCTACGCAACTAGCATCCCCATACGCCCTTGTGCTAGGTAGATGACAGATTGTTCGGTGATTGGGCATTCTGTTCGTAGTCATTGAACTACGTGTTGTTGTTGGCAGAACCATCCGTCAAGTGTGAACCCCACGTTGAATGCTGGGCATTTAGAGTTACCATTGGCAGTTGATATCCAATAGCCTGGTTGTTGATTATCCATCCGTGGCGCAATAGGCCATTCGTTGATATGCCGCGCTAGACCTCATAGATTATAGATCCAACGCAGCAATATGAGCCTCGATGCGTATTGGAAGACAAGTTGCATGCAAGCATGCCTCCTTGGTAGATGACACAGGTAATGAAGTCTATGCCCTGGACCCTGAGGAGGGCATCGACCACAAGACTTGGCTATGGCTGTGGCCCCTTGAGGAGTCGTGTTTGACTACGAGGGTCTGAACCGACCGTGTGTGACAGAGCGCCGACAGAGGCTCCGGCGGCGTAACGAAGAACTGACCGTGTGTGCCCGCTTTTAGTCTACCCGCAATGGTAGCGGTGACAGCCCTGCGGCCCCAAACTCGAAGAGATCAAGCCGCGCTGTGCGAAGATCGCGACTCGCTTGAAGTGTTGGAAGGTCTGAAAAGAATCTGGCTTCTGAGCAGAAGATAAAGGCCGGTGAAGGGGAACAACTTCACAGGGCAAGTACTTTTCTCGCTACGTTTCTGGCGCAGCGAGATGCGCCGGCGCAGCTTTGTGGAAGTCAGCCACGAGGGGGAAGAGACTGCGTAGGAAAAGCCGATCATGCTGTATTAGCAGTTCCACTCAACCATCACTCCACCATGATGACTGTTACTGTAACCATCAATCAACCAACAGTCCACCATCAAGCAACCATCAAGCAACCATCAAGCAACCATCAATGGAACCATCAAGGAACCATCAAGCAGCCATCAAGTTTCTCAAAATGAGGTTTGTTACTACAAATGCTTCTACGAAGGATGATTTAAGGTTTGTTACTACACATGCTTATACGATGGATGATTTGTGCGCACCCCACTTAACGAAACCACCACATAGCAGTTGTTTATCCATTATAGTTAATCCTCTACTGCTCACCGATGGAAGCCCTTGTTAACCAGTAAGAATCCCATCATAGCCTCCAAGATTTGCAACTGCCACCTGCTTCAGGGACTTCAACCTCAACCAGCGCAGCGTTTGGGAGAGCAAGGCACCAAGGGGAGCAGGTTTCTGAACACTCAAACGGGTCAGCTGATGAATGGTTGATGGTTACTTATCTAAGGGTTGGTTAGTCAACAATGGTTGGTTAACTCCGGTTGATGATTTTATCATTGTTAGTTTTTAATCAAGGGATATTATCCAGCAATCAAGGGCTTGTGATTTCAATGTTCATGGTTCATCAACAATCGTCAGTTTATCATCAACTAATCATTGATTAACCATCGACTAATGACAAAGGTTGATGAACCATTGGTTAAGCATGGAATAGTCATTGGTCAATCAATGGTTAGTTGATGGTTTGTTAATGGCTGACCAATGGCTGGTCAATGGTCAATCGGTGGTTGATGAAAGGTTTGTTGACGGTTGTGATCCCTGTAAGGTTGATCCAAATCAGTTGGAACCATGGTTGGGAACAACATCGTCGGGGTTTAATCCACACCCATAGACGAACGATACTTTACTGACCAATGATACTTTACCAAGCACACGCCAACGATAGCTTGTGATAGCTTACCAATGTGAGTTTGTTTGCCTATGCTGTTCGTAGCCATAAACATACTTGTCACAAAATTACCACCGAAGGCACAAAGACCGAGGCTTAAGGCCGTTAGAGCGTTACAATCAGGCGTCCAAAGAACTTCTGTACTAGTTGAGGCAATGTGGGAGCATGTAAGTAAGCTACAACCAAGCTATATATGTTATGAATGGTTTCTGTAAACGTTATAGATGCTATATGTATTTATATGGTACCCCCCCCCAAGACCCCCATATCAAGTAATTTGACTGGTATTTACGGCGTATTTTGCACATTTTTGTCATGCCACCAACTGCCAATTTGCAATGGCATTGCAATGCCATGGCAAACCTAACCCCTGGATTCAAGATTCAAGATTCAAGATTCCAGGGACTCTTTCAAACAAATCTTGAATCCAACCCCAGGATTCAAGATTCAAGATTCCCAGGGACTCTTTTCAGCAAATCTTGAATCCAACCCCTGGATTCAAGATTCAAGATTCAAGATTCCCAGGGACTCTTTCCTGCAAATCTTGAATCCAACCCCTGGATTCAAGATTCAAGATTCAAGATTCCTGGGAACTCTTTCCAGCAAATCTTGAATCCAACCCCAGGATTCAAGATTCAAGATTCAAGATTCCTGGGAACTCTTTCCAGTAAATCTTGAATCTTGAATCTTGAATCCTGGATTCAAGATTTGCTGGAAAGAGTCCCTGGGAATCTTGAATCTTGAATCCTGGGGTTGGATTCAAGATTTGCAGGAAAGAGTCCCTGGGAATCTTGAATCTTGAATCTTGAATCCAGGGGTTAGGTTTGCAATGGCATTGCAATGCCATTGCAAATTGGCAGTCGGTGGCATGACACAGAATGTGCAAACTACGTCGTAGGTATTAGTCCAAACAAAATGTGTTGTTTCTTTTTTTTGAAGCACCCCCCCTCCCTGGAGGTCCCTGGGGGGGTGACTGGAGCCTAGAATGACCGACCCCGGGCCAGAGCCACTCCTTCAGGTAAATATTCAAACTTATTTTGAATTAAAGACATGAAATTTAAACTAGCAATGTAATTGCCAATATTAGATCTACATTACAAATATGAATTTTAGTTTAATTCTAATTAGAAAATACATTTAGAATAGAAAATTAGTTATCAGTACTGAATCCAAATCATGAAAATTATATATCATTTTTTTATCTATATTTTTCTTTTAGATCTATTATATGGTTGTTCGTGCTCTAATTCAGTCAGCCCAAGGCATTAGTAAATGATACACTAGCAAATGATAGGCTACAACCAAATATCAACAATATAAATGTAAATTTCTGACCACCTCCATTGCATAGCTGGGAATGAAAGCACAAATGCATGACAAATTGCATTAAAGAAGTCAACTGATTCCACAATATGTCGTAATATGATTTCATATTCCACAAAAAGGTCATGTTATATGATATGGTGAAATGTGATATTGTTTAAAAACTAAAGAGCATATCATGTTGTAAAAATGTTAAAAAGTAATCAGGTATCAAATGCCAAATTTGGTAAAATATGGTAGAAAATATTACATCAGGCCCCCCATGTTCAAGTATGGAAGAATATGATAAAAATGGCACAATATGGTGCAAAAGTTGTTTTGAAATGGCGTAGTATGATGTAATATATGGTTTTATTTGGTATACAATGTGGTGTAAAAAGCTATGATATGGTATAGTATAGTTGGATTTAGTCTTAAATGGAAAAAATGCAATATTGAAGAATGTATCTTAGCAAATGGAATTTGACATTATAAAGCAACAGGTGCAACACATAATATGATATTGCGACATATGGCATCACATGGTGTGTAATATGGTAGAATTTATTTGAATATTGTAAAATGTGCTCGGAATATGGTGCAATCTCACAGAATATGCTTTAATATGGTTTTTAATGGCTAAATGTAAACTAAATTGGCATGATCTGCTTGATTATGGCATAGTATGACATTGTTCTAAAAGTTGTTGTCTTATTGTACAATGTAATATGGTTCAGTAATGCAAACAAATGGAATCATATGAGATATTATGGTAACATATGAATTGAGAAAAAAATGTTTGATATGGTATAATGTAGCAGAATATGGCAAAATATGATGCAAAATATTTTCAGGCAACATATTGCTTAATATGGTGTAACATGTTTTTTTCTATTATATTATTTAGTATGGCGCCACATGGCCAAAAAATGTTTAATATGGTATGATATGCTAGAATATGATGTAAAAAAATATGCTAGGGCAAAAAAATGTGCAATGTATATGGGATGGCCTAATATGGTATAGTATGCCATTAAGTTGCTTCAATAGTTCTTGTACAAGGTAATATGCGCAATATGGTATACCATGGCATCTCAGTGTTATATATGTTTTCTTTGGTATTCAATGAGCCTATATGGCACAATATAGTACTGTTTGGTTTAAGAGGATGCTATTGGTTTTTAATGAATAGACAATATAGCAAATGGCTTTGGCAAAAAAAGAAAAATAAACAGTAAGCTGAGCAGATTGAGAGGGATGATTAGATACAAGTAAGAGACAACTAGGAGACAAGTAAAGGACAAGCAGGTGATACTTGGGGACAAGTAAGAGACAAGCAGGTGCAGGTGACAACTAGGGGACAAGTAGAGGACAAGCAGGGGACAAGTAGGGATCAAACAAGAGGTAAACAGAGGGCAGCTGAGGAACAAATAGGGCACAATCACTGAACAGGTAAAAGATAAACAAGGGATAGCAGAGGAGAACCTGGTGACAACACAGCAAACCAAACAGAAAAGGTAGACTTTTAGGGGGAGGGGTCCTCCAAACGGGGGTCTTGGAGGGGGGGGGTAGCATTTATATATATATATATATATATATATGGCTAGATAACTTAAGCTACACAGGATCAGGATATATATATATATATATACATACATATGTTTGTATACATTACTGTTGTCATATACGTTGGTTACTCCTGGGTTGACACTGCTCACCTCCTTGTTGCAGGTTGATGCTCAGGCGGAGTGCAGGGGTGGTGGCCTGGGTGGTGCGCGTGTTGATGGTGAAGTTGTTCCTTTACAACGATCATTTTGCACAATAGTTGTAGCCAACCACCCAATCAACAAGTTCCACATGATCAATAGTTTTAGCAGGAATAACTAGTTATTTTCACTGTCAATAGCTGTAGCCAATAAGATATAGCCACTAAGTTATTTCCAACGAGATATGAGCTATATAGGCTATTAAGTAACTTATTGCTATCGTTAATCGGCGATGAATAAATGGAGTTAGTAGCCAAACATCAAACAAACAATTGGGCGGTTGATCATTCTGAGATTGATTCATCGACTAGCCATTGACTAACCATTAGCCAGCCGCTTCACTAACCATAAGTTACGCAGTCACCCATGCAATGTGTGGAGCTTTGTTGCACGGGGTACGCGGCCACGGAGTCATGTTGGGAATCGATGATTTTGAGGTGCACGCCATGATTATGCTGGTCAATAGCTAGATATGGGGTTGATTCGTTTTTCAGTGATGATGAATATGGTGAATTGATGGTTGAGTGATGGTTGATTCGTGGTTGGTGTATGTTCTTGATTCATAACATCGTTGTGGATCAATGCAAAATCCGCAAATTTAGGGAGGGGAACATCCCAACGATGGCCTAATATGGTATAGTATGCCATTAAGTTGCTTCAATAGTTCTTGTACAAGGTAATATGCGCAATATGGTATACCATGGCATCTCAGTGTTATATATGTTTTCTTTGGTATTCAATGAGCCTATATGGCACAATATAGTACTGTTTGGTTTAAGAGGATGCTATTGGTTTTTAATGAATAGACAATATAGCAAATGGCTTTGGCAAAAAAAGAAAAATAAACAGTAAGCTGAGCAGATTGAGAGGGATGATTAGATACAAGTAAGAGACAACTAGGAGACAAGTAAAGGACAAGCAGGTGATACTTGGGGACAAGTAAGAGACAAGCAGGTG
>VSDK01012116.1:400522-413514 GCA_009767595.1 Symbiodinium kawagutii
TTGTTGGTGGTGGTGGTGGTGGTGGTGGTGGTGGTGGTGGTGTTGGTGTTGGTGTTGATCTTGTTTTGTTGGTTCTAGTTCATAGTTCTTGTTTTTCTCTTTTGTGGTGCTGGGTATGGTTCCTCTTAGCTTGGGTGTTCTTGATCGCCTGGTTGGAATCGGTTCATGTCATCCACGTATGATAATCCTGGCTTCACCTTACCGGGCAGAGTGCCTAGAATGACCACAGGATTGTTGTCCCAAGTTGGCCATGGCTCAGAATAACCATAGAACTGCAGGATGTTTCCCAACCAGAGTGATCCTCCCCTGAGTTGGGAAGTTGTTGATGCAGAAACTAAATATACAACCTACATGTGTCATATTCTATTAATGCAGAACAATCCATATTGAGAAATGATTTCTAAAAGATTATCATATTTTTTAATCCACAACAATCCATATTGAGAAATGATTTCTAAATGACATACACAAATGACGTTTGATGCATGCTCTATTGATCTTTGATCTATATGACTTTGTATCCAGCTTTAGATGAGTAGGTGTATTTTCTTTAAATAATATATGTACATATATATATATTTATATTATGTATATGTATTCTGTATATCAAATGTATCTTTGCTCAGCACAAAAAATGGTTCAATGGCTTCCCATCATCTCACCATCATCACTTGCTGATGGCTTTCCCAGGTGCTCCTTGGGTGTCAACGTCCAAGAGAAGAACCGATCCCGGTTGGTTCTCAAGGCCTTGGTGGGATGAGCTGAGCGCTGGGATTCGACCTGGGAGCAGCTGAAGGTGTCCCGTGGGTCCCATTGATCGCCCGGGGCAGTCACCGAGAGCGAAACGCATGGATTCGACTTGACCATGCCCGCCTTTGCTCCAATGGGGACAGCCTAAACCTTGCGCATCCTATATAGAACTGAATGTGAAGCCTATAGTAATGAACAATAATCTCCAGACCTGTTATCATAGCCTAGTAATGATGAACAATGATCTCCAGACTTGTTATCATTGGTCATGTCCTCCTATTGTTGCTTCTCAATGGCCATAAATCAACCCGCCTCGCAGACTCGCGTTGCCACAGCGACTGCCATGCAGCAAGGCGACTGATCACCAGAGCGACACTCTACGAGCGGATGAACTGAAACGGATTCTGCTGGAGGCGGTTGATCTCAATGGGTAGGTAGTTGGTGGGTGGTTCGATGGTTCAGAGCCCTTGATAACCAACAACCAAACCAACAATGGCCAAACATTTTTTGGATAGTCAAGGCTGTTTGCAAATACTTGACAGTAGGAAAGGACTCAGGAGTTTGTTCCACGGGAGAAGCTAAGTTTTTCTTTCGTAAAAAGTCGGTGTTTTCCTGCAAAGGAACCTTTGGAGTGTCTCCGGAAGGTTTGTTTCCCAGAAGGAAACCAACGTTTGGAGCTGTGCTAGCAGTGAAGGGGGAAATGTGAGCAAGATTCAAAGACATGTTCTTTTTTCGGGAGGAAACTTAGATTTTGCTCGCCCCAAGGTAAGTTTGGATGGTTTGAAACAAACCTTTTCGGTCCTTTTTGTCAAACGTTGACTGAAAGTTTAAAGCTGATTTTTGATTGTGAACCATTTCCGTGCATTGATGTTGATCATTGGTAAGCAATATCAATCCTGATTCATTAATCATCATTCGTCATGATTTGCCGCTATTACCCACGTTTGAACCACTGGCTATTAAAATACTAATCAGCATTTACTTAATTTATTCACCAATAATACATCAACATTAGTAAGTAAGTGCTATTTACCATCATAATTGACCATCATTCCCACAAGTGCCAATTTACCCAGTGTTTCCTGGTTATCAGTTACTCATTATCATCGGTAAGAATCATCAATCACCAAAATTCACCATCCTCATCCTCATCCTCATCCTCCTCATCATCATCATCATCATCATCATCATCGTCATCATCATCATCATCATCATCATCATCATCATCATCATCATCATCATCATCATCATCTTCATCATTGACCATCATTAACCACCATTCTTCACCTATTTGAACCACCTACGGAGCCCACCCTTCGCCTATCCTCAACCGTTAGCCCATCCCCTCCCGCTGGTTGTGAACAGGTGCGCGACGCTCGCGATGCGAGGCCAGGCGGCTGCATCCCGAGGCTGTACTTCACCAGCCGAGTCATTGCTAGCGCGCAGGAGGAGCGAGATATGGGTCCTTTGCAAAATGGGGGGACCCAAAAAATGGTTGGTTCATTACTATAAGCAGTTTATGCAAGGATGATTTGGGAGTCCCCCTATTTAATGAGAAACCGCCACCCTCCCGATTTCGAGAAACCGCCATATACCCAACCAACAATCTCAGAGCAGCAATCAGCCTGACCAAGAAAATGTCCCAGCAAGAAGGCAGGGTGGCACGGATTTGGCGGCTGCAGAGTATAATAGCAACCATTACCGACCATCCATCACCGCTATATGCACCCTTAAGATCCATCACTGGGATGATTCTTGCTGCTTCCTCGCCGTGATTCGTGGCTACAATCCCCCACCATTTTAGGCATCCACCATGGCCACCACCTGGCACCTGCAGGTGGTTGCTCAGCAAGTTACGGGAACGACCAGTCTTCAGCCACCGCATTTGCGCCTTCAAGTGCCTGGTGGTGCCGTGGCATTGTGCGGCAGGTGGGGGCAAATGGTTGGAGTTAGTTTCACTTGATGACGAATGGTTAGTGATGGTTAATGATGGTGAAACTGACTAATGGTTGGTGTTTAACTTGATATTAGTAGTGAGTTAAAGATGATGATTTTTTAGTGAATATGAACTAAGAACTACTCTGCATGGTCTCGGGTAGTCGGGCCGTCAGTCAGTAAATGTCATAGTCAGTTGCGGGAATCAATTCGGGAAAGTCGGGCCGCACTGCGTTCAGCTGGGGGAGCAGTACTTATTCGCAGTGTTGTCCAATGCTTTCTCTAGCATTCGCATCAGAAACCTGCTGTGCCATTGGGAGAAGCTTGACACATGTTCCATGCTTGCATTGATACATGTTCAGTCCCGTTTGTCAAACCTGCATGGCACACACGGATACAGACACTTTGCTGTTGTCCAAGGTTATCTCTAGCATTCGCATCAGAAACCTGCTGTGCCATTGGGAGAAGCTTGACACATGTTCCATGCTTGCATTGATACATGTTCAGTCCCGTTTGTCAAAACTACATGGCACGCACAGATACAGAAGCTTCACACATGGTACATGCTTACATTGATCAGTGTCCACTCTTGCCTTGCATAATTTGTGACAGGTGCATGGCGCACAAGTTTCCTTGTTGTCCAAGGTTGTTTTTGGATATTTTTAGGACTCTTGGGAGAGAACTGCTGTGTCTTTGGGAGAAGCTTTACAAATGATACATGTTTACATCGCCTATTGTGGCAAAACTGCATGGCGCGCAAGCTTTTTGTTATCCAAGGCAGCGTGTAACATTCCCATGGGAAAACCGCTGTGCCATTGGGAGAAGCGTCACACTTGGTACCTGTGTACATTGATCGGTGTTCACTTCGCCAAGGCTGCTGCTGATTCTGCTGCTGCTGCTCCTTCTGTTTCTGCTGTTTCTGCTGTTGGTTCTGCTGCTGGTTCTGCTGCTGGTTCTGCTGCTGCTGCTGCTGCTACTGCTGCTGCTACCTGGAGCATCTTAATGAGTCAGGGAGAAGATGCTAGCAAAACACAAGAAGGGGTGCATTACTTGGCCAGAGAGTATTGGTCCAGAATCCATTTCTGATGGAGAAAGTTCCTTTTACGGTCCTTTTGAAAACTGACACTTTCAGCGACAACGTGCCCTAAAGTAAAAAACATTGAAACATTGTGTGTAGCGATAGGGAGCCTTGAGTAGCGATACCATGGCCCAAGAAACCGAAATCGCCGAGATAGTGGTCGGATATGCGAGAACAAGCTTGATAAATGCTGCGTTCATATTGGGGAAGGTTTCCCGGAAGTGCCTGGAAACAAATGATGTTGCCAATATGTTTTGGTGATGGTCGCATATGAAAAAGCAGGCTTCCTAAATGCTGCGTTCACATTGGGGGCAAGGTTCCCGGAAGTGATTGGAAACAAATGATGCTGCCAATGTTTTGATGATGGTGGATATGAAAAAGCAAGCTTCCAAAGTGCTGCGTTCACATGGGGGAAGGGTTCCCGGAAGTGATTGGAGACAAATGATGCTGCCAATGTTTTGATGATCGAAAGAGTTGAAAAACCAAGCTTCCTCAATGCTGCGTTCACATGGAAGAAAGGTTCCTGGAGGTGGTTGGAAACAAATGATGTTGCCAATGTTTTGATGATCGAAAGAGTTGAAAAACCAAGCTTCCTCAATGCTGCGTTCACATGGAAGAAAGGTTCCTGGAGGTGGTTGGAAACAAATGATGTTGCCAATGTTTTGATGATCGAAAGAGTTGAAAAACCAAGCTTCCTCAATGCTGCGTTCACATGGAAGAAAGGTTCCTGGAGGTGGTTGGAAACAAATGATGTTGCCAATGTTTTGATGATGGTCGGATATGAAAAAGCAAGCTTCCTGAATGGTGCGTTCACATGGGGGAAAGGTTCCCGGAAGTGATTGGAAACAAATGATGCTGCCAATGTTTTGATGATGAAAGGCGATGAAAGAACAAACTTCTTAAACGCTGCGTTCACAGGGGGCAAAGGTTCCCGGAAGTGATTGGAAACAAGTGATGTTGCCAATGTTTTGGTGAAGGTCGGATATGAAAAAGCAAGTTTCCTAAATGCTGCGTTCACAATCAAGGAAAGTTCCTGGAGGTGATTGGAAACAAATGATGTTGCCAATGTTTTGATGATGGTCGCATATGAAAAAGCAAGTTTCCTCAACGCTGCGATCACATTGGGGAAAGGTTCCCGGAGGTGATTGGAAACAAATGATGTTGCCAATGTTTTGATGATGGTCGCATATGAAAAAGCAAGTTTCCTCAACGCTGCGATCACATTGGGGAAAGGTTCCCGGAGGTGATTGGAAACAAATGATGTTGCCAATGTTTTGATGATGGAAAGAGATGAAAGAACAAACTTCTTAAACGCTGCGTTCACATCGGGGAAAGGTTCCTGGAGGTGATTGAAAACACATGATTTGTCCAGTGCCTTGATCATGGGCAGATATGGGAAAACAAGTGTGCTGAATGCTGCGTTCACATGGGGGAAAAGCTCCGCGGAGCATATAAAAACATATGGTTTTAACCATGTTTTGGCTATTGCCTGACTTGCGTTCACATTGGGGAAACACATCCCAGATAGATTTTGATTTTGAAATCCTTCATTTTTTGTTGCGTTCACATGGGCGAAAATTTTGGTCCTGACTTTTCGGGGCCCATTGCCTGCGGAGTTCCATGCGGGGTTGCTTCCCGGGCCTTGGATGGCCTGACTTCCTGGTTCCCTTGTACTAATTAATTGAATGATGGTGAAAGTTTAACTAATGATGGTGAATTTTTATTTTTAACTAACGACTAATGATGGTGAATGTTTTACTAGTAACTAGCCATCCTTCACTATCACGGTTTTGACAAAGATAGGTCGACGTTGGGACAGGAATTTTCTGATGTATTTGATGGAGGTTGAATGGCAGAAGTGGTTTAGTACAACCAGCTGATGGTAAGGTGCTTTCAGAGTAGTTGAGTTAGTTTGGGGCGATTAAAAAGGTGGTTTGGCCACCGCAAGAGCCATCAAATGATAAGGTGATTTGGGGCACGATTTTCGGGCATGTTTTCGGCGACAAGGGTGGTTTAGTGACCAACAACATTCCCAGCTTTTGGATGCTGAGATGCTTTTCCAACAGTTGCTGTACGGTTGGATACATTCAACAAGAATTGGGTGATGTGTGGTCAGAATAATTTAAAAATTATTCCTGGTGTCAGACAACCACCACACCCACGAAGGCAGCACCCATTAAAACAATGATTCAATGGTTTTCAACAATGATTCAATTCAATGGTTTTCCGCTACCAGTACCCAACAATCAACATAATGATTCTACTGGCAGCGGAATTTCATGGGAGCTTGGTGGTTTGTCAGCAAGTGGCTGGTTTCTGACTGGGTTGGGAGTTGACTCGCTAGCCGGTACCACTTGACGCGGGATGACAGTTGCATTGACTACCTACCAGAGATGAATGAATGGCACTCGGTGCTCTTAATCAGTTGGAGAATCGATGTTGGCAGCTCATTACAGTATATTGATGGTGTGGATAACATTCTTTTGATACTCATATGATATTTGCAAATAGATGAATCTGAGCTTGATAGCCGTTGTATTTTTTAGTCGTTGGATATGTTTGTGTAGGTGTATACTTCGGAAGCTCAGGTGTTGCTTTTTGTTGGTCAACATACTTCCTAGTTGTCAAGAATTTCCTGCATCAAACGGAAGATTGGACAGCTTCATCCAAACTCAACAAATTCACCTAGCTATGATCCCGTTTGACGAGACCAAACCTGACTAGGAAGGATTTTGATAAATAGCAGCTCACAGCTGTGAACAAAAAATCACTGGACAAACATCAGCATTTCCTCTATGCCGATCGTTGGAGCCTTGGACCCCGATGTAGAGATGCTTGCCGCTCAAACTGCGGTCACCTAGACACCAAAGAAAAAATCTCAAGTACCAGTTCCGGGGAAATCCGCCAACTTCCCACCTTGTTTCCGCCCACGTATTCTATTTAGAGCCAGCAGCTGGGACACAAGCTCAAGAAACGATTGTCAGCCATGGCAAACCCAATTGGCACGAAGGTTCAACTTAGCACGTGTGAATTCCGGGATGGATCCATGATGGATCTAGAGGATGGAACAGTTCACTTAGTCTGGAAAGTGGCTCTGGGAATGAAATAGTCAACTTCAATCGGTTTCCCCCCCCAGTTCTCCCCCAGTTCCTCTTGGTTCCGCCCAATTGACCATTC
This sequence comes from Symbiodinium kawagutii, assembly GCA_009767595.1. Classification (NCBI taxonomy): domain Eukaryota; class Dinophyceae; order Suessiales; family Symbiodiniaceae; genus Symbiodinium; species Symbiodinium kawagutii. The sequence continues at coordinate 407,463 of VSDK01012116.1, forward strand.
TGCTGTATTTGATACAAAAAAAGCAAGCTTTTGAATTGTCCACCTGCATATGATTTTTTATATATACAGTATATAAATAAGTGTATGTATAAGATTATAGTCAATCAAGCAATCGTTCATTCATCATTTCATGAGTCAACCACTTGCCGAGTCAATCACCCGTCAGATGAGCCAAATACAATATCATTGGAGAAGCATTGTGCGCTCTGTTGACCGTTGCATAGACCATGTTTTCAGCACGTTGCACTATGATTATTATCAATTGCAATTGTCACTGGCAAGTAATTAGATTGTGGTTGGTCATTGAGTATTGATTCCATCATTCAGTATCGTATTGACCATTCTTTCACCAGTCAGACCCATCAGCTTGTTGCAACCATCACTTATCATCACTTATCCCCAGTAGTTGAGTACAGTTTATCTATGATATATTTATTAGTCAATAAAGTATCTTAGCATAAATTAACCATGCACTAATAATTCATAGATAACCACTACTTTTTTCCACCAGCCAACTATATAACCATTTATCACCAGTAGTTGACTATAGTTTATCTATGATATGTATATATATATATATCCATTTGTCACCATAAATTGATTGAATGCAGTTCACCAGTGACTAAGATAAATTGGATTAAGTTGACAAACTAATGCTGCAGTTCCATTAGCAAATCATATATAACCATACTTACTAGTTTTTCACCAGCGTTGGTTGGTCCATGGGTTTCTTCGTCACAAAATGAGGTGCTACAAGGCGTCTTGCAGACCGATGCCGCCATGGACTGGGCCCAGTTCGGATGCCTCAGTGGTTGGGAGGTGAAGGTCGTGGCTGTAGCGGTGGAACAAGCTACGACCTGATGAAGATAGATAATGATGATTAGTTGTGATGTTTAAAGATGATGATCAACTAATGGTTATATGATCTAGTCCCAACCAATGGTAAGATGATGAAGATGGAAAATTATGATGACTTGATGATCAAAGCATGCTTATATCATATAACTATGATGATCAACTAGTTTATAATTGGCTAACATATAACTTAGCTAAGTTCAAAAGGCTTTCACAATAGAAACGTCTTTGGCCACCTCTGACATATACATATCATAAAACGTAAACACATGACATAAACAAAAACATAAACAAGATAGGGTCAACAACGTTCCAAACGCTTCAAGGACGCATGCAAAGCATATACGATTCCACATATACCCTTTATGTTTGCATTATGTTTCAAGTTTATGTCAGTTTGAAAATATGATCTTTTTTTTGCAATTGACATAAAATAAGATCATATTTTGTGTTGTTAACATAAAATAAGATCCTATTTTTTGCCTGACATAAACGTTTGACATAAAGTTTTCACATATTTGTTTATGTTTGCCTTATGTTTCCTTTATGTTTTGTTTATGTTTCACATATGTGTCACATACGTTTCATATATGTTTCACATACATTTCATATGTGTTGTGTTTTATGTTTTCCTTCATGTCATGGTTGTTTTTATGTATACGTACCCTCCCGTCAGGTTCCTATAGAAACAGCCCCTGAAGGCTTCTTGAACTTAGCTAACATATAACTATGATTCAACTGATTGGTTGTAATGGTTAAAGATTATGATGCTGATGATGATGATGGTGATGAGTTCTACATCATAGTGAATGATGATGATCAACTTATGATCATATAGTGAATGGTTACAGCTAGGGGGATAGTAATCAACCATAGTCGGAAAGAGAATGGTCATTGATGATGATGATGATGATGATGATGATGATGATGATGATGATGGCGATGATGATGGGTAATGATGGTGAATGATGCAGGGTTGGGCAGGTCATGAGATTTAAACTTTAAATCAGTATCGCTTGCCGTAGGGTCTCTCTTATTCGGATACCCATTCTTGTGATGATTCTCACATCAACCACCATGACGGATCCCCTAATTTACTAAAATAAACCATCTTGATCATGATTCCTCGTACTAAAATCAACCATTATTACGACTCCATGACTCTCCCTAAACCAGCCATTCTTGTCAAATCTACCATTCGTACCAATAAATCGACCATTGCATATGATTGCATTTCATCATGATATATGATGAAACTCAACCAATGGTTGGACCAAAAAACCCTCCCAACTAAACTCAACCGTTGAAATGGTCCATTCTCAAATTAAAATCAACCATTCTCAATAAACGTTATCTACCCGTCAAATCTTTATCCCATCTCGATTTCCAAGGCTGGCAGCCTTCTTGGAGACCTTGATGGATCACTGGATCCAGGAGCGCGCGGGAAGGGGCAGCTCGAGGGTGGTGAAACCAACCATTGTGGTGATGTTTGATGGTGATTTTGATGGGTTCAATATGGATACATATTACTTGGCATTGGTTCAACCTAGTTGGCCAACTGAGAAATATGAGTTCACCAATTTACATGGGTTCAAGATTGGATGGTTCATTACTGTAAATGGTTAAGACCCTGGGTGATTCCGGCGTCACCCCTATTTGAGAAATCTGGTTGCTAATCATCCACGAAGGCGACTGGGCCGCCACGGCTCAGCATCGAGGCACTTCCCGATGTGATGTGATTTGATAATTTCTCGACGATAAAACAAGGGCTTCGGAAACACATGGACCATTAGGTTTTCTGGCGGACTGTCCCCTTCAAAAAAGACGTTGCTATCATTTGTCCTTTCTTTCGCTATTGGAAGAGGGCCACTGGCTATCTTGTGTGATTACTCACACATACTCTCTGCACCTGTATGGATACGTATGATTTATGATTTACATGTACAGATGTATGATATCATTAATGGATTCAATCTATATATACATATATCTCTTTCAATATATATATATACATCTATCTAACTTTTATATATATATATATATATATGTATATGTATTTACTTATTTGTTTGTATATACACATAAATACAGTACATGTTCATGTAAATGCCTATCCGCTGGTCGCTCCCAGCGGCGGATCCAGGCTGACTCCACGGACTATCAGGCACCGTGGTCACGTGCTGGTTGCAATATCGATGTTGGTTCGGGGCTTAACAAACAGGAAACCAGTTAGATATGGCTAAGATTGGTTGGATATGCCATTTTTGTATGGTTTATACTGGTTTTAGTGTTAAATGATTGAAGGTTTTAATGGTTGATAGCGGTTTTTGAAGGCCAATGCTGGACAAAAATGGCGGTTGGTAGCTGGTGAGTCCCATTGGTAAATGAGAACTTAATGATGTAATCGGTAATTAGCTAGCAGCTACCGGGATTCTCATGGATAATCTATTGATGATTCATTGTTTTGCTATGATTACCGCTGCTTCATGGCCAGAACCCATTGGAATTACCATGATATTACCATGATGTGGCGCGACAGCAGTCCAGAGTACGCCTGGCAGTGGCAAAACATGGGTACGAATTACGAGTGGCTGATTGTTTGGCGATAAGCAGCAATAGTGGTTCATAATTCCATACTGGTTGATGGCGGCTATTCATAGCTGGTCGCGGTTGATGCTAGTGAATGATGGCCAACCGGGAGGAACATGGTTTCAGCTATTCTTGGTTTGGGCCATAGATGGTGCACTAGCAACTAGTGATGGATGAGGATAGTTGATCAATATGGTGATTAGCAATATTTGGGAATGAATAGTTTGTGAAAGGTAATACCAGCCAACAAGAAGCTATCAAAGACCCGGGTAGAACGCAAAGTTTTGATACTGCAACTTTTAAAGTATGTTTTTCGTGAAGGCTCAAAAGTGCAATTGGGACGGGTTGAAGATGATCATACGTTTACAACTCAAAATCAATTTTACTTGCTGGTTAGAAAATCTGGTTTCAAAATCTGGTGAATCTCAATGTGATGAAATATAAATAGTAAAACCATTATCTGAATTTATGCTGTTTTCCTTCACTTTAGTTGTTAGTTATTGCTACCTGTTTCTAGCCCTGCTTGAGGGAAGTAGTGTCATGAACAAGCCCAGGGCAACACGCTACAGTGCGAGATCCCTTGCAGTGGATCAAGACTAAGAAGTTCGTCTCCAAACGACTTCCACAGGATTCCTGTGTTGGAGAGAACCCCCCAAAATGGTGGTTTCTCAGGGGACCTTAAAGATGCTTGGTTGATTACTGTAAATGATTAAACCGGATGATTCGGAGGTACCCCTATGACTTGAGAAATCACCAAATAGATCATGAAATCTTAGAATGCGTTTTCAAGAACTTGCGTCCCGAATGTCTTGAGATCCGAGTCTTGTGCGCGGGGACTATTCCAGTGAGGCTCGGTGAAGAACTATTCACGCTTGATGTGGTTGGATCTGGTTGGTGGTTCAACTATCGTTTTATTTGCAACCATATCCTAAGATTCTTGAATTGAGTCATAAACTATTTTTGGAAGAGTTGTACCAACCAAATGATGATCAACTATGTTTTTTTTATCATCAAGGACGAATTTCTAAGGTGGAACACGACTTGAATGTTTCAAGCCATGACCAAACACCAAACGGTACTGAGCCGGACAGCTAACAATGAAGCGCTGCCACCTGGTTCCACCCTTGACCTCGCTGTGCTTTCCCAGCGGCAGCGCCAGCAGTGCCTTGCGCCAGTTGTGGGTGGACTACACTCGTGTCTTGCAGAGCAAGATGGAGATGTTGGATCGGGATTCAGGAGCCACGCTGTGGATCGGGGGGGAGCATCCTGGGTGCAGCATCCTGGGTGTTTTGGGGGGTAGCTCTGCCAATCGCCAGGAAATCTGAGAGATAGTGGGACCATGTTTTTTTGCTCGTTTTTTAGGGAAATACGACCAAATGGTTGCATCAAAGAGACGAATGACTCATTAGATTAGTGGCAGATCAGATCCTTTCAACACAGGCTTCGCTGTGCACTTGTTTGATGTCGGTTGCGATTGGCTTTCATCAGAAGATCAACAATCCACGTATGGACATCAGTTTGGCGCTGGCGCATCTTCAACCCCCCACCCACCACTTGCTGCGCGAAATATCAAAGCACCCAAGAAACAATAGTGGTGACATTCCACACTTGTTTGACAAAGATCACATACCAATGATTCTGTACTATAATAGTAAACATACGTAAACATGTGGTGAATATATTGTCAAAATGCTATGTTTTTTCTATTTCAGTATACGTTTATTGATATGTATTTGTATGTCGTAATATTGCTCCAATCTTAGCATGAGGTGTATGAACGATACGTCTCCATCGCGATGCTATACTAAACAGGACATTAGCCAGCCAAAATCTGAATGGTGTGAACCTCTCAGCACGGCTGTTATAGGCTTGGAAATGAGGTTTGGCCAGGGGACTGGGGGTAGCCACCTCAGATGAAATTAGGAAGTGACCCATCAGCATTTTTAGACATAATGCAACATTGTAGATTCTGCGCAATTCGGGCTCTCTACCTCAAGTTGTTTCTGCTTTTGACTTTCTTGCTCTGCGTCTATGTATACATGAATGAAATTGACGTGCAGCAGAAACACCTGGTCCTCAAGCTAGGCCAAGAATGCAGGGGCACCTTCTTCCCTTGCAAGCTGCTATGTGTGATTTTGTATTGGATTGGAAGTTGGATAGAGTCACAAAGCCATCACATCGTACCATTGAAGCAGAAAGCAGTCCTGATTTGCCTAATATTTTCAAAATCATCCAGTCCCCTTTACCCACGAGCAGCAACTGTCTCGTTCGTTGACTCGTCCATGATTTAGGCACAGATTGGGCTAGCATACTATTCCCTTGCAAGCATTGGTCTTTTGGCCGGCTTGCGAGCTGCTATGTGTGCAGCCAAATCTACTATGGCAGTGCCTCCTATGTGCACATAGAAGAAGATAGCTGTGCCACTCGCATGGTTGAAGCATGAAGTGCTCTTGATTCGAACGACTATGTTGAGGCCATGGAATGCATATGAAGGCAGCATTTCCACCAGCAGCGATTGCCATCATTTGCTCGTTGGTCCTGAAGCTAGCCAAGACTGCCAGGCACACTATTCCCTTGCAAGCATTGGTCTTTTGGCCGGCTTGCGAGC
>VSDK01012116.1:413689-430879 GCA_009767595.1 Symbiodinium kawagutii
GGGGACATGGGGTGGGGACATGGGATGGGGACATGGGGTGGGCACATGGGGTCGGAGAAGGGCTGGGCACGAGATGCATCGCCCAAAGACTTCATTGGGGACATGCAGGGCAGGACATGGGCTGGGACATGGGGTGGTGCATGGGGTGGGCAGGAGATGCATCGCACAAAGACTTCGCTGCGGACACGCAGGGCAGGACATGGTTGGTGGGACATGGGGTGGGACATGGGGTGCGACATGGGGATGGAAGATGGGGAGGAAGCTGGGAGGTCATGCACATGTCACAAGTGTACAAGCGAGTGATACCTCAAGTGTACAAGCGAGTGACAACTCAAGTGTACAAGCGAGTGGTCGCCCATGGCAGTGCCTCCTATGTGCACATAGAAGAAGATAGCTGTGCCACTCGCATGGTTGAAACATGAAGTGCTCTTGATTCGAACGACTATGTTGAGGCCATGGAATGCATATGAAGGCAGCATTTCCACCAGCAGCGATTGCCATCATTTGCTCGTTGGTCCTGAAGCTAGCCAAGACTGCCTGGCACACTATTCCCTTGCAAGCATTGGTCTTTTGGCCGGCTTGCGAGCTGCTATGTGTGCAGCCAAATCTACTATGGCAGTGCCTCCTATGTGCACATAGAAGAAGATAGCTGTGCCACTCGCATGGTTGAAACATGAAGTGCTTTTGCTTCGAACGACTATGTTGAGGCCATGGAATGCATATGAAGGCAGCATTTCCACCAGCAGCGATTGCCATCATTTGCTCGTTGGTCCTGAAGCTAGCCAAGACTGCCTGGCACACTATTCCCTTGCAAGCATTGGTCTTTTGGCCGGCTTGCGAGCTGCTATGTGTGCAGCCAAATCTACTATGGCAGTGCCTCCTATGTGCACATAGAAGAAGATAGCTGTGCCACTCGCATGGTTGAAACATGAAGTGCTCTTGATTCGAACGACTATGTTGAGGCCATGGAATGCATATGAAGGCAGCATTTCCACCAGCAGCGATTGCCATCATTTGCTCGTTGGTCCTGAAGCTCGCCAAGACTGCCAGGCACACTATTCCCTTGCAAGCATTGGTCTTTTGGCCGGCTTGCGAGCTGCTATGTGTGCAAGCATTTTGGCTTGAAAAGGGAGTTAGGCACCAGTCTTCAAGTAGCAGCCTAGCATTCTTGAAGTAGCATGATGCGTTTTCAACCTGGCGGTTTCTTAAAATCGGGGTCCCTCGAATCATCCAGTTTATGAACGATCTATAGTAATAAGCCCATCATTTTTTGGGCTGGGGGTCACCTATACCTTGAGAAACCACCATGTCATTCAATGCCTTGATCCAAAAAAAAACGCGCTAAAACACCGCCAGGATGTGGCAAGTTTAGTGGCACCTTCAGCTTCAGCTCCTTGGTGGTTTTGCACGTGGAGGAGTATGAATGGTTAAGGGTTGACTTGCGTTTTGATAAGGAGCCGCATGTAGCAGCCAGAAATGGGAATATAAGGATTGATTCAATCATAGGATGTGAATAATTATAGTTGAAAATTGAAATTCAACTAGTGCTGGTTGATCATGATTAGATATCGGTAGTTACTGGTTAATGGTAACAATGATGGTTGATGATGGTTCCTTAATGCAGTACAACCAGCTAGAGTCGCGAAAATTATGATTGAGAATCGAAAACGGTAGATCCATATCAAAACAACAGTCCATTATTGATTGTAAATCAGCAGCTGAATTTCTTGTAAAACTATTGGGGTGCTGCGTCAATCTGGCTGTGGGTCCAAACCTCGTACCCCTGGTTCCCCTATCGTTAGCCATTGTTTCTCTTTTTAGTGTTGGTCATTATCCTCCATTATTGGTTGGTTGATATTTACCCATAGCCATATGTGTCTTCCAGTGATGTACTGGTACTTGCTGTCATCATACTTGGAGTGCCGACCGATGAGGATGCAGCTAGCACGATAAGGCACGCCCACGATCACACCGGGTACAGTAGCTATGTTGATATGTGTTTTTTCCACGAAATGATGGTTTCTCAAAATAGGGGTACCCCAAAATCCTCCCATATTAATCATTGTTTATTAATAAGCCGACCATAAGTTTGGGCCCCATATCTCAAGAAAGCATTACTGTAAATGGTGGTTTCTCAAAATAGAGGTACCCCCAAATCATCTAGTTATTTACCTTTTATAATAGTAAACCAGCCATTTTTAGGGCTCCCTATTTTGAGAAACCACCAAATGAGTCCACAAGAAAAGTCAGTGCGACGACTTCACAACTTGGCAGCAGACAGGATCAAGGGATGTTCGCTGCTTCTGCTGCGCTCTACTCGTGAAAACTGCTTGGGGCCTTTCTGTTTTCTCAAGAACTATTTGAGGGTTTCTCAAGTCACCCCCAAAATGATTGGTTTCTTACCATAAATGATAAATATTGGATGATATTTGGGGGTACCCCCTATTTTGAAAAACCACTATTTGCTGTCAATCTACCAGCTTCTGCGCATGATTGTGAGATTCCCTGTGACTGAACGATCCCATTGCAACTGGAGCTAACAAGGCTCAACTGTTCACGTTGCTTTGGTTTCCCGGAGCGAACAACTCATTGTAGCAGTTGTTGTCGGTGATGTTAGTGTTGTTGTGAGTGATTGATCGCCAGTGTTTGCCAATATCGATCATGAAGACATTCTCAATTCATGTAGTGGCCGACGGTCATGACCATACAAATAACTACAATCAGAGTTTGTAGTTGAGTATGTGACGGTTTCTCAAAATAAGGGGTCCCCCCAAATCATCCATTACTAGTCATTTATAGTGCATGTTTTTCCTGATGATTGGGGGCTCAAGCTTCTTGGCACTAGCACATGCCACGTGCTCTTCCGGTTTCGGCTGCAACTGGGGGGGTCTCAGCGGCCCTGGTCTCTACCCTCCTTCAACAGGCTACCAACCCCCCAAACATCTACTGCCCTGACATCGATTATCCTCTTCACTGGCCATCTATTGTGTTGGGAATCTTGCTGGGGGTGCTTTTGTCACAATTGTTGGATCTGGTTTTTCTGCTTAGGCAATACTTGACCCTACAACTGCGACAAAGGTTGGGTACCTATTGGAATTCTGTTGCGGTGAGGAACCGGGTTTGTGGATGAGCAATCAGGCACTGTTGCTGGAAATTCAGGCCTTGAGGCGGGAGCTGTCGGAACTGACAGCAAGGGTGGTGGTACTCGAGAGTGCCAGCCCCACCACTGTGGCCCCACAAGTCACAGTGAACTATTTGGGAACTCCTTTGCCAGAGAGTTCCTACCATCCCGAACCAACCCCTCCTGCGGCACCGTCAGGAGAAACTGGTTCGGATTCAGAGCGTGCAGCAGCTGCACGTTCAGTGGGTGCCTTCTTGCGTCGTTCCTTGGCGGGCGACCATCGAGGCGAATCGGGCCGAGACCGGGTGCAACTCCAGTCTCGCATTTACATCCTGTGCAAGGACCTGGCTGGAAACACATACAACCCTGTCAAGGTCTTCAGGACTTTTGCTGCTATCAAGCCTCTTGTGAAGGAGGCAAACAACACCTGCGGGGACAGTGTTTTCATTGGTCTTCCATCCATTTGGGAGGCCAAGATTGCCGTTGCTGAGGCTGGGTTGACCTGGCCTTCAGGCTTCGATGTCTGAAGAGGAGATTGACGCAGCTGCCCCTCGCCCTGTGCAGCTGCGCCAGTGTACTGTGATAGAGGGCGAAACCAAGACTGTTGATCCAGCTTATCCTGTGGGCATCTTGGAACTGTCTACTGAAGCTGGAGCTGATCCTGTGAGTGTTTCTTTGATAGCAGTTGGAGAGTTCGACAATCAAGTGGTGGTGGCAGTCCCCTTTTCGGTGTGGCATCGAACGAAGCTCAAACGTGTTCTGCCTCAGGGATCCTTTACCAAGCCGGTGGTTTGCACATTGACTTTTGTAGAGCGATCTGAGGGAGAAGAAGGAGCAGTTGTTGGGCCTTTCAAGTTCTGGTTGGGATTGCTGGGCTCCGAATTTGAAGATCAGGTTGTGTTTGAGGCTGAGCTTGATACCACCATCCTTGATCACCCTTTTACTGATCAAGGTATTTTGGTTCTTCCTCGGGCTAAAGAACTGGTAGAGCTTTTTGAGCAGCACTTCTCTTTTGGTACTGGAGTTGAACAAGAACCAGTCCCTGCCTCTCCGAACGTTGAGGATGGCATTTCTAGTTTGGAGAAATCATTGCAAGAGATCACAGCTGCCTTGAAGGACCTTTCCCCGAAGAAGCCACTGCCTAAAGCTCAGGTTGCTCCACCATGCCCTCAACCTCCAGGTCTTTCTGCGCCTATGGGATTGGATCCAGAAGTTGTTGCTTCGGCTCGAGCTGCGGGCATACCGGAGAAGCAGATTCAAGAGATGGCTCGAGTTGCAGCCCAAGGCAAGACAAAGCTTCCGGACTTCCCGGTGCAGACCAAGGCTCGCAAGCTGAATGTGCTGTCCGAGTCAGACGAAGAAGAGATCCCCACTTTCGAAGCAGCAGAAGGCGGATCTGGAGTTCCAACTGGAGGGGGAGCCGATGTTTCAGTGGCTGTTGCGAAGCTCACCCAGATCGCTTCTCATCTGGTTTCTCAACGGCAGCAGAGCAAAAGCTTGGAAGCGCTCCTAGATGGCGTAGGATCCGGTGCTTCCACGGAAACAGGAGCTTTGACCGGAAACCGCAAATATGCGGCTGCTCTGCGGATGTTGAGGCATACCTTGAAGAAGAAGCCCCAAGATATCAGTGCGGTGTTGGAACGCAACATGGCCTCCGACTTCGAGATGGCGACGGCCCTTCCCGGTTCCAGTCCGGTGCCGGTTTCAGCAAGAGCTTGGTTGGAGCTGAGGAGTCGTGTTCAGTTTTACCAAACACCAGTGAGGTTACTCTGGGCGATAGCTGGCATTTACGATGCCATCAAAGACCAACGAGTCGACGAAGCCAGATCCAGGTGCCTGCTGGCACTCGCCGCTGGGGATCAGCTCAGTATAGACAGAGGCTCGTGGGTCATAGCCCAAGAGATCCTCTTGGAGGATCCTCCGAATCTCACGGCCTTTCAACAACATACATTGCCGGGGGATCTGGAAGCTCCACATTCCAAGCTGGTGGACGGACGATGGATGGATCTCTTCATCCAGAAGCTGAACGATTGGGACAGCTTGGCAGAGAAGAAACGAAAACTTGGAAGCAAAAAGTCCCCTCAAGCTCCGAACTCAGAGCCATCAAAAGCTGCCGAAGCGAAGAAGGGTGCCAAGGGCAAAGGAAAGAATCGGTCTCAAAGCGGAAAGAATCCCGCAGAAGAGGCCGAGCCTTCAAGCACCCAATGATGCAGGAAACCGAGGAGCTGAGCGACTTGAGCATCCTGCTGACCTCTTTGCCGAGCTCTTCATCGCCAGCGCAGCCCTCTGGGTCTGCGGATTGCGGTCGGGAGGTTAGCGGGATTGAGCTCGTTGCTCAGCCAGTGGGGGAATCCCACGTTGCAGGCACCGACCCCCCTTTGAAGGTGCCGGGTGCTGCTGCCTCCTCGGTTTCTGTTCAAAGCATGTGGAATTCAATGCTCAGGTTGCTGCTTCGAACTAGATGCGATCTGAGCCGTTTTGCTCACTCCACCTTTGCATCCAGGGCTCGCAAGACCAATCCATCTTGCACCAGGCCAGTGTGGCCTTTGCCTTTGCCGTACAGGCTGGAAAAAATTGATGGTGGACCAGACGCTGCATCGAAACGCGCTGTGAATGCTATGATCATTGTGCTCAACTGGCTGCATCTTGGTCAGCCTAAGTGCGTCCCACGTGACTTCTGCTGTGAAGCTCCTCTCACTTCGACACAAGAAGCAGTGGTCACCCGTCTGGAACGGTTGATGGGAGAATGGAAGAATGCACCTTTGATCTCTGCAGAGATGATGGGAAGATCTGCCAGTAAAGTTGAAGTGCTGGAGGAGTCGATAGAACACCTTACTAAAGCTGCTCATCTTCTTGAATCCCGACAAGGTTCAGGAAAAGGACCTCCTTCTGCACCTTCGAAGTCGAAGGCTCAAACCGACAGCCTTCTTGCCGATGTCCAAGTTGCTAAAGACATAGAAGCTCATCGACTTAAGTTTTTGGGAAGACCGTCCTTTGATCCCGGGCCCTACTTGGATGCCGAGAGCAAGCTGTTGTATGAAGACCCCATGACCTACTCACTGGACCCCGATGAAACGGTTGAAGACCCCCCTCATGTTCAAGTTCGAGGTAAACGAACTGAAGTGCTGAAGCTGCTGCGGAACTTAGATGCTGGGGGCCGCCTCGCCTTGTTTAGACCTGACCAAGTTCGCATGACTCATCGAGCGGGAGTTTTCTGCTTGACCAAGAACCAGGAAGTGGACAGGCTTATTTTGGACAGCCGCCCTGCAAATCAACTTGACTTCCCTTTGTCGAGCTGGACCCAAACTATGGCTAGTGTGACCCCCTTGTTGGACTTTACTGTGGGAGAGCACCAACAACTCTTGGCATCAGGCGAAGACTTGAAAGATTTTTACTACTTCTACCAAGTTTCAGATAGCCGATGCCGACGTAACGCTATCAAGTTTGAGCTGACAGAGGAGGAAGCCATGACCTTTCCTAGCTGGTCGCAGTCCATGGTTGGTGCAAAAGTTTTGGTACCGGCCCTCGCAACAATGGCCATGGGTGATGTGAATGCAGTTGAGTTTGGACAACAGAGCCACATGTTGCTGGCATTATCATCAGGTCTTCGTCTGCGTGATTGCTTGACTTTGCGAGGCCGTCCTCCACGAGATCAAGACTGGGTTGCAGGTGTGGTTATAGATGATTTCGTTGTGGTAGAGCGCACCTCCATACCTCCAACTTCACCTTCTATGGGGGAGAAGATTTCTGATGCGATGGTGGATACCTATGATTCAGTGGGTCTTACTTCGAATGCTGCTAAGCGGTTTCGTGCCGAAAGCTGTGCAAAGTTCTGGGGTATCAGTTTGGATGGTGAAGCTGCATTGGTTAGAGCTCAATTGGAACGTCTGGTCCCTGTGGCATCTTTGACCATGCAGTTGGCATCCTTGGGCTATGGACATCGTAAACTACTGGAGATAGTTGCAGGATCTTGGACAGCGGCGTTGCAGTGCAGACGAAGAGCTATGTGCCTCCTGTCTTCCGTGTTTGATGACATACAAAGATGTGACTATGGGGAGGTGTTCAAACTGAGTTCTTCGACCTTAGATGAGCTCTGGGCCTTGGTGATTTTGGCCCCACTGTTTTGCACTGACCTCCGCACTGAGTATGACACAGAGTTTTCACTGGTAGATGCTTCCGGTTCTCATGAAGCTGAAGTTGCCACTCAACTGGAGCCCCGTTTAGCGGCAGAGTTGGGACGCCACAAACTGACTAAAGCAGCTTGGACTCGGATGCTCAGTCCTTTCAAAGCATTGCAGCGCATGCATGGGTTGCTCCCCGTCGAGGACGAAGTGCCAGATGGTGAGCAGCCGTGTGAATCCCATCCTTTATGGACTGCAGTTGTCAAGTCCTCCAAGTTTTTGTTGAAGCGCAAGAAGAAGATAAAGAGACGAGTTCACATAAACCTTTCTGAGTTGAATGCTGCACTGGAAGCCGAAGTTCGCCATGCACGAGTTCGTCCCAACTCCAGGAAACTGCTGGGCAGTGACAGTCAAGTGGTCCTGGGATGTTTGGTTAAAGGTCGAAGCAGTAGCAAGGTTTTGAATCTTCGCCTTCGTAGAGCTCTACCGGATCTACTGGGTTTCAACATATATACTGCTGTGCAATACATACCTACTGGTGATAATGTTGCTGATGACCCCACCAGAGATAGACCATGTCGAGCTCCTACAGAGCCTCCTGAGTGGTTATCCGAAGCTGCCAACGGATCGTTTCAACAACTTGATGAGCACCTGCGTAGCGTCCTTTTGGACGATGCCTCTATCGGAAGATTGCCTGCGGAGCCTTCAGCTGCAGCACCTTTGATCTCACCTGAGAGCCAACGCCGAGCTCTTCGACGACTTTGGCGGAAGAGAGCTACTAGGACGGGTAGAGGCGAGGGCTGCGGGACCCCAAGTAAACCCCCAGTTGCAGTCGGCCGTAATTCAAAGCCATGGATTCGCTTGCCTGCCTTGAGTCTGGAAGCCAAGCGCTTGCTGAGCCGGATCCCTAAGGATCAGTTTGTTTTTCCAAAGGGTGCTGACCGTACTAAGCTGATGAACTTTCAGGGACACTTGGATCTTTTTTCGGGAAGCCGCAACGCTGCCCGAGCTTTGGCTGAACAGACAGGTGGTTGGGTTTTGACCTACGATGTTAAGCATTCTAGTTCTGAAGATTTGCTGGATTCGAAGGTACAGAAGACGATTTGGGCTATGATGGAAGAATCCTGTTTCGCCTCGATAACTGCAGGTCCAGTATGTTCTTCTTTCTCACGTGCTGTTCGACCTCCTGTGAGATCAGCTGAGTATCCCCAAGGTGTCCCTCTTATGACTGCCAACATGCGGTTGAAAGTTCAGCAAGGGAATGAATTTTCATTTTGGCTTTGCGGTCTGATTCGACGCGCTCATCAGCTGCACCTCATATGGTGGGTGGAGAATCCCTCCACTAGCTTCCTTTGGAAGCAACCGGAATGGTTGGAACTGGTTCGGGATTTCGGTTTGCGACAGTTTACAACGGACTATTGCAGATGGCGGGCTCCATGGCGCAAGCGGACCTGGTTTCTGGGGAATTTTTGTTTGGCTGGTGATAAGTTGCTCTGTAACTGCAGTAAACCTCACATAAAGGTCAGAGGCTACAGTAGAACACACAGGATGAGCTGGACTAAAGCTGCTGAAGCCTACCCTACTGGTCTCAGCAGATTACTTGCCATGGCTGTAGCAGAAAGTTTGAAACCTGCAGGTAGACAGAAGAAGTTAGATGTTGCGGCTTGTGCCCGCGGAATGGGTACAAGGATCGGAGAAGCTGCAAACCCAGGACCTCGACGTCCTCGGCATGTCGACCGGCCGCCCTTGGCCGATGTAGAGCTGGTGAAGCCAGCTACCAGGATAATTCAACACAGAGTGTACCAACGATTCTTGGATTGGTTGCATGATGAACTCTCTGAAGACAGTTGGCGCAGTGTAGTCGATCACCCGTTTCTTCAGGTGAACTTTTTGCTGAGCTTTGGTAACTGGCTTTACCATCACGGTGAACCCATGTATCTGTTTCGGCATTTAGTGGTTTTCCTGCAACAACAGTTTCCAGATGCAAGGCCTCGATTCAATGTGAGCTGGGACCTTTTGACTCGGTGGGAGCTTGTTGAACCCGTTTCGCACAGACCTCCTTTGCCAGTGTTGTTGCTAAATGCTTTTTTGTGTCTGGCACTGCAGTGGCGTTGGTACAGATGGGCAGCTGTTACTGCCTTGGCTTTTTCATGGTGCTATGAGAGTCGGCGAACCTTTGCGAGCTTGCAGAGCAGATGTGGTCTTGCCTGAAGAAGCTTGTTTGGAAGTGCCTGTATGCTTCATCAACATTCAACACCCTAAAGCTGGCCGAAGAGGAAAAGGACGAGTTCAACATGCCAGGATCACCCATCCAGATACTGTAGCTTTAGCTCGATTGGCTTTCGGTTCGCTCCAAGGCGACCAGAGGTTGTTTCCAGCTGCAGCTGCGACATACCGCCGAAGGTGGAATGCTATTCTGGAAGCTTTTTCTCTGTCAAAAGATTTCAACCTTACACCTGGATGCTTGAGAGGTGGTGGAGCAGTGTTTCTATATCATTCTGAAACTCCTCTCACTGACATCTTATGGCGTATGAGGCTTAGGCATTTGGTGACTTTAGAGAACTACTTGCAGGAGACCGCGGCTTCAAACATTCTGCAAAGATTGCCTTCCGGAGTTCGTTTCAGTGTCCAATCTTGTGCTTCCATGTATCCTATACTTTTGCGTCAGTTGACCTCCCCGTAGCAGCCGACTTAGTCCTTAGTCTGCGCAAGCAGCTATCCTCGCTGTTGGCGACCTTAGTGGTGGATTTGGTGTGAAACTTCGATTGGCACAGCTGCTCCTTCAGTGATTCGCTCATATGAGCGGCTTTGGACTGCCTATCTTTCAGGATCTAGCTGCACTTGCGGTGACGCGCCACAGACACTACTCTTTGAGCCCAGGTGGAGTGAAAACAGACCGTAGCAGCAGACAAACATGTCCCAGCATGTTTTTCCTGATGATTGGGGGCTGCAGCTTCTTGGCACCCGATCCCATCCCGCCCTGTGCGGTGTGAAACTTCGATTGGCACAGCTGCTCCTTCAGTGATTCGCTCATATGAGCGGCTTTGGACTGCCTATCTTTCAGGATCTAGCTGCACTTGCGGTGACGCGCCACAGACACTACTCTTTGAGCCCAGGTGGAGTGAAAACAGACCGTAGCAGCAGACAAACATAGTAATAAACCAACCATTTTTTGGGCCCCCTATTTTGAGAAACCACCATATCGGAAATGTCATGTCGTAATGTCAATGGATTCCATGCCAACAATCACCACGGCGCGGCTGTCAGGTCGTTCAGTGGCCGAACCCAGTGACCTTTTGCAGGTGCGCTGAAGCAGTGAATTGTTTGGTGATGATGGTGGATGTTGGTGAATAGTGATGGCTAATAGATATTAATCAATCAATAGCGATGGTTATAGTGTTAATAGAGTTGTTAAGAGTGTTGGTTGATAGTGATGGTTAATAGGCAACTTATTGAATGGTAATGGCCATTAAATCATCGTTATTCACCAGTCAAAAGCTGGTTCAGAAAAGAATGAGGGTGACAACAGCTCACTAGTGATGATGAGTTCAATCGTTGATGGTAATTAATGATGGTTGAATTTGGTACCAATTTGAATTGTGAACGTGAAGGTTAGAGATGGTTCGTGATTGTTATTGACGTTTGATTACTGTTGTGGATGGTTAGATAATGGTTTTAATGATGGTTGAATAGTGGTTAAACTAGTGGTTAATTAATGCTTACTTGTGGTGTGGTCAATCATGGTGAAACATGATTAGTACTTTGGCATGATAACCAAGAATGAGGAGTGGCCACCAGAAATATATGGTCTAGCTACAAATGAACAATGCTCTTGAAATACGCAAACCGCTGCAAATGATAGTTGGACATGATAAAGTAGATGACTTGAAATTACATATAGTGTACGATTAACTAATGACAAATCATGATGCTGGTTGCGCAACCAGCTTGCGGGTGCACCTACAGGCCCCCAGGGAGTTGTTTACTGGGGGCGCCCTACTGGTGGATCTGACCTCGTTACATGGCGACACCAACGAATGGATGTTGGTTGTGAAGCTCCAAAACCTATAGCGTTTATGCCGCACAACTACCATTTTTCCTCTAGAAGCATAGGCCAACCATTCACAAGAAGCCAAACATCCAGCAGGCATATTCCGAGAATCCACCAGTCACCAGGCACCTCCCAAGCACCTCCCAAGCAAAGCACCTCCCAAGCACCTCCCAAGCACCTCTCAACCACCTCCCAGCATTTTCCAAGCACCTCCCAAGCACCTCCCAAGCATTTCCCAAGCACCTCCCAAGCACTTCCCAAACACCTCCCAACCACTTCTCAAGCACCTCCCAAGCACCTCCCAAGCAAAGCACCTCCCAAGCACCTCCCAAGCACCTCTCTGACCCAACACGACACTACATATCAGCATGAAGACCACGTCCCCGTTGCTCTGCACACCATCGGCTGTCTTGACCATCCAGGCCCTATGACACCCTCCCTGCAGCAGCATTGGCATCGGGAAGCCCTTCGTGACCCTGCAACCTGTGCTCGTTTCCACGAAGCCCTATTGACACTCCCTCTTCCAACTTGGCAGGTGACTCTCTCAAGCACCTCCCAAGCACCTCCCAAGCACCTCTCAAGCACCTTCCAAGCACCTCCCAAGCACCTCCCAAGCACTTCCCAAGCACCTCTCAACCAAGCACCTCCCAAGCACTTCTCAAGCACCTCCCAAGCACCCCCCAAGCACCTCTCAACCACCTCCCAGCATTTTCCAAGCACCTCCCAAGCACCTCCCAAGCATTTCCCAAGCACCTCCCAAACACCTCTCACCTCCCAACCACTTCTCAAGCACCTCCCAAGCACCTCCCAAGCAGCTCTCAAGCACCTCCCAAGCCCCTCCCAAGCACCTCCCAAGCACCTCCCAAGCACCTCTCTGACCCAACACGACACTACATATCAGCATGAAGACCACGTCCCCGTTGCTCTGCACATCATCGGCTGTCTTGACCATCCAGGCCCTATGACACCCTCCCTGCAGCAGCATTGGAATCGGGAAGCCCTTCGTGACCCTGCAACCTGTGCTCGTTTCCGCGAAGCCCTATTGACACTCCCTCTTCCAACTTGGCAGGTGACTCTCTCAAGCACCTCCCAAGCACCTCCCTAGCACCTCCCAAGCACCTCTCAAGCACCTCCCAAGCACCTCCCAAGCACCTCTCAAGCACCTCCCAAGCACCTCTCAAGCACTTCCCAAGCACCTCCCAAGCGCCTCTCAACCACTTCCCAAGCACCTCCCAAGCACCTCCCAAACACCTCCCAAGCACCTCCCAAGCACCTCTCAAGCACTTCCCAAGCACCTCTCAACCACCTCCCAACATTTTCCAAGCACTTCCCAACCACCTCCCAAGCACTTCCCAAACACTTCTCACCTCCCAAGCACCTCTCAAGCACCTCCCAAGCACCTCTCAAGCACCTCCCAAGCACTTCCCAAGCACCTCTCAACCAAGCACCTCTCAAGCACTTTTCAACCACTTCCCAAGCACCTCCCAAGAAGCATTTCCCAAGCACTTCCCAAACACCTCTCCCAAGCACCTCCCAAGCACCTTCCCAGCACCCAAGCACCTCCCAAGCACCTCCCAAGCACCTCTCAAGCACTTCCCAAGCATTTCCCAAGCACTTCTCAGCCACCCAAGCAGCCCAAGCAGCTCTCAAGCACCTCCCAAGCACCTCTCAAGCACCTCCCAAGCACCTCCCAAGCACCTCTCAACCACCTCCCAAGCAACTCCCAACAACCTCCCAAGCATTTCCCAACATTTTCCAAGCACTTCCCAAGCACCTCCCAAGCGCCTCTCAACCACTTCCCAAGCACCTCCCAAGCACCTCCCAAACACCTCCCAAGCACCTCCCAAGCACCTCTCAAACACTTCCCAAGCACCTCCCCAGCACCTCTCAACCACCTCCCAAGCACCTCCCAAGCACCTCTCAAGCACATCCCAAGTACCTAGGAAGCCACCAAGCATCCACCAAGCATCCACCATACCCCAATGCCTTCCACACCAGGCCTTGGCCATGTTGCTGAACTACTCGGAGAAGCTGATGCCTTTGGCACTGGACCGAGGGCGTGGCGATTCCTGGAGGGTGATCCACTGAGAGCTGGATATTCAGCCTGAAAAGGTGAGATAAGGCGAGAGATAAGGTGATGAGTTGATCATGAAGGATGATTAGTAATGGTTAATAATAGTTGGAATGGTTGATGATGGTTAATGATTCATGAGGATTGATGATAATGGCATCAGGATTCATTAGTTGAGGCTGTTTCTCAAAAGCAGTTTGTTTTCCCTATTCACTTATGATGATATTTAGAACAATGATGGTTTCTCAAGTTATAGGGCTACCCCCAAATCATTTTATTCTGAGCCAGTTGTAGTAATAAACAAACCATCTTTTTGGGATAAACAAACCATCTTTTTGGGGTTCCCTGTTTTGAGAAACCCTGATATATGGGTTGCTGATGATTTGTATTCATGATATCCGCCTGCGCCTAGTGGTCTTGAGCGAGGCATGGATTACACGACTCGAAACGACCCATGGCGGTTGCCGTTTCCTCCTGATGGAGCGTTGGTTGATGCCATAGTGGCAACCATGCGTAAAGGATAACATAGTAGTAATGTTTTTTTTTCACTATGGAAACAACCATAATGATGTGTAACCATATAGTGACCATAATGTAGGTTGGACAGATGGGCTACTATGGCATATGATAGCTAACCATAGTAGCATAAGTAATGACGGTCAACCATAATGAGAGCAAACTGAGTAGTGACTCTGTTCTAGCAACTGGATCACGATGATTGGTTTGTGTTTGGTTTATGTTGTGTTTTTTCAATTCATAGAATTACCACTGATTTCAGCTAATTATATGATCAATCAAGCCATGTGTGGTGAATCACTCCGCTTATACGATTGGTTGACACATACTTATAGGATTATATGCTAAGCCATGCTAAACCATGCTAAACCATGCTAAACCAGCAGTCATAGATTTACGTTTGCTTTATGACAAAAGTTGGGAGAGTTGTTATTCCTGGCTTGCTATAACCCCATGATGCGACCCAAAATACGATAGTAGAACGACTATGGCGTAGAATCCCATGATTTACAACTTCACCATGATGGCTATGAACACCATAAACCATGATGGGATTGCAGCCGTTGACCGGTGGTGGAACCCAATAAAGGCGCCTTAATGCTGCCGTCATTGGCCTTTTTGCAGCCGCACGTTATCTTCCATTGTCATGCGGGTTGCTATGTTCAGAGGGTAGCTACTGTCCTACAAGTAGACAATCCCGGACCAACAAAGTAGAAATTGTCCATGATTGGGAATTACATCATTGCGAATTACAGGATTCTGATCACAAAAGTAGATATATACATGGTTTTGCCAAGCCGAAGATAGAGTTTACCCCTGTTGAATCTGCCGAAAATGATTCACCGATACCAATATCCACGAAAGATTCACCTGTCGATCAATTCACGGACTATAATTAAATGAGCTGGCCTAATCAATTTAGATCTCAACAATGATCCAAAACTGGTGACTGTCATTCTTCACAACCATCATAGATCATCATCAACCACTCTGTTTCCTAAATTGATCATCGTCAGAACTCAACAAAAAACATCATTTGTCATAACCATCGTTCCTTATAACCATCATTTGCTTCAACCATCATTCATTGTAAGAATCATAATGAGATTATTATCCCGTACAACAAACCAACTCATCAACCATTCCTTGTGCTTCACCCAGCCAGCATCGCCACTGGAGCTCGCAGGATGTCACACAGCAAGCACCCTCTTTCGGTCGCCTGTACTTAGGGGTGCCTTGTTTTCAATTGGTGTTTGGCAGCACGCCAGCCACGGTCAGAAGTGTTTTAGGCTACAGGGAAGTGATTCGTTGCAAGCTGTGATCGTTCGATTCTAGCCATGCCATGCAACGGTTTCTAGCAACCAAGACGTGAATCTCAGTTCAAGCCATGAGCGAAATGGTTGGAATGTGTAGAACTGAAAGGTTTCAGCCACTTCATACTTGGCTATCGATCAATATTGATCAACCAATTGATGCAGGACCATCACCAACAATTTCATGGGGAAAACAACGGTTACTGACTGGGAACCAGGGTACAGGGTTTTGACCCACAGCCACTTCGTGTCTGTAATTCGTTACCAATGCGCGATGATCAGAAACTGATGCTGCCCGTGGCACCCAGACTCATGCGGGATGGAGAATGACCAACGAAAAATTGTACAGCAACAGTTAATTATAGGAACTTGTTACCACAGAGGGCTGTCATCCACCATGGGCACAATTCACATGGTACATTGATAGCTCTAGAGTTCAGTGCAGCTGTCGTTGGTGATCGTTCGAAGTGATCAGCTGAGGGTTTTCGACAACCATTGAGCCCCATGTTTATTCCAGTAAGGTTCTGACAAATATTTGTATAGATGTGATCACTTTATGATCAGATAAATACCTGACATAATGGTCATGGCTATCATTGTTTGCAGACCATCGACCACCTCCTCATGTCATGGCTGTACTGATCAAAGCTATAGCTGACAAATAGCTGCCCTCCCAGTTGCAAGTAAATTATGTAATAGTTCATGTGGCGGTTTCTCAAAATAGGGGCCCCTGAATCATCCATTATTAACCATATATAGTAGTAAACCAACCATTTCGGGGGTACCCTATTTTGAGAAACCACCATATTGATCTTATTACTATCCATGTTGATATTTACCAAAAGTGGTAGCGATAAGTCAATGAATAGGCCACACCAGTCCACAGTATTACTACGGCAAGACCCTATGGTTTGCCCGTGACCACAAGACCTGCCCAGAAGTGAGTTTTGTCAACTGTTCAAAACCCTGCGCAGGCCCCTTTGTTTTGAAACTCTGGGAAGAAACCCTAACCCTAAACGCTAAAACCCCAAAACCCTAAACCCTAACTAAAACCCTAAACCCTAAAACCCTGAACCCTAAATCACTGCGTATAGCCAGTATTTCTCACTGATTCTTCGAGCAATGTTCAACCACGGGGTTTGTGCGTATTACTAGGCTTATGTTTACCATAACTGGTATTGCTCTATCATAACCTACATTCACTAGCTAGAGGTGGTCTCCACCTTGTAGCCTGAGGCCGTTGTGGTCATACTGGATGAGGCGCCTGGGGAGTTGATGCGGTTGACACCATGGTGGCAACAGCTGGAATCGTGGGTGATGACAAGTCATGGTTGATGGTGCTTAGTGCATCTTAGTGTTCGGTGAATGATGTTTAGTGATGGTTGATGCTTGATGGGTTGTTAATGGATGATAGATGGTTATTTGATGGATGGTTGATGGGTAATTGATGATTGGTGCTATGGTTAACGATGGCCTTTGATGGTTCATTTTTCATGGATGATATAGTAAATTGTTGATTGATGATATGGTGAATGATGGCCTTTGATGGTCAATTGTTGATTGATGGATGCTTCAAAATGTTTTTTTTGTAATGATGATTTATATTGGCAAATGTGATGGTCAACTCCATCCCTCCTTGGAAGGAACCATCAACCAACTATCCCTCAGCCATGTTGGTATGTTCCTTCTTGAGGATTTTCGTTCAGCATTTTCCCTGCTTATCAGCCATTGGTTGGAAATTTTGTGTCCGACTGGTGGTCCTGCATAGCCTTGAATTATTTTTGATAGATTGTCGTTGGCTAGTCATATTGAATTCATAACATGGAATGATATTCCCATCTATCATTCCGATCTATTTTTCCCATTTGTTCCCATCAATTCTTCAACGTCAACCGTTTATTGTTCCCCACCTGTCAGGTGAGGGTTGTTAGATTTTATCAGAGTTGACTTCTCCTCCTTCTCCTTCTTCTCCTTCTCCTTCTTCTCCTTCTTCTCCT